>CM067351.1:12716351-12771351 GCA_034190875.2 Urechis unicinctus
ACTGGTTGTTGTAGAATACAATGTCAGGGGAACTGAAGCGTAAACAAGCTTTACGTTTCAAATCTTCAAGCAGTCAACATTTGATCCATCGTGGAATGAAATATTGTAATTAAAGCCAGGTGCAGCACCTGATTACATATCATCTTCTTAATTTCTACAAAGATGATACATGATAGGTTAGTTTCTCGTCTTACAAGTAATCTTAAAGATTACAAATGGCTAGTGTCCGAGAGCTATTTTTTGCTAAACCCCTGGATGTATATTTCACGGTACAAAATAAGTAATACTACACGAGTTAATTTAACAAACCGCAAAGTACAGCCTGACGTTTTTTGGAGCTTACGTTCAGAATCTTACACTTTTACAATCAGTTTTAGGATCGCTGGTCTGCGGTTGGCAATCAAGTAAATCTTGCAAAACCTATGTCTGGCTGACTACAGAGAAGCTTGTGGATCAAACCAACGCTTACAACCAGCGCTCTTCGGTTTTTGTTCTTATTACCAATACTCTGGAGAGCTTTATTGGAATGCTATTCCCTCTAGTCGATAACCTAATACGAAAATGATGTCAACAGGAAACATTGACTGATCTCAGTTTCAAAATGAACATAACGTCAGCTTTATTCTGTTTCAGTATGCTCTATCATACGCAAGATGCGAGAAGTTTGTGTAGTACACCAATTTGTAAGACATAATTAAGAGGATTCACGAAAGTCATTTTCACTTGGCAACAATAGGAATAAGCATATTGTACCTTTATGGATTGCATCGTTCATTCATTGGGCATATAACGTATATTTCATATTCAGTAAACGTAGCACATTATGCCTTACTCCTCGATTGTGACATGCTATCGTGGAGGCAGAAAAAAATGATATCTTGCTTCTGAAATATCTCAAACTGGCAAATTATCAAGCACGGTTGCTACGTTTTCGTATCACAAATTGATCAACGTGGCAACTTTTGAAAAGGACATTTTGCACTTCAAAATAACCCACTATCGAATTTTCCGTAAATGTGTAACATTTTGCGAGCCTTCAAATTTGCCACAAACGAATAGATGTAGCATTAATTGGTAGTTCATGTAAAACTATTGATCACCTGGAATGTGACACCTGTGAATGATAGTACGCTTGTTTGCAATTAAAACTTCCTCGCTCAAACAAATTGTGGTGATAGAGATAAAAATATCAACTGCTAAGCGATGGGTACTGAAGCTTCACTATAAACTAATTGTGCATGTTTATAGATCTCGTTCTTAGATATTGTCACGTCAAAGGAGTGTAGAAAGTTTCTAGACATGTATTGCAAAGTGTGCTTATAAATCAGAACTAAACACAACAAGACATTTTTTGGTTTAATGTTAATTGACGTTCCTGAACATAGTACTTAGGCTCTCTGGGTAGCGTTATGGTCCATATAATGCCACATTAGAAATGGCGGTCAGGTGAACAAAGCGCCATCAAACTTATAATTGGTCAGAATCCTGCATTATGCACCATTTGCTTTCTTTCCCTAACCTCTCGTGTGAAATGAAGAATTTGTAGGACTGCAAAAGCTTTTCGGATGATCAAGACTGACTGACAACCGAAATGGCTGCACAATCATATTTCTGTAACATTTAGCCCATTTTACACTTAATAACGTGTCTTTTCTGTTTGCTTGGCATAATTTTTCTACACTTAGGTACGTTCAAGATATACTTTCAGTAAATGTTTAGTTAAACAAACAGACGCTGACAAATAAGATGAGAGTTCTAATATGCTGTCGCGCGAAGATGTATTTAACCATGTCTTATACGCGACACATCTCCATCTATTACATTAGCAATATACCTCTCTATGATTCAATATTTCAGCTGACTTCATAATTAGTTAACGAACTTCTTATTCTTATAGAGAACAACAGTTGGGTTGTTGGCGCAGGGATTTGTTTTTTTAATACAGAGCTAATAATTAACGGATCTGAACTCAGTGTAGGTGCACATGCAGATGTCATTAATCATTGCAACGAGAACAGTGATCAATTCTCACAATAAATAAAAAGGGAACGTCAAACATTAACAGACTCCCTTAAATAGCACACGATACAGATGTTATTGATGAATTACTACCCATTTCAGAATCGGTTGATTTTGCAATATTGAAACACATGAACCATTAGTCTACACACACAAATCTGGTTTTAAAATGACGCCTCGTTATCCTTAAAGGTCAAATACATGATTTTTTTTATTCCATTTTTTCACAGTTCTATGTTTTAAAAGGTATTGTACTGCGCGGTTTTTTTTCTTTTAGAAAATTGATTTTTAAATGTACATTTTCCACGTCGAATCTGTCAAGATACCGCTCGGTAAAATTCGTGAATTTCCGGGCAGTGACGTCACTTGGGTTGTTCGCGAATATTCCTCGCCATCTTCAGCTTTCACGGTTGGTTGACAGCATGTGACTTACTCGTCTTTCTTCACGGTCTGGTGTTTTTCTTGGTGTGCATTATGCCTTATTGTTTTGCGTTTGGTTGTCGGAACAATGAAAAGTCAGGTGTTAGTTTTTTTCTGTTTCCAAAAGACAGCAAAATGTGCCCCATATGGGTGTCGAAAGTCAAGCGTAAACACTGGAGACCTACCCTTACGACAGTTCTATGTTCTGATCATTTCGAGAATGGTGCTTATGAGACTGGCCCAGAGCTGCTCAAAAGTCTAGGATGTCGTAAGAAACCTAGGCGCCGAAAAGAAGCTATACCGACTCGATCACTTTAGCCACGTTGGAGTCGATGACAGTCAAACTAAGCGACGGAGTGCCTCGGAAAAAAGGCAACGACAAAAGGTGAGATCTGTTGGCTGAACCTTTAGGCTATTCCTGATCTATTGACGTATACTTATTTAGATGTTGATGAATTTATCAACAAGTTGCCAGTATATCAATCCAGCTGTTTCTCGTCATGCAGGTAGTAAATGAAATGGTATTGGCAGCTGAGCGGATAGATAAATCAATAGACAGTGGTGAATCACAGACTGAGGTGTCACACCCAAGCACTGCCGACTTAGGCGTTCGCCTCTGACAACGTCCGCGCTGTTTGCTACACCAGGGGCGAGTGCCTTGCCGTCTGCCGACCATGTAGCTTGCTCTCACTTGTCATTTGGGGTGCAGGCAAATGTTTCGGTAAGTGTCACAAGGCAACTGCATTATTATATTTGATGAAATGCATTGGCAGGGATAACATGTGTCCTTTCCAAGTCATCAGAATCGTATCACAAAGTGGTCATAATCTTCGCACCAAAGAGTGTCCACTATCCCTATGCTACCATGGAGGCCAGGTAATACCAATGAAATAACATATTTTGAAATTCGTTTGTGTATATTTGTAAATGGGGTTGTATGGAAGTTTAGCAGGTTTGTGTAGTGACAGCTGTAATGTTCTTTGTAGAATTATGTGCTCAAGTTTTATATCTTACTTAGCAATATGTTATCAGCCTGCTATATATATATCCAGATTGCTCCTAGTAGTTATTCACTTCAATGAAAACTCGAACAGAGCTCGAGGTCAGTCCCAATGGTGAGTGTCCTACCACAAAGCCAGACAGGGAGACCCAGTTGTCAAGCCTGTCAAAGTACTAATTTCCTTGGGTGTGTATATGCATTAATCTAAAATGAAACACATTGGCATTTATTACCGAAACCTAAATAAGTTTCATATGCACAAACATTGTTACCCAATTCAATATGGGCATATAATATAACTAACTTATTATATGACTATCATAAAATATGAATAATTGATTTGTTTCAGACTAAGTACATCAGTTCATTGCTGAGGTGCTTGATCTCAGGCAAAAATACCCAAGCTACAGACTTGCTGAGGTCCTTGCCCAAGGACAGGACTGTCCCACCACCTATTGCCTCCCAGTACGAGAAACCTGAAAAGGATCTTCTCGTAGGTGCTCACAGGTGTCGATTTAATCTGACCAAGAAATCTTCTTCAGCTCCATTGTAGATAACCTGTCTATTTGCCGCCCAGGTGAGGAAAGGATTCTCTAACAGCTGTTACCACACAGGCTGCCAGCACTTTCCTGTTTCTTTTGCCCAGTCTGTGCCATATCCAGAATGTAAACTGACGGTAGGCTAGATACCTGAATAATCTGAAGCAATATGTCAATAAGTTGTCTATGGTTTTGAAATAAGTTGTATAGTTAAAAAAAAACCAATTGTCATGTGTCAACCATTCCCTCACTTTGTAATTTTATAGTAAGCTCTGCTTCTGGATTTCATGTTACTGGTGTTATTTATTCTTGGCTATATGAAATATATTGTAGTTTATCAATATGAACACTGAATATTTTACACAGCGGGATTGTTGTTCCCTTAGCAATAAATATGTTTGTTCAACCTCAAACTGTCCTTTTTTGTAGCAATAATGGCTTACTTACTCATTGGTAGAGACCTCATCCCCAACAAGTCCATCCACTTGAATAGATTCAAATTTGGATGCTTCCAGCTCATTTTTGTTCAGGCAGTTCGCCAGGAATCTGGGATGCTTGGTGATGCATGTTCATTCCTCCGTTATAGCCATCACTCTCTCCAAACTTCTGCAACACACTCTGGCTGTGTCCATTTGGATGCAGTGATGACAGCTACAGCTAAGTTAGAGAAATGATTAAAGAGTCATTGTAATTTTATATTTGTGGTACAATGAATGAATGTAAAAGTACAATACTTTATATACTGCATGCAAACATCTGTCTACAATATTAAATGTGCTGAGGGTACAATGACAAAGCTACATTCACTAGCCAAGTACTATTTGTTGTAGTAGTTACGTCTGTCAACATACCATCCTCAACTTACAGAATGTGTAAATTTATTGGGTAACTGATACTAACGATTAATTTTTAACAGTTAACATAGTTCAATAAAGCTTGGGAAGGGTATTCTAAAACTCACCATTCGTCGAAATCTGTTGTGGATTCTTCATCCGAAGCGGACTCTTGAGTTAGAGCTCCCGGTGTCATTTCGAAGTGTGACTTGGATGATTCAACTCCCACCCGTATTGGCTCAAATAAATAGTCATGGACATAATTTGCCCCAATGTTATGCCATGGGGCCTCGTTATCTTCATCAGAAGACGACATGGCTTCATGTAAATAAGGTGTAATCTTAAAATCAAAACAATCGCTTTTCGCTTCGCTCGCTGTCAAATTCTCTTGAAGGCCGCGCAGCAGGTATGACGTCACGCAACCTGCCCATCGCGGCCAACTGAGGCAAAATGGCATCGAGAAGATGGCTTTGTATTTTCTTCCGAGTGGAACCTTATCGGTGGATTTTTAGCACTAATGCATGCCGGTGCATTGAATTATGGGTCCCAGTTGGTTAATGAGTTATAAATCTCCATTTTGAAACACATAATAAAGAAATGATGAAAATCGTTGTATTTGACCTTTAACATAAAAACAGCATGTGGAATATTACATAATCACTTTACGCAATGCATTACAAAATAATAATTACATCATATTGGGAAAATGGAAACAGACCATTACGGGATGCATTTGATATATTGCCCGTGATACATAGGTGATGAGTGACTGTTTCATCTCGCGACCTCATCTGAAATATTGACCTGCCTCGGTATTGTTTGAAATGATAATAGATAGAAAGGCTTGGTGCAAGACAATGATGGATGCGGCACAGTTGAGCTAAGACAGCGCTGACATTAGTATATATATATATATACATTATATATATATATATATATATATATATATATATATATATATATATATATATTATATATAATATATATATCATCCCCACATAGATAAACACTCAAATATATAACGCCGATTATTTTTCATAGCCAAGAAAACAGATGATGGTGATTACTTTGAGTGAAATGCGCCCTTTTTAGTTAAATGGGCCCTATGTCTTAAAGATCGGAATTCAATAAATCACCTAGGCTCTACATATTTTACACAGTGCAAAAAGAGTTTTAAATATGCTTTTTGCACATTTAACATACTCTCTTAAATAGCCGCTTATTTGGCAAGTTTTGCACTCAAACATGTGAATTATTTGGCAAGTTTTGCACCCAACCCATTTAATAATACAGCTGACCCGCTATAAATGTCTCAGCAGGACCTGGAAGATGAAGTTTCTGTCTCAGCATCCCACTTGTCCTTTGCAAGTGTTATAGATTTGTCGTAGATTTCGCTCGATATATGCGCAAAGTATTTGGAAGTTGGAAACATGCAGCAATGATTATTATAACTTTGCACAAAATCGACCATGAGTAATTAAGGGTTTTCCGACTTATAAACCATGCTATCGGAAACAGATAATTCAAGCAACAAACAAACATTGTGAGAGTATGAAGGCACTACCGGGAAATATGGTTGTATGCTGCTGCGAGTTTAACTTTCCTTTTTCATAGTTGGCAGCCATCACTTTATCGATAGCGAACTTACCATAGGCAACTCATATCGGACTCGAGGTTTTGTTCAGCTGACAGGCTTTTAACTTTCCTTTTTCATTGTTAATCTAATTGTATTTACTGCATTTCTTCTGCACTTTATCATTCATTTTGAATAGTTCAACATAGGAAAAATGACAGCCGCAACAGACAGATACTGCGTCATCATCAACATGATGGAATGTCACAAATAGACGGAAATTACCATCATGATTTAATTTATAAGCTTGCACCATGACGTAATGTCTGTAATATAATGTCTTGAAGGAAACAACCGGCATCAGATCCTCCAATAAAGGTTGATTAGATATTACTTTTATTGATTGTCATAAAACTCAATCGTTATTGTTGAAAGACTAAGTCTATATTATAAGGGAATCAGATTTTCGTTACCCTCTAACATGCCTCCTGCAATGCACCTCTTTTGGATCCGCGTTATTCGAGCCACAGCGTACACTTGTATTCAATGCAATTACGTATTTGGTGGTAAAACACGTCATCAATTGAACATGCTAATGCTATACCAAGTGATGTCACCTAAGTAACATCGTCACGCTAGTGTCCACGATTATATGCATGTAAATAAATAAAATTGAGAGTTATCATTTGACCGGAGATCGGATGAATCTACATTACCTCATTTCCTCATTAAGTCTGGAATCCGATTACCGTTCTTGCTTACTCTAAATAAGATATCTCACAAGATATACCGGTAAACCTTGTATTTTGTACATGGCTTCCTTGTTCCACATTTCTACCTGGATTATTGTTTTGCATTTCGAACGAACTCCAACTTATACAAAAGCGTTTTTGGGTAATTGGGTAAGGTCCTTGATTTAGATCTGTTGCTCGAATTATTCGATTATAACCCTTTCGGTAAACTTCTTACCAGTGAATGCCTGATTTCATGTCCAATTGACATGAGCAGCTGTTCATGATTGTCACATACAATAAACATTTTGTGAACCTTCGTACAAAGTACTCTAGCATACACGTATACTTCAGGTGAGCAAAGCAACTTAGTTACGTTTCCACAAATGAACATAAAGCAACGTGATACGCTTAAGACATTATATGCCAATAGTTGCATTGTTAATAAACATTGTTGTAAATTGGCATCGTGATATTTTTCACTAGATTAATGTTTGATGCCTGTAAATCGTTAAATTCAATATACCTTCGACCGGTAAGCAGTTATATTTAATCCCGCTGAACATCCGGCATAATCACAAAAAAAGAATTTTTTTTAGCAGTGAAACATGATAAGTTACAGGAACTTGTGGGAAATTCAGCAGTGACGCATGTTGCAGTAAGCCGTTCCATCTGATGGACGATATGGTGACACATATAGTCTAAGGCTGGTTTGGGGACGCATATTTAGAAAATAATAGGTATAGTTCTGACAGTCAGTGCATTTATGTAACTTCTGATATGGCAAGTAGACAATCAACGATATTATGATTAATAAGTGAAATAATTCATATATAATTCTAGAAAAATGTGTTGTGTTTGGGCTCACCACTGTCAGCTAGAATTGTAAGAGTGTAAGTAGAAAGTGAAACCATCAAGTCTATTGTTTGGCCAACCACCTTGTGTCGAAATCGCATCCGACTATTGACATTAAACCATACAGTGAGAAGAATCTTTTAGAACGCATCCTTGAAGTTCATATCAATATCACCAGCAGTTTAAGTAAAGACATAATTCTCCGCTAACATTGCGGCTCGAAATTAAACGCTTATTTTACTAATTAATCGTTTTTAGACTTAAATTCTATACTGGTGTACATATTTGTTTTGTATGTGAGATAAACCCATGCAGTACACGCCAGCAGAGTGATTATTGAACCGATATCTAGGTTGGCGGTTTATCTAGGCGTACAGGCACTTGTGTGGTCGATTACACTCAAGCATAATTCTCTTATTCAGTAATCAATATCTTAATGAGAAACCCACAAAACTGACCAAATCACCACTTTTAAAAACGATATCCGTAAGTCGAGTCCAATCAACGACTATGTTATATGACGTATGTGGAGTATCGATGTTTGTATCACTGGTTTTGCCTTATGCTTTTTCTTTATCATATCAACCATAATTGTCTTCATTCAATGTCAACTGCTATTGTGTAATGTTAACGTACAGATAATTATGCAATCTCTGTGAGTATATTTCTGCTCTCTATAGGATAGTTTTCCTCGATCAAACACCGACCATTATTGTAATATAACGCGTCCAAAACATGTTTTCCCATTAGGGATGAGCTTCAAAATCAATATGTGCCATTCATTGATTTACGCCGCCCCCCCCCCCTCATTAGTACTCTAACTATGCTAATAAAGCGCATTTGATATTTCTCTTAATATCCGGAATAAATAATTGTTTACGTGTGAGGCATTTTCATTCATATATAATAACCATTGATGTGCTACTTAACATGCGGTTGCGCAATAGGTCAACAGTATCATTGTGCTTAACAAACGAAGCCTTATAAATGAAATATTGCTGTACGTTATTTTTATGAAACGAAAAAGAGTACGCGATGGAATATTCAAGCGACTTATTTGACCCAAGAATGATATTGCATTGATATCATAGTGCAATGCAGTCGCGAACTACGGGGGTACTTCTAAATAGGAGCAATGTTGAACTTTCAATATTGACCTTCTTGGATGATCTTCCCTGGTTGATTATCAACCCAGATAAATTTCCTCAACAAATATTATTAAAATACACCGCCAAGCCGATTGAGCGATATGTAACTCATAGTAAATATACTTTTGGTTTAATTAACCAATAACATAGCCCTTTGATCTGTTTACTTGCTTTGACAAGAGATATTTCAAGGGAACAAGCAATTCAGATTTCAGTTAAAACAAATATTACATGAGCCGCCTGGGGACCGTCCAATGATAATCAATTTATTGGACAGATTCTTGAGCAAATTAAGGTATAACTAGTAATTGCTTAAGAGATTGCACTCAAATGGTACGTCTATTGCAGAATAATACCTTCCAATTCCACACACACACACACACACACACACACACACACACACACACACACACACACACACACACACACACACACACACACACACACACACACACACACACACACACACACACACACACACACACACACACACACACACACACACACACATACACACACACACACACACACACACACACACACACACACACATATATACACACACATGACACATTACACACACACACACACACACACACACATACATACATACACACACATACATACACACACACACACACACATACATACATACATATACATATATACATATATATACATATACATATATACATATACATATATATATATATATATATATATATATATATATATATATATATATATATATATATATATATACATATATATATATATATATATATATATATATATATATATATATATATATATATATATATAATACGAGTTCGTTCGTCTAGCATTGATCAGCTCTCAATCAGCAGCGGTGTATAGTAATTCGTAAATTGATTTATGGCCAAAATAAACTCGTAAATTTATATATGGCTGATATAATCTGATTAGCTTAATTAATATTGCTAACAATAATATGTAGGCAGCAATTGAAAATGCTTGAACACAAGGTTTATAGACAAAGCAATGAAAAACGACGTCGTGTCGTTAGGAATCACTACTATCTAATAATATTCCTGATTCGAGTAATCCATGGCATTTATTGAAGGTAAATCAAGCTAGAGAGCAATTATATGAAGCCCGCAAATGGCTGCACTTAACTGCCTAAAGGACGCTAGGAATAGCAGTATACACATGAAGTTGTGGTGAGCGATATTAATAATACACCCATTATATCACTCTCTTGTTAGCTGCAGTTATGGTTATGTCACATAACCGCTAGTATGTCGTTTCAACTACTTGCACCTGTGGTAACACACCTTGAGATTGAGGTATAAATCATTTGCTAACAAAGAAACAAACATCAATCAATATTTGTTACTCTCTTTTTGATATTTCATCAACAATGAAACGTTCTGTCTACCTTTACAAGTAGTTAAGTTCAGCCACAATTTACATAAGAAGTCCATGCTAACCAAATATATGCCATAATAATTATTTTTATTGCTATAACTATCATAACTTGTATAAAAAGCACGTTAAATTGTTACATTCATCATTGTTATGTAAACTTCAAAGACCGTGCGGCTTCATGTAATGTGCATTTGTTTTATGTTGATTGTGTGGAACCTCATAAAACATGACAGTGTCTTCACAGTGGGATACCACTTTCCTATAAACAAATAATGCAACAATATTCTGTCTTTAAATTAATGAACCTCAACGTTTTACGATACTCGTATTATCATTATAAGACAATATTGTGAATATTATATTGCCAAATTCGACCCAAAGAACACACTGAACGTTTTGTGTCACATACAAATGACAGAAGTGAGGAAATGAAGCAAGAACGATTATTTCACGATAAGACCCTCTGCATCATTTACAAGGATATTTTAATACAACGGACCAAATTCTAAGCGAGTTCGTCCGTAAATATTTTTCCAGGCAGGGACAACCATGATTTATGATGAGACATGATGCATAATATCCGATTGATATTGTAACATTTGCATTGCTTAGGATTCGCATTCTCATATAGTGATAGGGATGATAATGTACAGGTAGCATCTGCGGATATAAATCAAGATTTAAAAAGGACAGGTCATCATTCGGTAAGAATGTATATGTCTCAATCGAGTGTGATTGTTGAGGCTGATATCCTGATGGCCGTTCTGTGATACACATAATACGCAACATGCGCTGTCTTTGCCCAAATCCGGCATTTCCAATCGATGACATTAGATTAGGGGGAAAGTCCATATATATATATATATATATATATATATATATATATATATATATATATATATATATATATATATATATATATATATATATATATATATATATATATATATATATATATATATATATATATATATATATATATATATATATATATATATATATATATATATATGGATATATAAAAATTGCTTGCTTGTCAGAACTCGAGAACAATACGAATGTGGAATGATGTGTCACGAGAGAGACCTTAAGCAGATATTATCGCAAATATCCTGTAAGGCCGCTAATTGTCTTAGGCAGCTGTAGATCAGATAATCAGCAAACAATACGGATGGTCGTATTATACTTACTGACCAAGTTGGACTTGTTGCAGTGTGCAGGTAAAGGCCATGCCATTCGTGCTTCGACATTTAATTGATTGCAACAGGACACGCAGGCCAGTAAGGGCAATATGGCTTATATTACTCTTGCACGGCGTAAACCTATATGTCAGTTATCATCCGGTAACCGGAAAACTAAAACCTTGGGTGGCCTGATGTCGTGATATCGCCTGCATTGAATGAGAATCCGATTTCCGAGTTCATCTCATGTTTTAGCTGGTATGCAGCTACCTCAAACAGATCGATAAACCAATCCATAACTCTAGTCACATAATTTTACGTGTAGTAAGCTCAATGCGCTCAAATGTGATTTTAGATATGACCAAGGAATACTGTAACGTCGTGCGTAACATTGAGCATATTCTACGCAACATATACGCAATGGAACGTCGATCGCATGAGGTAAAACAAGTCGCTTCCTCTTTGTGCCCATTACAAAACGGCAACAAACATAAGCTCTGGGTCATTGTGACCTATGGGATGATTGTGTCCCATGGATTTGGATCTGCAGGGACCGCGGTGTTTTTTGAACTTTGAGTCATACAGTATTTGGTGAATGCATGCGACATTGCTTGGAGCACGGTGTCACTAGTTATTTCTGATACTTGCACGATATTTGATGCACACCGAAGACCTCTCATTTTCTAAACGCCTTTGCTTTTTTGTGTACGACGTAATCGTGTTAATATAGTGACATTCGTGCACTAGTGATGGTGTTATATTGGCGACTTGGTTTGGTTTGGTTACCTTTGAAACAGCATCGGTGAAAAGAGGATTTATAGTGCTACAACTTTTACACAAGTAAATTGAAATAGATGAAAATATAACAAAAGCACGAGACCAATGTCTCAGCCCCTTTCTAACACACACTTCGAGACTAAGATCAGCCCAGTTCCTATGCATTCCGTATCTACTCAGTCGCAACAATATATACAAGTTTGGTCCGATTAATATCACACATCCCACCTATGGCTAAAACCGCTGACAATAAACTCAAAGTTAAGTTTAAGGAAACGTGCAGGGGCTTGGGTTGTTCATTATGTTGGGCTAGACAATTGATCGAAGTCTCTTTTTTATGATGATATATCATTACTGGAACTGAGTACAAAGATAATAGACACCTACCATCTCTACCTCATTAATTACCTGTGCGTGGCCATTGCCTAAACAACTAGATAGAATGCTCTGCAAATTTTGCTATCCGGGAGACTGTCATGTGAGCATAGAGACGTAAAAGAGTACCTGCTTTTTGCACATTTTATAGCAATACAACACACAATTACAAGACATATGCGACACATCATATTTGATAGAGCCTTATAATACCTCGGGCAGAAATAAGTTCAGCCTTGCAGATCACTATTGCTATGGCTGATCGCAGATATAATGATATTACATTTATTCACAAGAAAACGAGCTAAGAACAAATCACTTTCCGTGCGTGTCTGCGTGCGCAGCCTGCCAAACCAATGATGAATCGATAACAACGATACAAATAATCAAAAAATCATTTCGTTTAAATATTTCAAATTTTGCCAAATGTTACAACACACATTTTCGATTTACATTCAAAGTATGAAAAAGCGCTATCACTCAAGCAAACCTCCACAGAAAACTGGTGGTCTAGATTTGTTAATACTACGGTATTTTGAAAAATTTTTCTTATCGCATACTTAACAATTTCTGCAGATGTAGTCATTTGACTATGTACACCGTGTTTTAAGATCTCTGATCCAATAAGAGTGACTAACAAACACTTTTTCAAACTTTTGCTGTTGGTTTATATTGCGCCTGTTAGCTAGACGTATTTGACATTGTATGATGGACGTAATTTGTTCCTGTAGGAGTGCTATGGTTGACTAACAGTCCTTTGTTGATATCTAATGTCAAGGATGTGTCTATCTCTAGCCATTATACCATGCATTTATTTTCATAAATCATTTATAAAATCTTTCTCCTTTAATTAACGGCTTCCAAGGACCGCGTCCCCAGTACGCGTTGCATACAATCCAATCAACGAGAATCGCGTTTATTTCATTTGGTTCGTGAACAAGTGTAATGACGAGGCAATATTATTTCTAAGCCTCAGTCAAATCACGTAATCGGTATAAATGAGTTTGAGGATTGAAATTCGGTTTCTGACCAAATACAGATTTGAACGATACATTAATTTGTCGCACATCCGGACAAATAAAAAGTCCCCTTAAGCAATAATGAGATATTTTCCTTCGCACCTGCTACGCGTTTTGCGTGGTGAAGCATAACTTCGCATAAAACCACATGCTTCTCTCATTTTTTTTTGTTGGTGTTAATCAGATAAGTAAAAGTCTCCATGCTGCAAATTTTTTTTGTACCGGTACATTAAATTCGTGTCGTAATTCTAATCGGGCAATTCACAAAGGTCATTAGGGTATTCGTAGACGTTAATACGCGTTTTTCCTACTCAAGGGGAAGATTGTGACTAAATCACTTGTCATTTACAATATGAAAACACATTGTACTGAACATATTCACTGTGCAATGATTTATCTCCTTATCATATTTACAAGTATTGACCGTTTTTCACGAGTACTGGATGCTTTTAAACACACATGGGTGGGTGCGGATATTGTTTGAAAAAAGATGATGACACAACAGTTTTTTGAATTAAATTTTGTAAAGGCCTCCATATACTCAATTGTTGTATGGTGCAACTACCTTGCGCCAACAGCAAATCTTGCCATGAAACTAGGAAAATGTTTTTGTTTTTGGTGGCGTCAGTTTATTACTAACCATTAAGCATCATTGCAAACATCTATCGGATAACCCAAAGTTCAACTACACTTAAGCAACCTCTGCAATATATTAAACAATCCAGGATTATCTATTACAGCTTTTGCGGCTAGTCGGCACCATATATGTTTCCTCTTGCCTACATCACTGTTAAAATGACCCTATGTAATTTAATGCAATGTCGTTCCGGAATGCATTACACTAATTAACAAAACTCTTCCACCTCACTCCGACAAATGCAACGCCTTACGAGTCAGATGAAGTGAGTAAGGGTAAAGTGAAAATGACATCTGTTTCAGTATTACACAGTGCAAATGTTGCGCAGATATGCCATTTGTATCATATGAAATATGTGGGCAATTCTTCACACTTTAAAAATTCAGCCATCTCAAACGCAATGTCATGACGTCAAGATTAACCCCGTGCGCTAATTTAGATATGTGACTCCAGTACATTATTGTATAGATACACTTGAGGTGAAGCTGAGAGGATGCAACAGATTGGCATGTCTGTGAATGCCATTTATTACTGGGCACATTGAACACACATTTTCTTACATACACATGCAACCATTACCATTCATAGGTAATTTGTACCTGTCTAGTGTAATAAAGCCTCTGCATGCTCTTATACCCAAAAACAATAATGCATCTATGTTGTTATGTTAGCCAATAATAATAAGATTAATTACTGTTATTACATCGGTTTTTATCCGTTTTAAAAGATTTCATTGCTCATTAGAACCATCGATTTATGTCTTGACCACATTTGTTTTCCAAATATTATTTATTGCAACGCTTCATGGCACATTTTAGCTGATTGTGTAAACAGTTGCCAACGCTGTGTATGCAATTTATATACTTAGCGATGCATTAATGCTCCTTTGTAAGCACTTCCTCAATTAAAATATGCCAACATGTACATGTGTGCGCGAAAATGATAGGAGGCGCATTGACCTGAATTGGTCATTAGCCTTGACTGGCCTCTAAACCATTCTGATGTTGCTCAACGTTCCTTCAAAAACTCGGTTAATGGTTCGGGCGCTAAATTGCCATGTGACAAACTGATGAACCTTCTTATTGTTCACTGCTAGACATTCCCATTTACATCTTTAAAACAACAGATTCACATAAAATCAAACGTTGACGTCGCAAAACTACCCAGTCGACTATTATATATATATATATATATATATATATATATATATATATATATATATATATATATATATATATATATATATATATATATATATATATATATATATATATATATATATATATATATATATATATATATATATATATATATATATATATATATATCTATATATATATATATATATATATATATATATATATATATATATATATATATATAGATATATATATCTCTCTATCTCTCTATATATATATATATATATATATATCTCTCTATATATATCTCTCTCTATAGATATCTCATATCTCTCTCTATCTATATATATTATATCTCTCTCTATATATATATATATATGTAATCTCTCTATATATATATATATATATATATATCTCTCTCTATATATATATCATCTCTCTATCTATCTCTATATCTATACCGCTATGATCTCTCTCTCCTCTCTCTCTCTATATATATCTATATATCTATATATATATATATATATATATCTCTCTCTATATATATATATATATATATATATATATCATTCAAGATTCATGTCTCATTTGTCTCGACTGATATCATAGCCACTCTGTCCCAGGGTTAGATGCTATCAATTCGTTGTAGGTTACCGCTAAAAGGTTTGCAATATTACCTCAGAGATACTTCATTTGATTAAGAAATAACTTAAGGCCATATAGGAGGTAAACTATTATCTTTTGTTTCGCAGTGGAAACGCTATTTATATACGATACTGCCAACATCAGGAAACACTCGCTTAAAAAAGAAAGTCGTACCAACATTCTCTTGAAGATTACTGTAGACATACAGATAAACCCGATGCATCAATGTCATGCAGCCAATTGGAGTGTATGGCTGTCTTTAGACTGATTTCATCTACGAGGCTCAATTGTAGGTTAGACAAAAGCTGTCCGACCAGATGCGTGTTTATATAGCCAAATGAACTACATCACGGATAACAATCATAGTAGAAGCCCACCTTTTGACATTGAGACGTCATGAAAGTATGCAAGCAAATTGTACTGTGGAATATTCATAAAAATCTCACAAAAATATCACTAGTTAATGATGTGTAAATAATACCGTTGTACTGCAAAGCCCTTTCTTCTTCGAATACCAGCAATCGATTATCACGGTCATTGAAAACTGGTATCACATCAAATGTAGCGTGGGACGAAAAGTCACATTATCATAGTAAATAACCATCACTCTGTCGTAAAGGACATCAACACAGATAAGGATGTTATTATCATTAATTCGTTGGCTCAGGGATTAAAACTAGCATCGCCCACAAATTCGAAAGATTATTCGAAGTGAAAGAATAGGAAACGAAAAGAAATGTTCCGCCCATTCTGTATGTAAATTGTTATTCAAAAGTCACATGTAAGGTTTGGCTAAAGGTAACAGTAGATGCCCCCCGACAAGCGAAGCATCTGTATAAAAAGATGTTGGAACCATCATATGGCGCATCAAGTATAAGCACCTTTATAAGAAACAATTAAATCATATCGTTGAAATATATCTCACTGGTGTTTATCTACGGACAAACAATAATATTTGTCATTTACTAGCAGATTGGAAAGAACTTCGCATGCCGCTATAGTTAAATCTTACATTGAACGTCAGCTTGACTCGACCTAAGACCAAATATTAATCAGCTATATCGATCAACCTGTAGCCAATGCATCTACGGACTGCCCTTTAAGTAAGATTTGTTAGTGTAGCCACCCACCGATATCTTTATCAGTGGACATTACTTTCATAAGTAGTTATATTGGGGCTCTTACATATTTGTAATGTACACTTACGTCATTGTCTTTGTTATCGTGAACATTCAATTGTTGGTGCGCTAAGTATAAGAACCATGATGGAAACTTGAATGCTTTTCTAGCACAATTAGTTGGGTAATAAAAAGGGCATTGTAAAATTGTTGGTGCGCTTAGTATAAAACCATGATTGAAACTTTAATGCTTTTCTAGCACATTTAGTTGGGTAATAAAATGTACCAGCGTCGCAAAGTCTAATTAGTTTGTCTCATGTAACATGTCAAATAGATTGGCGAATAATTGCTGAACAACATTGAATAAAAGTATATGTCATCTTAGACAGCTATTATCTAACACATCATGCAATAACGCAAAATAGATAGACATGTTATCAGTGATCAATACTGAGGGTTGTTATAATCTCTGGAACCAAAATATCAATAGTACAGTGTGTTATTATAGGCCATGCCATTTGTGTTTTGTCGATTATTGAATGCAACAAGCAACGCAGCTCATGTAAGTAAGAACAATTATGTTCATATATTTAACGGACAGCGTAAACTATGATGCTACTGATCAGCGTATGTTAACTGATTAGCTCGGTCTTGGCGGTTAGCAGCTGTTTATATTGCTGCCTATTGCCACCTTATAAACTGTCATCTGTAATATAAATATATGTGTAGCAAATTAAATTTTGTGCTAGTGAGTAATATTTTCATATCTCCTGGGCATATCAGGCTGTTGTCTTTTATCTTTTGTCCACCATTTGGCCAAACGTGTGCCACATTCAATTGGATACTCATCATTATTATTTTACCGTATCATTGAACGATTCATCTTACAGGTTATCATTTTATTGTATATTATTCATTAACTTTCACTTTTAGTTCTGTCAATAACAAAAGCCAATCATTTTAGTTACCTTTATCATTTATTCACATCATTTAGGATCATGCAGGTTGACCATCTATTTATCTGCTGCGAACACAGCACCCACAGGAGGTGCGATATTTGTATTTAAGAGAATATAAGCTCAAACAAAATCCAAAAACTCATGTAATGAAATTATAAATGAAATGTTATGTATTATGTACATCTTATGGTTTTTATGCCTTTAATGAACGCTTGATGAGTTCACGGTGTGTATTAACTACACGATATTTGCTTACCATTAACACAAGGTCATTTGTAAAATGACGGAAAACTCTCTGTATTTGGGATTTTGAATATTTGATTTTTAAATAAGACATCAAGAGTTGTGATGAATTATAGATGTGTCCACTAATCACATAATTTCTGGTTCAGTATAACCTAAATAGTCCTGGTACACTAATTTTTTTATTTCATCAATATAATCAGGAGTGTAATTAGACATCAGCTTGTTACTTGACGTAATAGGAATGACAATCTACTGTTCTTTCCAACATTGCAAAAACTGACCCCATTGAAATGAATTTCGATTAGACATCTGCTTGTTACTTGAAATAATAGGAATGACAATCTACTGTTCTTTCCATCATTGCGAAAACTGACCCTCTTGACATGAATTTTGATTAGACATCTGCTTGTTACTTAAAATAATAATAGGAATGACAATCCACTGTTCTTTCATCATTGCGAAAACTGATCCTCTTGACATGAATTTCATTAGACATCAGCTTGTTACTTGACGTAATAGGAATGACAATCTACTGTTCTTTTCATCATTGCGAAAACTGACCCCTTTGACATGAATTTCGATTCGACATCAGCTTGTTACTTGACGTAATAGGAATGACAATCCACTGTTCTTTCAATAATTGCGAAAACTGACCCTCTTGACATGAATTTCGATTTGACATCAGCTTGTTACTTGACTAATAGGAATGACCATCCACTGTTCTTTCCATCATTGCAAAAACTGACCCTCTTGACGTCGGTTTCAACTGACAAAAAACGGCTACGCTGGCCCACAGACGTGATTACAATAACTAATGCGGTAAGTGGAAATTCAATGTATTGCTTTTATATCGAAATAATGTTGGCTCATATTCGAAGGTGTGAGTGTCATGTCCTGTAGAGCACTGCTGAATCGATGCCCTTCCGTTACGATTTAAAGCAAGCAAGATTCTTGGGCGTGGTGCTAAATAATCGATGCTGGAGGTTCATTTTACAGACGGATGCGCATGCACCAACAATTATATCACTGATAGTTCAGAGACGATTACAATGTGTGGTAAGCCAGCTTTGTTCATGGGAATGATCCACATGCAGAAACGCACCAGGCGTTAGAAAGATATTAAGGCGTAACAGGTCTTTAAGGTGAACACAGTTTCCTGTACCCTGAATAGCATAATATCAGACGCTACAGATATCGATTATGATAGCAACTATACTTGTGTTTACGGGAAGGCATAAAAATACCTTTTGTCTATTCTCGCTGAAAGTGATTATTGATCAATATTATTTGTTGTTCTTCCGTATAGGGACGATATTGATGCGTTTCTGACAATCAACTTATTACCCGTCAAATGAAGCATCCGGCGATATGGTTAAAATATTCCTGGGCATCATATTTGAATAAAGCACTGAATAATTTGGACTTAAACAGTACAACGCCACTATCCTGAATCGATGAAATTCTGAAAATTTTAGTGTTGTTCTTTCATTAGCGCCTAACACAATATAACTTAAGCGGATGTCAGTGCCATATAAAACCTGTAGCATGTTACCATCAAACTAGTTTACAAACCGTGGCAATCGTAGCATTGGCCTATTCAGTGCATTTATGTTAGTGTCATTACTTCTCATTATTTGACCAATGCTATACACAAGGTGAACGATGGCTCCAGAGAAAATTAAAAGCAAAAATATAATCTATTTGCCAACAGAGATGTGATAAGCTAACTCAAAGTGAATATCTCTGCCCAAAGTGCTTCGTATTTCTGATGTAAATTAATGTTCAGTCATTGCTTAATGTCACGAATAAAAATGATAATCAGTAATTGTGCCTGTGGTATTTTCGAGACAAACCTACTAAATGTCACTCTTCTGCGTTCCCTTGATGCTGAAAGTCAATCCTCAGTCATTCAGATGGTCAGATAATTACGTTATACTCCTGCAACCTACGCATTATGTGACGCATCTCCACAAATTTGCGCATGATCTCGTCTTTTTTACACAAAGCCAGGTTAACTGATTTTCAGCTTTATCATTTTATCGTTACTTTGTAGTTTGTTTTATTGTTTCTAGTTCATTTCGTTACTGCACCCACCTTACCATCTCCCAAGCGGCATTGATGTTTTCATGGCACCGGTGGTGGTTATTTATGCACATAATTTGCAACAAATTGTAATGTTCACACAGTCACTTTGTTGACTCACTAAAGTTAAATTCGTGCAAATTATCCTACAATATCATTCAATAATACATCTAGCAAGCATGGCGTAAAACGAGCTGCATACTACCCAGACAGATATTTCATAAATATTCCAAAAGCAGCGTGAGCTGATGGTTACGATGCATTTGACGGACGACCGAAAATACCAACTACATTGGATGATCATAATTTAATGCTGAATGTTGATGCCGCCTCGTTATTCAACACTGATTCCGTAAATATTTTGTCAGTAATGAATGTGACAGGTCCTGATAAAACTATTACACTGAATGCTTATAAACAGTCTGTTTAACTGGGAGATACAGTTGGCTTTGCGATTTACATTTTCTGTGGCACAACCAATACTTACCACATTGCTCTAACACCGCTGTCTATTATATGGTATTATTGCACAGATGTTAAAACATGTATTGGCTCAAACAAGGTTAGGTATTTCAACATTGTTGACTATCAAGATTATTATACTCTATATTAAATGTTCAACATCAGCAAATGTTGTAATGTTTTTATCCTCGATATATTCAAGTGGTTAGTGGTGTCCATATTAAATCCTTCCAATTGTATGTGTATTAGCGATGTGTTCTGATTAGTTCATAAAAGCTATATTGATAAGATGTTCATAAATTTGATCAACTGATATAATTTCTTATTGTTACTCTTATGGGCAGCACCTCATCATATCAACTACATTCAGCTTAAACTCTGTGATGGCTATTTTTTTTCTATATGTAGTCGAAGTCACATCATATCAATGAATCACTATGGTGAAATATCTATTTATGTACATGGCACAATGAAATCACTTAGACATGAAACATATGAGTTACTGAGATTATATAGTCACTAACGCCTTGATTTTATTTAAAAACTGGCCAATCAAGTAACCCAAAGCTGATGTAAGCAGTCACCAAGACATTAAGGTCACCGAGAGGACAAGGTGGACGGGGCTCAGTGGTTACTATCGCCAATATAAAATGGTCGACAAGGTATTAAAATCACCTTGGCACGAGATCGTCAATAATTGAGGCCTACTGGATTTGAGAGTATTAGTTATAATGAGCTCATCGGAAGTGTAGACAAAAAAATGATTGCGTTAAAATGCTTCATATGGGTTCATCGAACCAGGTCAGGCTATCAAGGTATGTGATATTCCCGCGATTCATTGATTGACGTCATCCAGTAGTCCAGTCACAGGTAATGTTTTTTAGTAACCCACTTTCGTTAACGTTTTACATACACTGTCTCTGATTTAGCTGAAATGAAGTGGCGCGATTCAGTTATGTTGTCCGGCAAGAATCAATCAAACGTGCTTATGTTCTTGGTAAGTTTATGAAACACAAATTGGAAACCAAGATGCTATGCCCACAAATGAGGGCCGCATGCTTTTAGGGGTAGGTAGTTTTTGTATAGATGAGTAGGTGAATATTTGGAGCCAATCAACCTACAGACTCATTAACAGGATAAATCATATGTGTTGCATAATCGCCACTGAAATTATCTCTAATATTCGACACTACTTTATGTGTCCGTACCTCGGGCATTAACAGACAGCGTTTTGAACATCACTGCCATCTAAAGTTACCATGACCAATTCCACGTATGATTGCTTATATCATTATATTTTGTCATTATGGGTTGATTTGAACATTTAATTTACTTTATTCCGTTCATGTACAGCCTTTTTATGTCGACCCACGAATAGCATGTTACATTACGCCTGCGGGAACAGATGCTGCGCTGAGAGTAACGGAGTCTCAATGCTCAATGGTCGTACTAGCAAATTCATCACTTGTTGGGTTCAAGCGAAACATTTTGTTACAGTGACGACGATGCTCAGTTTATGAATAAACGTCAACATGAAAAATATTTATCTGGCCCCAATAGATATTTGTTCCTCGTGTTCTTCTGCAAGTAGCTCGAAATCTGAGGGTTTCGATGACTGCCTGGTGACTGAATTATCATATATCTTTGACGATTTGACATCACTGTCTTTCTGTGCCTTGTATTGATCAAACAGGTCGAATAAAAAAAATCATGCTGCTTGTTCGAACTTCGCAATTTCGTTTGTGCTAACTAAACTTCCATAAAAGTTCAATATGCAAATGACGCGTCTATCATAGAGCGTCCCATCTTTGCTAGAGCTGACGATGCTGCACTTTGTGTCGAAGATGTTTGTTTGTTTGTAGGAAATTTAAGTCGTTTATGTTTCATTGACCTTCTACGACTGTATGCCGAAGAGCGGGAGGACCATACTTTTATAGTACTCCTGACATAAGCAGCATGTCCCTCGTAAGCGACATAACATATATAAAGAGGCAGGAAAGAAGTGATGATATTCTTACTGTTGAATCGCAGCAGGCGACTAAAATAGGTCATTGTTAAAGTAGGTTTTTGCTAGCAGAAATTAATTTGATATCATTTTCTGAGGCCGCCATGCAACCCAATTTTACACAGTGTAACTTCAGCCATTAGTTGCAGTAGCCCACATGGATGACAAAGAGTTGCAAAGGCGGCTGGGCCTAAATACTAGGTTCTTCTACATGTGCAAGTAACGATGAATTCTTGTAGCGTCGATTTGGCTGTATCTATATAAATATTCAAAGTTTTGAGACATTCGCTTGCTGTAGCGGATTTAGAATCACGTTGCTGTCCTTATATACTTGCCTTGTAATGCTGTCGTAATTATGATTCTCTTCTCTCTTCAAGCATATTAAAAGGGATTTACAAATAAAGCTATATAAATACAGGCATATGAATGCGTGCATGGAGCCGCATTGATGCATCATACCTAGAAACAACGAAAACATATCATTTGCATTTTCTGATGAGAGAAAGAGTCGGCGCGTGAAGCCATGCTAAAATCATGGCACCTTACTGATTGCACGGCTATAAATCTTCAAAATCAGCTTGAGGGTGCTGTTTTCATACGCATCAATGGCCATTAACTTATGTTTATGCTTCACGTTATGATGAAGTCAGATGTATATTCCACCGAAAAGGTTTCTTTTCTTTGCGCTTTTGCTTTTGAAGTTTACAACTAGCAATCAAGATCGACCATTTTGCGTGCCCCTGTCATTTACAATGATTTGTATACTAAAATAAAACCGTGATGACAGTTGTAAGGGCTGTCTACAAATATGCCAATTGCATGCCTCAACCAAATTAGGGAAGCGTATGGACCTTGACACCCAGATTATCGTTTCATTAATTTCATCGCATCATATAGCGTAACATTATGCAGCAATTTTATTGGCAAATGGGGTAAATGCAAAAACTAATAGAACACATGCAACTATTCTGTAAATTAAGGGTAGAGATAGAGCAAAATTCAAATCTCAGAGATATGTATATATTATATTTTTTCAACCAATTGGCAGAAAATTCACTTTGATGAAGATTGTGTGGTAACTAATTTGCAGTTATCTCCGTGGTTAAATGCACATTGCATAAAAGCAAAGAATATCAGTTATATGTTCTTTCAATAGGCGTTTAAACCTGTAATTCGAGATTTCAGTCCTTTAGGAGAAAGCTCAGTTTACAACACAATCGACATAACTCCGTTACATATTCTTCCGATGGTGCCGACTTTTAACGCAAGTGTTATTATGCAACTCGGTATGGAAGCGTAGATGGTGTTGGTAGCATCCATCGATTCATCATGGTGCATTTCTGGTGGGTGATAATAATCTTCTGCTGCATGTATCCCCCTCACAATGAACGGCGTCGGCGAATGAACGCAAATCATTACCTTCGCACAATCATTATCACCTTACGAATAAATTATGCTTTAAATTAACGTAGTTGCTGTGCAACTTCATTCTAAAGCAAACCTAGGACACACCACTAGTGTTTTGAACAAACACATGTCGAATAATGCTACAAATAAATTAATCACCATTAAACCACCATTTTTCATCGCAGCAAATTGAAAGTAACTAAATGGTCAAAGTTGAGGGGATGTGCGCACAGAATATGATTTCATTGCTTATTCTGTAGAAAAAGGCGTCCTTCCGAGGTGAATTAGTTTTTGTTGCTTTTTCATTCACTCATCGACTGATGCATCATGCAACAGACGCGCCATGACTAACGAAGCAAATTTCTACTGCTTAATGCCACTTACTATGAAAAGCGGCAGCCCCATGGCTTTCACTAAGGGCATGGTATGACTGATAATCTTGATATAATTGTGTTCGGCATTCCGAGAGAATATTTCCAATATGCTGTATGAAGTCTTTGACTGGAAACATTTGACAAATACCCACAGAAGCTCTTGATGACGTAGACAACCATAGAATAACCCTTGCAATGGTTGACATGAGCATGAATATATATCTGCAAGCAAACAAAGCACAGATTCATCGCGCATATCACAAACAACAAGTTTAATTTCCAGCTACTTTTCTCTTTGTAAGTAGATTTTTTGATGCGATTCAAGCGAAACCATTTAGCAGGGTAATGGTATCTCCGACGGTGACGGCTAACGCAATTCAGATAATAAAATACAAATTTACGTAAGCATAAGTGTTAAGTCTCGTAAGCCATATTATTGGGCTTCTATGCTTACACGCACTGCATTACCAGGAACCATCACGATTGGCGTTAAAGCGTATTGGTCCAACTATTATTTTCACACAAGTCTGACCAATTTGACATAAGAAGTTATTAGATGAGTCGATGATTCTACCGTTCCAGTTAATATCCAGCTAACCATCAGCTAGCATGCATACTTAAGATATTTTACGATTTGATAACGTGCTGTCTCATTTCGTGACTTAATGAGAACATGCACAGCCATCATCTGTTCTAACGAACAACTGCGACTTCCTGAATAGAAAAATCGAAACAAGAATGAGATTGTCTTCATGAGTACAAGATAGTAGGGAATGGAACGTTGATAAGGAGACAAAAATAACAATGATTGTGTCCCTTATCAGTCGCCGAACCCAACCTTTTTGTTCGAAAGAGTTGTTTTGATGATAGGACCTTTTTTGTACAAATGCAACATGATCCGGTTTGCTATGATTTATCTATGGTATGAGTTTCATCCATCATGTCAAGTTCGCTTGAATGTTTTCGCTTAAATGACTGGCAAACATCACAACGCGTGTTATTCACAATGTTTTCAAACATTAAATAGTTTCATGTGTCTTCACCACTAAGTATTGTGCATGTTATATATTAAGAAAAAAACCCCTCTGTTTGATGTGATGAATTATCGCCAAGATGCGCAGTTGTGACCTTGCCATTCTGATGTTATGATTTGTAACGTTATGACAGAAGCAATGGTCAAATGAACTGTCACAAAACGTTATGACAGAAAGAATGGTCAATGTGTTTACTGTCACCAAACGAATTTGCAAAACTTGCAGTCTGAATTCTTTAGCATCGCCCCTTTAGTGGTTCCAAATGTTGATCAAGTTGATATTCAATTTAAGTTTGCAATCTCTTGATAAGAATACAATCTGTATAGAAATGTGCTGACACATTTAGTGGTGATTTGTCACGTGGTCTGTTATGGGTGGTAATCTTAATTAGGTCTTGAAAGCATTGTTAATCATTCTTCCAACAATGGATCTATTAAGTAGCTTTACTGCATTTATTGAAATTGACATCCTCTTCCTGGGTGTTAAAAAGCGTATATTGTAGATGACGAGCAGCTACTAATAACAGACGTCGTAGCTAATTAGCACACGGTTGTGTAAGTTTCTTGAATTATATGGAGGGGGGTTCATATGAATGGGTGCTCAACGACCGAGTTTTATTCGACAACCCCTTCTAGCAACAGCGCATAGCAACGATTGTTGATGAAAACCTATATGTGCGTTCGAACAGCATAGGTGACATTTACATCTTGATGGCATGTTCTAACTTATTATCCATGACATATTTACTTATAGCCTCCGATATTCATTTATATGCAAGTGTAGCAACTGAGAGGAAGCGTGACAGATGTCACTTGCCACGCCCTTCAGCCACTATGCTGACAACACAATGAAAGTTTTATCTTACATCTCGACTTGTTTTGCCACAACATAACGCAGTGAGCACACATAAATATCCTTGATTATTGATTTGGCCATGTTGAAGACTACTTCTATGACCCCATATCACACTTACTCAATAGTCCTGTGGTAGTTCTCCCACGCAACTCTTCAGTATTATTTTACACGTGATCGTTATAACGGGGTACGTCATGGTTTCAATTTAGGGAGGTAGTATGCAGACTTTGACCACTCCACACCTAAAACATTTATATCTCTCAATATGTTAGCAGGGATAGATATTTCAGATATTTGCAGGCCAAGTGTCGGTCGAAGGTGTTTTGTTTGATGCGGGAAAATTTTCGTGTATACTTAGTTGCTATCGTTTATCAGAACCTTAAATGCAATGGTAACTCATTCGCGTTCATTTAAGCACATATCAACAACCAATGACCAAATTTACAACATGGTTTGAAATTATACCATTTTTACTGCCAACTCAGCCCTGATGTGTTTCCTACATGGCGGCAATGCATCAGCTGACTATAAAGTATATACCGTGTGCGGATGCATTGCACACCATGGGGGCATTAGCCTAGCAATTTTGTGCAATTTTCAGTCCGTTAATATCAAGCCATTATTGCTCTATTAATCAAGCTACTTCTGTTGACTTCAGTATTGCAATACTGATTCGACCTTCCGCATATAACAGATGGAAATTTGAGGGAATGGCTTCACGCTGTTTTAGCAATCTTTATATCTGTATGAATGCCCATCTTACATTGCCAAACTGCTACACATATTCAGTACGAAATAAGTTAACTAATGTACCTTTTCATTTGATTTCTGCTGCCGTTCATTTTAGTTAGCGATGCTGCTGGTCCCCTCAAAATGGACCCTCATGGGCCACACGCGCGGCTCTACCCAAACATCTGCTGTTGTACATTGCAGTTTGTAATTCAGTCGTCAGAAATGCCTTGACTTTCAAAAATTTGACTTTCAAACGGCTTAACCAGTTGCACACTGGTTGTATAAATTAATCATCAGTATTGTGTAATGTGTTGTACAAATACTCTATGCTTCTGAATATGAATGGCACGATCTGTTATGATACTGAATTATCATCATTTTACCGAAATATTACTCTGGGGCTTGTGTCTTCCTTAGCATTATACAAGAGCTGTGTATTCATTTTACCACTGATGTGGATTGATGTGCTTTGTGAAATGTAATCAACCTTATAAATCTTATAGGAGTGCCTTCCAGATTGCCTATCGGGTATAATGATATAGTAGAAATATACAGCAAGCTTGAGCACTACAGGGCTATCAATCTGGATCAGGAGTAGATACAACCAATAAAACAGCTAGGATGACCTTGTCATACCATAGTCAAACCTATATACTGCTTGTATCTCACGATAACTCAGCCATCATATATTGGCATGCGATCTCGTTATAATTGTGTCTCTTTAAAACCAATTGAATTGTATTGATAATACAACTTTATCATATTAAGATACGATGTGACACAAAATTCACTTTAAGAAAACCCGTCGCATGACGACAGAATTTGTGCTCTTTTATGACTCACGGAAGTAAAGACTATAATAAACGGTCATTCGTTGCACTTGATCCGTCGTATAAATATCTTAATGAGACGAAGTATTCAAATATGGTTCCTGTTGCGTATTTGGTCAGTAAGTAACTTCTCTCCCGATTTATAGGATGTTCGAATGCCTAAATATGTCACACAAATTTACACAGTAACCTAAATTCCTCGCATTGACTATCTCTTATTATATATACCAACAAAATGAATATGTCGTTTGCCAAATATGACAGGACAAATACATATCTTAATTAATAGCAATACTTGAATAATATTTTGTAAGCGTGGATGATAATTGAAACAGAGAGACCCCGGGTCAAGTTGTTGGACTAGGTATTTTTTCGACTTCCTGTTCAGTTTGAACATATTTTAGAACTGCCAAGATTACATATTGAAACCTTCATTATTGTTATACCGAGAATATCCATTCATCAGTCGACCAGCATGCGGTATGTATGAAACATAAGGTTGAATAGCTAGGTTGATGTATGTTCACAAGATGGATAACTATTGCTTCTCATAATAAGCTGCTCATTTTCTTTCTTCGTTATCAACATTTCTTCAAAGTGACTGATTAACATTTTTTTGTCTTGTTCGAATTAAAGCATTGCTGCATACAGCTCCAATTAATCATGTGATGATGCTTCCACTACGACTCCCTATTGAATTGAGCGAATAACTAGTTTATTAATGCCTAGTGAAGACAAATATTACTCGCTGTTGTTCTTCGTCCATGAAATCCCCCACCCCACTCCCTATACCCGTTCATCAGGTGATCATATTTCCACCTGATTTCAGATTGCCTGCCTCCGAATCCTAAACCATGAAAGCCAGAGTAGAGTTTCCAATTTATCCGCAATCACTTGACCAATAAACACATTTGTGGCGTCATATACTTAACCGTTAATTATATTAGAAGCTGCACTGTCGTTCTTAAAAGATTGAATGCCATGAGGTATTTTACGACAGCCAATGTGCCGTGAGGGAAACACGGATATAACGTACTTATGTTAAACAAAGCTTGCAGATCAATGCATGCATAGTGATGATTGACGACCATATATATATATATATATATATATATATATATATATATATATATATATATATATATATATATATATATATATATATATATATATATATATATATATATATATATATATATATATATACATACATACATACATATATATATATCAACATATACATGTTTGTATGAACATATATATATGTAAACATGCATATACATGTATACATATATGTTTCTATAAACCAATATATTCATATATATGCATATGTTGTAAAATATAAGTATATATATATACTAATTGATATGCATATATTGCTACAACAATATATATATATATAAATATATACTTGAATATATAGATATGCATATATATAAGAACATACATCTACGTACTATAATACATATTCACATATAGGGGTATAAATAAGCATATTTATTACAACATCTTCACATTTGTATGTATGTATATTTATATTTAAACATATATATGTATACATATATGTATATATAGATATAAATAATCAAATATGTATATTTTGTGTATATAATATATATAATTTATATAAATATATATAGATGTACAAAAAATATATATGCTTATATATATATATTCATATATATATATATATATATATATATATATATAAATATATACATATATAAATATTTATAAAAATATGAATATATATATATATAATAAAATAAATATATACATATATGTACATATATATATATATTTTTATATATATGTATATATATCTAAATATATATATATATACATACATACACTTACATATACATATATAAATATATATTTTTATAAATGTATAAATATATATATAGACTTGTATGTATATATATATGAAAACATATATATATATGAAATATATATATATATATATATATGTATGTATGAATATAAATAAACAAAATATGTATATTTGTATATATAATATTGATATATATATATAGAAATATATTCATATATAAATATATATATATATATATAGAAATATATATATATACATATATATATATTTATATGTGTATATATACACCTTTATATATATACATGTATATATATATGTATATATATATGTTTATATAAATATAAATACACATATATATATTTAAATATATGTAAATATATATATATATATTATTTATATATATATGCATTTCAATGCATGTATATCTATATATTTATTCATATTTATGTATGTATGTATATATATATATTATAAACATGCAAACATATATGTACATGTATATAACAATTGTATTTTCTTTAATGATTTCGGCTGAGATTAATGTTTGCCTACAATCATGTCAAATGTACATATGTAGATATATATGCGCGATTATATATATATATATATATATATATATATATATATATATATATATATATATATTATTTTATGTATATATATACATACATATATATAATCACGCATATACATATAAATTTTATATAAATATATATATATATATATAGTTACATATATATATATACATATATATAAAAATATATGTATATGTACATGTACATATATATATATATAAATATACCTATATATATATATGTTAATACATATAAATATATATATATATGCATATATATTTATATTTATTTACATATATATATGTAAATACATATAAATATATATATATATATATGCATATATATTTATATTTTTATATATTTATGTATATATATATATATATATATATTTATATATATATATATATATAAATGTGTATATATTTTATCTAACTTAGACTATAAAAATTCTGTTAACCTCTGTTTAGCTGAGAAACCAATCGAAAAACAATTAACATAGCTTTGTTGAAAGTTTTATGGAATAATGATAATGCGCTGCATCCGATTGCAACTCATCTATCCGCTGAACCTGAAGTTCATATATATATAGGCTGAACCTGAAGTTTATATATATATATGTATATATATAATATATATATATAATATATATATATTTACATATTATATATATATATATATATATATATATATATATATATATATATATATATATATATATATATATATATATATATATATATATATATATATATATATATATATATATATATATATTATTTTCTCCTGCGCTCTCTGAAAATCAACATAACCATTTGTGGTTTGTTTGAGGGCTAGCTACTGGTATTCGGCTAAATGCACAAGTTTGAGGTCAAGTGCAATGGATAACATCTCGCGCACCTGCTGTCTGTGCTCATGTTCATGCTTAAGTGGCAAACAGTGTATTGCGTATCAACTTCCCACTTTGAACGGGTGAAACGGTTTGCTTAATTTTGTGGACAACGGAGTCTCCGTTGATTGGTAAAGCTACATTTTATCCCTGCCTATCTGCACTGGACAGACGTAATATCACGAGGATTCATTTATTACTATACCTGTTAAGCATGCATATGACAGGCAGCATGGTACCCGATACAACATTTGTGTGTCTGCGCATGGATGATAAAGTGTATTAGTCGACAGCAATAGAATTTGACTGGTTCCATGAATGATAATCTATTCGAAGCCTGTTCATCTTACCCAAAAGTATTGACGTTATCATTGACCAACTCAAGCGACGACGTTTTCGGTGAAAAAGCAGCCACAATCGACTAGCGTGAACCATGCCAAGAACATTTTGCGCGTACAAACTATAAGGCTCATTAGACAACCATTAACGGCTACACATAATAACGCTTCGTCAATCACTCATTTATGAACAATGATTCAATTTGAGAGGGACGCATATACTTCAATATGTAGACACACTGAAGTCATTAACAACGCGAAGTGATAGGCGCCCTTTTATGATCGATTTGCAAATTATTTTGCCACTAAGAATCAAGCAAATGAGCAACCGGCAACTAGCATAAGGTTATAGTTGTTGGTGAGTTATTTCAAGAGACGCTTTCAAAGTTATTATTACTCTGCACAGGTTCATTAATTACAGCGCCCTGCGGATAACCAAGAATTGATTCGCGTCTGAAAGTAAATCAAGTATGCGGCGAGTACTGAGACGACATATATACTGTACTTCATGAAAACGTAAGAAATGCAATGTGATTTCAATAGTAAGGCGATGTTCAAAACGATTAGAAAGGTCAAGCCATGGTCTGTTTCACTCTCTTGGCTTAAAATAAACAACTGCTATTAACAGCCATTTTCAAACATGTACTCAAGCATGTTGTTGGCAAAGATGAGTCTCATTTGTAATACAAAAACCGTCACCACTTTATGGCGGGATGAGTTGTTTCTGAAGCACAGCATAACCATACCATTGCGATAGTGTCTGTATTAGTGTTATAAATTACCCTAGAGATATAATTATACGACCTAGCTGATGGAATCAAAAGATCGTTTGAGTGATCGAAGCATGATGAGACTCCCATGTGTCGCGGTTGCTAATGTAATTTTCATAAAATTGCGGACATTGACATCGTCGAATAATGTTCTGAGCTAAGTTTCAAAAGGCCAATCAACCTCTTTATTATTGTTAGCTCCACATACTATGAGACGTAGAAGATTTTTCTATTGCACCAGCAATATGCACTGTATATACATTTTAGTTTTCAAGCACAGCTGTCGATTAGGCAAAAGCTAGATGAATTAGATGAATGGATATTTCATAATGGCCATATGTATGAACTTAAATTGGACCTCTCAAAAACATTAGGCGTATTATGAAATTTTATCGAGCTACAACACATGCCACTTGTGGAGCGCGTAGAGTAGGTGTACGTTAAAACAGTGTCATTGTCGTATTCTATTAAACATGTCGGACTCGGATAAATTGTTGAAAAATACAGCCTGCGTTATCAATGCAAATACCAAAATTGTTATTTGACAAAAAGCACCATTCATCATTCTTAACTATAAGTGCATGGTGGCTTTACATTCACAGATTCATTTTTGATGTGCTACGTAATTGCCCTGGGAATATCTAACAACTTTGTGATATCTTACAGATGTATTACTTTAATACTGACATCGATCCGTGCGCATGCTGCGCATTGCAAGGTTTAATATACTGTAAACGATAACGCTTTACAAAGCCATCAAAAATGGTCACTACCTCTTCTGAGGCAAGCGATACCCTTGTACCCAAAACTCTTTTCTCATTCTCTACTTGATCCACTCATAGCTACGAATTTTTGATTGTATACCAGCAGTCATAGTCTCACGCGCATTAATACCAGGTACCATATAAAACAAATTATAACTAGCATCGCCCACGATAAGTATAAGTATGGTAAGCAGCTGTGCATTTGAAGCGTGAGTTCTGAAATTCAGATTGTTTTCTCTCTCAGAGATCTGGTTTGAATAGGAACAGCAAATGCTCGCCGAGCAAAGCATCTGCATAAAACGTCGGTTTGCACGATCAAATTGCACATCAAGTTGGTTAGGGCATTATTGAACACCGCCTTTTTCATCGCATGAAACAGAAGACCGGATGGAAAATACCACAAATAGCAGCATTATTAGATCTCTTCATTTGCATGTTCATTTGCCTTCACCGCTTTGGTCACTACATTTTCTTACTCTCCTGCCACATCGTTTGCGCTGGTTCCCGATGTTGGGCTTGCAATGCCCCGAGCCTAATATCATAGAGCGAACCTATGCAACGCATCCGTCCTACTTTTAAAACATATTTGACCGATGTGCTTGAAAGCTGTTTGCACTGACGCGATCTGTATAGAGTTCATACACGTTCATCGTATCAGATCATTTTATGCTTCCCGTACACGGAAAGTGAAACCCTCGTGCCTGACAATGGTGAATGAAAATAGCTTGGGGCGATTCAAGCATAAAGCGATTCATTCAATTTTAGATGACCTCGAGTAGCATTTGATATACTAAATCAGGAGGTTGCTACTTTCATACGCATCGTTATATTCTCATTTCCAGGTTTGCAAAGGTTGAACAGATCTACATGAAATATGAATTAATACACATTCCTTAGCAGCCCCACAAAATAATTCGACTAACTGGTGTAAGTATTAAAGCCTAATTCGTGAGCTTTTTGAATCGTAATGCGTTTTAGATGAGGCTGATACAGTTAATTGCACAGCTATCAATATGTTCCCCACATTTATTTTGACAGTTACATAGCCAAGACCGTATGTGCGATTGAATCTCGAGCATTCAGCCTGCATGTGCAATCACTGTTACTATGGTACTATAAACTTGCAATGTTCTTTGTATTACAACACAGTGTTTGCGATGCAAAGAAAGCTCTACAGGCGCCGGTAAAATGTGATATGGATGTGGAATATAGTACCTGACGCGGTAACGGATAAGGCTAAATTAAATATTGTCTCTGCTGGAAATGACAGCACAGCCAATAAACTTCTCCAGGTTTAATAAACTAGTGTTATTACATCTCTTATTGATGCAACTCTGCTTAAAAATTCCTTTGTTTAAGATCTTGTAAAACAAAGATAACAAGAAATGTTCAACGTAAATTGCAGTTGAAATTGGATAACAACTGGTGTCGGCCACCAGCTCTTCTCCACATTGTAAAGCTTACGACAGCATGTCATAATCGGGCTCCATAGAATTGTCAGCAGACGCTGTGTTAAGATCATGTTGAATAATTATCAAGTACACGTCATATCCACCAATATTAACGAAGGGTGCTTTTCCTAAACAATAACGCTTCGATTGCAAATAATACTAGGTGACCATTCGTGTCACGCATGCGTCCTGTGTGCGTATAGTGCAATAGCGCTAAGGTGTCATTCGGTGTGTCATACCATTAAGAGTGACAATATTCAGAAGCAAATTAATGGTTGCGTAATGCCTTGCACCGATGCCATGAAAAACTTAGACTACGAACGTAGATGACTTCCTGTTGAGTGTGCAATCTATACCACTGCTGTCACGTGTCCCTTGAGCAGCTACATCGATACTTGAAGTCAGGTACAAACATTTTGTAAAGTAGACTAGCAAATACAATTGTATCACGCTTTAATCGCTTGATCAATGATCCATATCATGTTCCGTATTGCATCACTCAAATTTAATAAAACATGAGCCAATACAGCGAGCAAACCGTTGCAAGAATGAACTATGCCTCGGTACAAAATAAAATGTTTTCCTCGAAATTACTAAACTGTTGTTTTGAATACCATGCCTTTTTTCAGGCAACCACGAAAATCCATTTGCATGACCTTGTCAGGTACAACATTTTGTAAAGTAGACTAGCAAATACAATTGTCATAGGAGATGTCCAACATTCGCCGATTGCGAGCCCCTCTCAGGCAAAGGAGCAGTACACACATTCATCACTACAGACGTACCCTTTCATTAAGTTAACTGCAGGACTGCACAAACTTGATTTCTCACCAAATCTACCTTTCGAAGAGGGGGTGTCACTCGAAACTCCGTCACTGCAGTGTGGGCGTGGTGATCATGGTAAGTGTTAATCATTGGTTTGATAAACATCAAGTGTAAACACTCATGTTTGAATTTGTGTGAATTGACGGAAGCCGCTGAAGGATTCGTGCTGCGTCACACAAGAGCCATTTGAACCTTTATTAATGTAAGACCTCTTGTGGTATAGGCTTTCCTTGATTTGCGGGATGAGCAGTCGGCACTCAGGCGTGTTGATTTTGAAGGTCAGACCCAGGTCTTCCAAATTGCGACACGTGGAGACGGGTGAACTGCGCTATTATCACTCCTAGCTGAACATTGACCGAATCCTACGGAAAGCCAATCTGGTGAGAAACGATCTTGTTGATTTAGATGTAAGAAAGAACAATAGTTTCAATAGTCTCAAATCGTCCATGTTAAAATTTCTGGACATTAAAAATTATTTGGCACTGTGTGGCAATTGTGACTCGAATACTTATGTACGGTAGCCACGGGCAATTTACCTTATGAATATGTGTCTTTGAACCGGTTACAGGACACCCAATTGCCACCCAACGAGACCTTTCACAGTACATTACACTGCATTAACACAAAGGCGGTAGAATACGCCAACTGCCAACGCGCGCGGCAATAGGTAGGTATGATGTGTTTTAAAGAATATCGCAAGTGATACAATAACAAATCACCGACACATCGCCTCGGGGAATGGAGAACAATATGGTGTCAAAGCGTCGGATGCAATATTTGACTGGGCTTCGTTCTAAGGCTTCAAAGTGAGCTAATGGTGAAGTGGGATTGTGCTTGATTTTGTGAACGAATAACACTGCCAAAAGCACCACGACATTGGGTTGAAAGTCTAGCCAGTCCATAACTCTACAACGTTTTCATACATACTCAACAAGGCCATACATACACACATACATACATACATACATACATATACATACATACATACATACATACATACATACATACATACATACATACATACATACATACATACATACATACATACATACATACATACATACATACATACATACATACATACATACATACATATACATACATACACATTCATACATACATGGATACATTCATACATACATACATGCAAACATACATACAAACATACATACATACAAAAAAACAACATACATACAAATATAAATATATATATATATATATATATATATATATGTATATATGTATATATATATATGCATACATACATACATAGATACATACAAACATACTTACATATATATATATGTATATATGTGTATATATATTGATATACATATAAATATATATATATGTATATATATATAATATATATATATATATATATATATATATATGTATATATATATACATATATTCATAGAAAGATGTATACATATATATGTATACATATATATGTTTATATACATTTATATATACATATATATTTATATATGTATATCGATATACATATACATATATATATATATATATATATATATATATATATATATATATATATATATATATATATATATATATATATATATATATATATATATATATATATATATATATTAACCATTTAATTGAGTTTTATTTAGGGAGTTCTTCTTATATGTTTCTTTTTCATATAAGAAGCCGAATGTCCCCAGGATGAATGTGTTACATCATTTTTTAGGTAACAGTTCTTGATACAGGAAAATGAAATAATTCGACATTCAAGATTATTATGTTTATTGGCCATAATGTAGATATGTGTGTATGATATAAACTCTGTGGACTCCGTCGACCTTGAATTATACACCTGAATTCGATAAGGATGCTATGTACAGGGACCACAAAAGGGGAATGAGGTAAACTGATATGGTCGCTCGACTGCCCATTCATATCTAGGCTTTAAACAGCTGTAGGCTTGACTAGGCTCTCTGTTGATATAAATGGTATAAACAGTGCAACAAAGCCCTAGGGTTCGTCAGGATAGAGTACCAACGAGCTTGACTTTTTTATCTTCAGAATGAGCTTGCTCGTGGTTCAATCAAAGAGGACCTGCTTGTAGTGATACTTCGTCGCTGCAATAATTGCGTCCTCATTCAATAAGAAGGACTCCGACCATCGAGGAAACTTTTCGGTATTGACCAGCTGTTCATGTAGTCTAGCTCGAAAAGCGACGATTTAAATGTATGCTCATGTAATGTTGAAGAGCAGAAGAGATGCGCCCCGTACTGTTTGTAATTTAACCAAACCGTCATCGTTGTCATTTACTGTGTTTACAGAAAACTTGGTTGTTAAATGAAACTTTGTCTTTGTTAGTGTTCATAAGGATTATCAATATGTCGGGAAATCTGGCATGGATTCAACGTCCGACATATTAGTTGGGAGCCTTTATGGTGGAACCGCAACTTGTACCAAAAGTCACTTTCCAATCATGTGATGCCTCTAGATATTCCGCACAGGCGAGTATGTGGCGTAGCGATTAACTATTCTTCTTTGGAATGCGAGCTTTTCATTTGTGTATACATGCCTTGCGATGATAATTTAAGAAATACTGTACCGAATGAATGTCAGGAGGTAAATGAAGTTATGAAATCTGTTGTTAATTCAGGTAGTTGGAACTAAGTTATGATATGCGATGACTTCAATACATTGTTTGAAAGATGTAATGCTCAGACCAAATATTCGAAAGAAGTTGTTTAGAGAATTTGCTTAAGGGTTACTGTCGTAAACTTCATAATCTTTGGTGGCAAGCGCTCAAAAACTAGTGCGAAGCATAAACATTAATGAATGACTATCATAGCCCTGCAACGCCACTTGTGACCATGAAGTCAGTAACGAACTATCAAATAACTTGCATTAACACGCACCACATATTTCTATCATCTGGTGAATCAGAAAATGCGAATATTTTGTTGCATATAATTTCAGACAACTATGCCATTTTAAATTTAGCATTTCTGGTTCTTGAGCTTGGTGTAACTCACATTATATGTCTCCTTAAGAGTTACCCGCCAAGGTTGAGTTATTTGTTTTGGTAGGGTGCAACATTGTAATCAGCTGACTTGCTAAACCCATGCTAGGAGAATGGACACTATCATCAAAGTACCTGGCCAAGAAACGATGTTATATATTTTTAATAACTAGAGAATGTTAACAAGTTCGATGTCTCAAGGCTGGAGAGGCGCACAAAACCCCCATTATTTTCGCATTGTGATCGGTGATGGTGAAAACCACCCAGAACATCGAAACGCTGATTTATTTTCTCCAAGGTGTGTGCGACGATTTCAAACCACTAGGTGAGATCATCAAGCAGCCTTTTATTGCCAGTACCTGTAGACAGTAAGGCTTGGTAGAAAACAGTTTCTATCAGACTGACTAATTGACAAAGTATATTGATTCACAGTGAGTTATTGAATATCGTACACAATACGGCACGTATACCATACATGTTAGACACAACTATCTTTGATGGTTGCTCTATTGTTGCTTGATTCGAATGTTATCTTTGTAAGTTCCCAGAATAGGAGACATTTATTCGATCATTTGCACTCGATATGTCAAGATATACTATCGTTATAATTATTTATTCTCCAAAAAGTATGTTTACTGCCCATACATTTTAAACAATAGCAAATGATTTCTCTGTTCGATGTTATTCAATTAGGTTACAATTAGAACTAATTCAAAACCCTATCTGCTGGGAGATCTCTTGAGATGATCAAAGACGCGGATATCTTATATATCTCGAAAATGGTGGATCGTCATGCTTATGGTTATCTGTCTTAGATTAAGATATTTGGTCAAATGTCCCGCACGGCCCCATACGACTGATCGTACCTGTTATTTTGTCCCAGAAACCAAATCCCCGTAACGAAACACCGCCCGTACAGAATGCGACCACAACATCGTATGAGGGGTGATTTCTTACGGGCTTCCTATCGGCCACAGCACCGTACGGCCCTCAAGACCCATAAGCACCCGAAGATCTGATTTGACTGTAGCATATGGTGCCAGCTTTAAAATCTGACGCCTATGCTATATAAATGATAAGTGCGGATGCTTTTGTTCCCAGCATTCCTAAGAAATCATTCCCCGTACGATGTTGTGGTCACATGCTCAACGGGCGGTCTGCGGGCGTTCTAAGGGTTGTTCATATACCCTTTAAAGCTTCTTATATATATATCAAATATTATTAATTCTGACAAGTATGCCTTTTTTTAAAAATGGTATCAGTTTAGCTATTGTAATTCCTTAGTTTTATCGAATAGCCTTAATACAAATATTGTGTACACCATGCTCGTTTTAAGTAAAGCATCCTAAGACGGTTTTTTGTATATAGTACTTATTTTAATAGATAAAAGAAAAACAAATACCCGAATTAAATCACCGTTTATTACATATACCGACGACATACATAATTATATCAATAGACACGAGTAACATAAAGTACAATGTGCACACAAAGTCCTTTAGAGCCAAGCGCTCTATATTAGCCTAGTCCTGAGCAATGTCCTATATATCAATTTAAGTCCTCCAACTCATATAGTTCCACATGATCACACAATAATGGTATTTTGTACTAGGCCGGAACCCCGTGGTTCAAAACTTTGTCGATAATATATACGCCGGAAGGACCCAACCAAATTTCCGTATTGAGTCACACGGTGCCGTTAATGGGACCTAATTGTCCCCGCACTGGGCCCTTGGGAGACCATTAGGGGTCAAAAGGACCCAAACTACCCGCGGGCCCGTAGAGCACCAATAAGAAAACCGTACCAGCCCCGCACAGGCCCCGCAAGAGCCACGCATAACTGTTGATCCTATTTGCTTCAACAATGTAACGTGTCATATATATATATATATATATATATATATATATATATATATATATATATATATATATATATATATATATATATATATATATATATATATATATAGATATATATATATATATATATATATATATATATATATATATATATATATATATATATATATATATATATATATATATATATATATATATATATATATATATATATATATATATATATAAATATGTATATATACACACATACGATTTTTAGATGCAGCCTAACACATGCCGTTGAATTGTTGCGTAAACTGAGTATATGTAGCCACATGAGTTACTTATGAAATTTTACTACTTGTTGGAAAACAAAATCTTGCAATTAGTTTTCTATGTCAGTGTTATTATTTCGTCTCACTTCGCTGTCACCATTGACTGCTTTTTATGTGCCTCAGACAATCACAAATGATACCATCGTAATCTATGACGTAGAACAAAGGAAATATAACAGGACCGCCGTCCACGACTACTCGTAATAATCTCTATTACCTGATGGGTTTTTTAAATGAAGCGATGTTTTGAATGTCATTTTGAAATCGTTTCGTGATACATTGATGTAATCAACTTTGATATATCCGACGTCTATAGTGAGAGTTAAGGCGCGACAGGATAAAGTGAGCATGACATCCGTTTCAGGATTGCAAGACCTCAGGGGATGCATAGCGTCAATTGCGTGGATATGTCATGCTTTCATTCATATAATGCCAGCAATTCCTCATAACATGCAACTTAAGCTAGTTTCAACGTGAATTTCATGATATAGCGATATATCTTTTGCTTTGATTAAAATATGTGACAGCAGATGCAGAAACTATGTGATAAATAAGGGCTCTCAAGGTATCATGCTACAGATTGGCTTATGTTTTAAACCCCATGTTTTTTGTACGAAAAGTCCGCGAATACATTTCCTCGCATAGGCATGTCAACATTACTGTGAAAATGATAGAGGATACATACATCAGCAGGTTCAGTACTGATGTCCTAATACTGTATCATTATTTTAACTGTTACCTTTCATATAAATATATTATTTTGTTAAACTGTATGTGATAATAGATGCGTGTGATCGTATTAAACTTTTGTTTCAATCTGTGACTACGTTCCTTAATGTTATCCTTTCAATCCAGTCATGTGAATCAGCCACCGACGTTAATGCCATGAACAACTATTTTTTAACCAGCTAAGCGTATGCCGTTATAATATCATTTAGAAGTTAATTATGTAGCTCCACTGTGGTGGAAAAGTGTGGCCTATTAACGTTGATTATGATAACTGAATGCCACGTCATCGGGGAAGTAAGGTTGACATAATTCCTCAAGGGGAACACAAGGTCAAACTGATTTGCCATGCAAAATGACCAATACCACAATTCTTTGTAAACTACAAACCCTATGAGTCGATGCAAACTAATTGGCTTGTTTGATTTGCACATTGTCGGTAGTAATTGATAGATCAAAAACCTTGTAGTGCTTTTGGAATGGTTGAGAATATTTTTGCTTCCTATTGTTTTAGTTATCAATTCCTACCAAATCGTCAACACACCAAAACAACGGCTTTGAGGGTTGATTATTATAGAATGTTGGTAAAGCACACCAAACTTGGCAGCTTATTTATGAGAAACAACGTGTTGTATGTTCTAAACCATAAAAACGTACACAGGCTACTTATTTTTAATGCTTCGTTTCACTTGCCTCAAACTGATTTAGTTCATAGATGCTCATTAACAACATGTGTGGAAACATTATCATACAAAAAGAAGGATAAATTATTTTTGCAAGAGTAGGTGCCCTGAAAGTTTCCGCGAATCTTCTAATTGTTCTTTTTTTCAGCATTTTATGAGTCATCCTCCAATGTTATAAGCTATATTGACAATGTGCGCTTTTTGCTGTTGACGGAAACATATTTCTCAGGTTTTCAAAGCGGATACGCGGTCAAAGACCACATAGTCATTCCACATGAAAATATGTACGTGTTGTCTGACCAATTAAGTAAGGTAAGATAAACGTAAGACAGGGGATTCATCCGACTGATGGTATTTGCTCCCAAAATGTTTCTCAACTCGCTCAATTATTCGTGTCACTGGTGCTTCGAATCATAATTGGTTATAGCCGGCGATATTCTGTGAAGTAGATATTGTAACATCCATATTCAGATTCTGTACTAGAGTCAATTATGTGATCACAGCTCAGTTAATATATTGTACCTGTACAGGGAACTGCTGCAGCGGCATACATGAGTTGTTTTGTTTGAAAACATGGTGCCGTATCTTTGCTTGGCTCATGTATGAATTGACGACATTACTGATTGAATATAAAAAGCTAATACGTGGAGCCAAGTGTCATCTTATTCAATATTCTTTCGATGATATGGAACGGGCACGGGCTATTATAAGTATCATATATGCGTCGGTAGAGGCGGACAAATTTGCCGTATCCGATTAGATTAGTAATACCGGACGTAACGCTGAAATGTATGACACTGGCAAATATGCACGCTAGTTACTAAACGAATACGTAGCAGTTAATAGAGGCTCATGTATCAATAATCAAAGAGGTTGGAACTAGTTCAATTGGCTATGCGACATCCAATAGTATGGTAATTAAGCACCTCCAATACCAATCCAATTCTTTCATAAGCCATTGGATGGAATACTTGATCGGTATGGTCGCCTGAACCGAACTTGTATCCCCAAGGGTTGAATGTTATGAACAAAGTCCCTGCTCTTACCATCAACGAAGGTCAGATGTGTATGTTAATGAGTAGTATATGTATTTAATTGATCGGTCAACACCCGCCGCCATTTATCGTAATTTCTACCCAACATTTTGGACGTTAATGACAGGTCCGCAGTTTGAGATGATCGATTTGACGATGGAATTTTGGGTGGGAGAGCTACGGACTCTAAATGTATGGTCACGTATCACATTTGAGGTGTCATAGGCACTTCAATTGATTCACGCCAAACAAGGAATCCGCACTGGATTCAAATATGCTACGATTATTATGAGAGGTTTGATAGATACATCTACAATCCAGAGGGAAGTTTTCTTGGTAAAACATTACCCAACAATATGGATTATTAGACCCGGGATATCTCAGGTGGACAGAGCAATTGAATGTAAGAGATTTATTCATATAAATCAATGATTAAAACATATTCTAAGCTGCCATTGCTGAGCTTTTGCATGAGCGCCATGATGATGGCTAGTTTTTGATTTTGTCAAAATTTGGCATAAACTGCACACACATGGAAATATATAGATGACGTGACGGGTTTTATCATGGTAATATTCGTTCCCATTAATTTCCGTTCTAAAACAGTCCTGTAGCTGTTTCAACTGCATAGAAAAAAGCAAATCAAAAATTCTGATGACTCTGATGAAGATCTTTCAAACTACCAGGATAGCAATATACATAAAAATGCAGATTTAGGTGTACTGACTAGAGCATAGCAAATTGCCGGATATTGTTTGTCGCTTTCGATTTAACACGGCATATATATATATAGAGATATATATATATAGAGATATATATATATATAGATATATATAGATATAGATATAGATATAGATATATAGATAGATATATATATATATATATATATATATATATATATATATATATATATATATATATATATATATATATATATATATATATATATATATATATATATATATATATATATATATATATATATATATATATATATATATGCATATAAATATATTTATATGTACTATAACTGTGCAGTTCCTTTATCCATGCTGATACACTAACACTACCATTGTAGTTGAATTTAAGTAAAAGGCATAGTCTGCGTAAGATGGTTTTTATCGACACAATGATTTATTTGAACCCCCTGTGTCGACTGGGTATCTTCCCGGGTGTATTCTAGGTATAGAGACATAGCCTTCGGTCTGCTTAATTGCACAACAATGCGTTGTTTTACCGAATCAGTTATAATTGCGTAAGAGTACACTGATGTGGAATTAATGTCATTAATGTGATGAAGGATGTCAGGTGCAAGTATCTTTGATTTACGTCTCTAGGGTAAACACGTAGGCTGTGGTGAGAAATATGGAGCGTCAGTGTAAAGTGAACACATCAACGTTTACACTTGAAATATCTCGAGACATTTGCGCCTCCGTGTCGATTATGTGTATTCGTGCAAGGTGGTTGTCAGTGCTACCTTAAGATGATTTCCTGGGACGGGAACGATTAGAAAACGAATAAACGTTTATGTAGTTGAAAAGTCGCGGATTAAGAATCAGCATAATAATCAACACTAAAATGGCCAATATATAACATACTCGTGCATCACAACAGCCATCGTTTTAGCAGTATGTCGTGTATGTATTAGATGATTGAAACAAATGCATTGAACTACATATTTGCGTGGATAAAAACTTGGTAAGTGATGTTTAATGGTTTTACCTACAGCCCAATGCTTTCAATTATGTCATCTATGTCTTGATAATTATACCATGGTATATTATGTTGACATACATATGAATTCTTGTTCCCTGCAGTCTGAGTAGCAATGTCGGATTCGTAATTATATGGACCCATAATTTTCCCATGAAAGGCAATTTCCCCTCCACTTAATAATGATAATTACAGCTCAGAAAATGAAAGGGTCAGTCATATGATAAGTTGAAAAAAATTATTCTTACTTTTTATTTTGCCATAGAAGTTGTAGCTTAATGGAATTGTGCTTTCAAAGCACCTGCAAAATGGCAAAACGATTTTAGACGATGTTATGATTGCACCCATGACTTTATTTCTCAATGTACTAGTGCGTATGTGTATATCATTACCATCCACAAAATATTTATAGTAGCGCAGAGCTGAAATGAGATAACATTTTTGGATATTGACACTGGATGTTCACTTCTTTGCAGTACATAATTGTGGGTTGTTAAACAGCCAAACAGCTCTAGTTTGAAGTATGCACTTGTTGTGACCTTCTACGAGCTGATAAAGCTAACATATAGCTTATATTATTGTCTTTCTGAATGAATTAAATTTATGATATCATAATGGATGACCTGGTGCTGCCTCATTGCATTCGTTTGAACCTTTTCCCTTTTCATCGCTTGTATAGGTAGAGGTAACAGTGCTATCGGGCACCTTCCTGTATGTTAAACCAATTTACAATTTACAGTAAAATTCAAAAAATGATACAATCATTGTTTGGTTACCCTCAGTTTCACTTGTTAGGATATATATACAGGACCAACCACAAGCTGCCTGCCTAACTAGTGACAAGTCGATAGCATGCATAGACCCACATGTACCACCGGCACGCTGCGAGTGTAGATCCCGTTCCATGGACTATGAGACACATTGTAGCGTAGTATTTCAAATTCATTTATTACGAAGGCGGTCGACCTTGATTTGGAATACTTCTTCCTTATGTCTTACAAAATAGTGACCATCACTTTTGGCGAAAAAATCTGCTTTTCTATCCGACGCTAGTTTGTTTTGATTTCTGATCATGTACTGTAGAAACCTTTTGTTGCGCCGCTTTGCTGTACTCTTAAAGGGCCACTAAAATGAAAATTTCACTTTCTTTAAGATTTCCACAGTAGCAAATATGCATCAATCTAAAACCTTCTGTGCAATCCGTTTTCAAAACTTTGAACTCTAAAGTGATGAAATTCGCCGTCTAAATCGGATAATCTCGAGTAAATGATCTCCAGCGCGGCCATTACCCTATGACTCACAAAAGGAACCGCTCGGGAAGCCAGCGAGGGTTGCTGCGCCTGAAGAGGCTGGCGACCGAGACCCGCGTGAAAGTTATGCTGTGCGAGGGTGGTGGCACTTTAATCGGCTATTATTTTTGCTTCGCAGCGCACCTTCGTCGCGCATTCTACACATCATCAGATCGCTCTGATGCGCGTTCGCTGTTAGTACCCCCCCCCCACTTGTCAGACGACTCCGCTATCATTTTGCGTTCATTTCAGCATCTTGTTGCTTTTTTCACTCGAGCGTTGGTTTTGTGGAACTTTCAAACTTTTTACCTGCGACGATAAATCTACTGTTTTGAGATACTTGAGAATATCACTGTATGAAGTTCAACTGTCACCTGTCATCATGCCAGAGAAATGTGTTGCCAAATGGTGCTGTAACACAGCCATTAGGGGTGTGTCAGTGTTCGCATTCCCTGAAGCAACCCACAGGCAGTGGAAGCAGTTCGTCTGTATCAAGCGAAAATGGAACCACACATTAAAAGATATGCGAAAGCCTTTCTTATGCTCTGAGCACTTCACTGGAAGCTGCATCAAGACTCAAAGAGTGCAGTGAACTCCAGCCATGGATAAAATCTATTTCCAACCACCTGTACTGGTGTGCTAGGTCCTCACTTGGTCATGCTAGTAAGGAGCTAACAGTAGCCAAATGGCATTCTGTTGCCTACCATGTACAGGATAAGCACACTGGTTACAGTGATTTATACCCTGCATGTGAGCATGACACACTTGATCAAGAGACCAGCAGGAAGAAACAATGGATTAAGCCCAGTAAGTTAATGTCATGTCAATGAAAATTAAACAATGAAGGTAGTACAAACTCAATGAACCATACTAACACTTACTGCTGGCTTTGTGTGATCAGACACCAAGGCAGCTGAGAAATTGAATTGGAGGATATCATCACCAACAAACTACTGTGCCGTGACATAAGGAAACTTAGCCCCCTATATTAAACATCATCAGTTGAAGCATTTCATTCAACCATCCTCCACTTCTCCCCTAAAATGATTGTATATCCTTACATGGGTATGCTTATCAGGTAAAGTCATAATAATAACATATTTTCAATATGAAGCCAGTACCAATTCAAGTGGATGTAATTGATTATGTTTTGTTTCGATGTTTGTAGACTCTATTTGGCTGGGATGCATTTCAATTAGAAGTTGTCGAACACAGGCAGTTAACAAGAAAGGGGAGCCAATTTATCCCATCAAGTATCCCAAGTACAAGAAAGGAGACTACATTGTCAAGGCCAAAAAAAGAGAACAAAGTTTCGGTAAGAATTTAACAATTTACTTTGTATATATATATACTTACAGATCAGAGACACTAATAATAAAATATGTGATGAGTAAGCATATAATAATATAAAACTGTATTATATTATTTTCAGACTATGTGAACATCTTGAACAATTTCTTGTTCAATGAAGTTGCTGTCAACCCAAAGAAGTTTGCACATCTGCTTGATGAGTTTGACGTTCCTCCACCAATGTGCTCGTCATATGTCAGACCTGACAAAGCCACAGCTGTACTCCTACATAGTTCAAGATTTAAATGAGGAATTCATGGTGTTCACGATAGATCAGGAGGTTTAAATCCTTTATATTGTGCCACTTCACTGGGGAATCCCTTCCTGATCTGTGCCACAGCACACGCTGGTAGTGGAACTCTGATGTGCTTCCCGAGATATCCCCAACACCATTTCACCAGTTGTTTGTAAGCTGTATACCTGTACCGCCTGGAATCATACATTTGGAAATTATTGGAACATATGTTCAATAAACCAAGCTTAGTATAAACAACTTTAAATTTGATAAAGGATCAATAATCCACTCACTTGTGCATAGCTTGTTCCCCACCATTACTGTACCTTTGTATATATGACTGATATGCAACTCTTGAGTGCCCAAGGATTGAGACACACCCCATCAAATCCGGGGTGATGTATGATGCATGTGACAGGAGCGTCATGCAGTTCATTTGATTCATTGAGTGTCAGCCATCACTTTTTTACCTGAGGGATTTCCTGACAGCACACACATTCTGTGGCGGTGAGCATTTGCGTGCAGTGAGAGCAAGTACACCTGAAAGAATACAACAGCATATGTCACATTATTATGTTTCAACAGTACTTTTTCAAATATTTTAAGATTTTTCAAAGTGTTCTGATATAACATCTTTGTCATGGATGGAATTTAATTGTGGAAAATGTATTCAACATGTCAAATGGTCTTAGCTATGGATATTTGTACATACTTTAATAAAATAACCTTTCAGCATTTTACTTATAGCAACGCGTAACCCCTATCTAAACGGTAAACACCGAAACGTGAATGATTATCTAAACAAAATGCTTGGTAGCTGAAGGGAAAGAGCCCAGTAGAGCTGTAAATATCAATAGACTATACCGTCTATCCATGTCGTCTTTGAATATGATGCTAACCGATAGTATTTAGTCAAGGTTAGAGACGGGCGCTTAATGACCTCAATCAGGTTTAATCAAATTACAATGTGTGATAATCGCGTGATCGGATCAAAATTGTTTATTTACCAGGAATCGATGCACAGCTGCAGTCGATTTTCTTCTTGTGGGTCTTCCTCTGACGGCTCCGCCCACATCAATGCGCCGGGATCCTCTTCGTGCTCCGGTTCAAACTGATACGGTTTAATCTCAGGTTCTTTATCAATTTGATCTGTTGACTCTGACGGAGCATTGCAGTCAATTTCATCCTCGAGGTAAACCGCAAATTCATCGAAATCGTCGTTAAAACTATCCGTATCGCTCAAACACTCCTCTGCGGACGCCATTGTCGCTGTGAACTCGGTCAACTCCTTTTGTGATGTCACACTCGCGCGACCTTGACCCCGCCAGTTCGCGCAGCACGGCGCGACAAGTGCAACTTTAAACTCTAATAACTTCGTTATTTGTCCGACTACACACCTCAAACCTTCACCAGAGCATTTCTCATGCACGAATCTTTCGGTATATGGAATAAAAAAAAATCGTTTTAGTGGCCCTTTAATGTCCTTATGCTAAACTTAACTGCTACTTTGAATCCGCAAAGCATCAATCAAATACGCGGAAAATGTTGCCAAACGTTCAGGGGCAAGCAAGTAGAAACAGCTACCTGCTATCGATAGATACCTTCGCCTGAGAACCCAAAAGTTCATGTCAAGCCATAACGGTCATTCGATGTCTGATGTATTTTACGTTAATCAAAGTAATACTATCTGGTTAATGCATCGAACGCATTACAGCTCTCAGCAAACTCAAACATGACACCAAATATGACTGCAAGCCTTCTGGGACGTAGGTCACTGAACAATTAGCTTTCCCTGCAGTTACAGATAATTTAATGAATCCACTACTGATTGGCACCTGGTGTACAAATTTTGTGATATCATAGCTTGATGATGGCTGTTTGGCGCGTTGATTATCTATAAAGGTAAGTGTGCGAAGTTTCAGAGCCTAAACGTCATAGTGTACCTTGTTAGAGAACAACAGCCCCTCCGAAGAAAACAACCCCATGAATCATCTCCCTCACTCCTCACAAACAACAACAAATAAACCCCCACAAATTAGTAAAGTCAATATATTTAGCAACAACATTAACATATTCAAAATAAACCCCATCATTGTTCAAAAAAAGATCATAAACATCATAGGTCCAGATTTCATCACCACCACGATAAGTTCTTCCATTACGCTTATAGTTTCAAAATCACAAGCCACCCTTTTGCAAAACACCCAATCTCTTGGAAAAATCCCCGTCACCACTAAAATTCTTCAATAAAAAAACCCCTGAAACTACAGGTATCATTTATGGTGTTACTACTGATAATCCAGATTCTGACATTCTTTTGGCACTCAAACCTTTTGATGTTATCAATATCCGAGGTCTAGGGAAAATCACCCCTACAGAATCAGTTAAACTAACCTTTTCTACTCCTGACCTCCCCACCTAACTACAAATAGGCTACTCCTTTCACAACGTTAAACTTTACATTTCCAACCCCACCAGATGTTGGCCATACTTCCCCTTTCTCCCCAAATAACACCTCTTGTCTTTGCTGTGGAAAGCACCACACCGTTATTTAATGTCAAACTAAAGAGAAAAAAATGTTCTAATTGTGGTGGTAATCACAGCGCAGCTTATAAAGGCTGAGGCTCTTACAGTAAAGCCCAATTAATAAATCAAATCAAATTCATCAAAAACATTTCTTACGCCCAAACGGCATCCCTTGTTTTCCCTACTCCCCATCCTCAATCATTTTATGTTTCTCCCCCTCCCCCTTCTCCTCTCCCTACCTCGACATCACCCCCTATCCCCAAAACTCAAACCTCCTACCTCCCTCATTCATCTCAATCAACCAAACCATCATCGATCCCTTACCTTACTATACCATCTGCTACTTCCACAACACCTTCCAAAACTACAACTTCTTCCTCTGCTCTAATTTACCGATCCACTCCCACTCCCACTCCATCTTCATCTCAATCTCATTTAGCACAACCCTCCCCAGCTATCAAATTATCTGCCTTTGCTTACCTCTGCATATCAATCCATCTCACCTCTCACCCGACTGAAAAGCAAATATTCTCTCTGCATTTACGCAATGTCAACATCCTCCCCAGTACTTTTATTCAAGAAATAAACCAACATTCTATCGTTACCAATAAACTACAGCATTATCTTAATAATCCACCTTCATAAATCTGATGAAAGCTTCCCATTGTGTCTACCATCTTGCCCCTCTCATCCTTTTATCCTTTCTGATATCATCACTTCTCATCACTCTTCTTCACTCCCAATTCTCCCCTCCATATGACCCAAATAATTCAACTCAATTTTTGAACTCCTCTCATCAATCAAATATCACAATATGGTCTTGGAATTGCAGAGGCCTTCAATCTCAACAACCCGAATTTTCTCATTTACTCCGAAATTCCAATCCCAAGCCAACAATAATCAGCATACAAGAAACTTCTCTTAAATCTATTCACAACCCAAAATTTTCAAATTATAATATCATTCGCAATGACAGAACTACAGCAAACCACAGAGGACAAGCTATTCTAAGCAATCACAAATTTAACTTCTGAAATAGAACATCAAACCATTAAATTTAACATTTCTAACAAAAATTAATCATATCTTAAACATTTATGACAATCTCAACTCCCGTGACCCAGATCAGTACCAGCCTTTTCTCAATCTTCCTCGAAATATATAGATTGGTGATTTTAATGCCCATTACCCCTGTTGGCATCACCCCACCCAAACCGTAAAGGCAATTCCCTTTTCTAAATAATCCAAGACAACAAATTTACTCTTCTCAACGGTAGTTCTCCTACTCACTTCCATGATAACGGTTCAAATATCCTTGATCTAATTGTCATTTCTCAAGATATTTCGCACACATTCTTCTTTAAAACACTCACAATACAATGGGGAGAGATCACTCTATCATCTCCATTACCAATAACCGATAGATCTCATCCTCCGCCTCCTCGCCATCACCTAAATGGGTTGTTAAAAAAACTAATTGGCCACTTTTTCAAAAACTCATATGATAATTTTTACAACACTCCCATTGACATAGCTCACTTGTCTATTCCTTTCAATTACAAAAAAGTAAACAACCTCAATCCCATCCCTGGTGGAGTGATGCTTGTACTTATACAATAAAATAAAGAAAAAAAGCTCGTAATAAATATTATCATAATAAAACCCTTGATAACAAAATTCGACTAAAATATCAATTGCTAAAGTCAAATATGCTTCAAAGCAAACAAAAGCTAAATACTGGCAAGATAAATGGTCATTTTTAAATTCTCCTAATCTCAAACAACTTTGGAACACAGTTAATATTTTAAAAGGCAATCATTCCCACTCTCCAATCCCCCCTCTTCTAACAACCCATAATAATCTTTATTCGAATAGCAATCAACAAATCACTAATGTTCTTACATGTCAGTTCGCATAAGCTAGCTCTGATTATAGTGTACCATCTGACTTTACTCCTGAATCCATCACCACCACTAATCAACAAAAATTCAATGAAACTTCTCCTCTTAATGAACCTTTCATTATTCAAGAAATAACAAACACAGTTAACAAGTCAAAAAAATACTTCGCCTGGAAAAGATCTTCTTATATATCCCTTTTGTCTTCATCTCCCTACTGATTCCCTTGAGGTGCTCCTACAAATGTTTAACCAATAATGGCAAACTGCCCCCTCCCTTCCTGAAATTCTTCTATAATTATACAAATTCTAAAACCCAATCTTAACTCGCACGATCCCCCCGTCCCTTCCTGAAATTTTGAATCATCTAAAAAAAAAGAATTTCCTGGCACCTTGAGCACAAAATCTAAAATCCACAGCTTTCTTAACCCTCGCACGATCCCTTTTCCATTTAGGTCTCCTCAACGTCCAATCAGTATCACCCCTCTGTTGCCCTATCCACAGAAAAATGGAGTACATCCACAGAAAATGGAGTACATCAAGTTAGTGTGCCACCCCCTACTCTCTTTAACATATTTATTAATGACATTCCCACCTTTAGTACTTCTTCTATTTATGCAGAAGACATTACCATATGGGCTACTGGTAAACTATCATACAGACTCACCAAATCTTTACAAAACCACCTCCTCGATATTAAAAAATGAGTCTCTAAATGGGGCGTCTCCTTTTCCTCCTCAAAATCAAAACCGTCTACTTTGGAACTAACGAAAAACTCTCCACTTTTTACGTAACAATAAACCTATCTCTAACCACGACTCTACAAAATATCTTGGAATCATCCTCGACAAAGGTCTTACCCGGAGAGACCAAATCACATACACAGTCTCGAATTGTCAAAAAATCACTGACCTTATTAGATACATCGGTGGCACTTCCTGGGGAACAATCAAATCAACATCATGCAAAATCCATTCATCACACTCATTACAATACATCCTTTATGGAGCCCCAGCCATAATCACTGCATGTAAAACAACTATCCACAAATTAGACATTGCTCAATCAGCCACTCTCAGAGCTTTCAATAAATCTCACCAATCTACACCTATAATGTCTCTCCAGGCTTCCACTGGCTTTCCCCCAATCCCTTTACAGCTTCTAAAATCCACCCTTAAATATCAAATAAGATCCAAAACCCACAATCTTGCAACCCAACATATTTTTGAAGAATCTTGGCATAACAAAATTAAACATAAACGTAAAATTACTAGCAGCTAAACCCTTCCTTTCACATTATCTCATTTCATCATATCACATCTACCTGCATACCCCTTTCCTACATGGCATCTAATAAATCCTTTAGTAAACACTAAACTAACCGACAAAGTAATTAACGACAACCCTGCATACAATAAAAATTAAGCTCTTCGGCTCAGTCAACTCCCCTCAAACTCTACACATTTCTGCACAGATAGCTACAAAAATAACACAAGTACCTCCTACGCCCTCACTATCCCATCTCTAAAATATAATAGATCCTCACGGGTTCATTCCTTTTTTTCCATCTTTGCAGCTGAAGCTTTAGCTATCATAAATTCTCTGTAAATAGCTCTTCATACCAACCTTCCAAACCCTATAATCCTCACAGACTCCCTCTCACTTGTTTCTGCACTCTTTCTACTCTTCTTGCTCATCACAACTATTATACCTTAATAGTGTGTATTTGCTGATTGCGGAGTCCAGGGAAATGAAACTGCATACTCAGAAGCCCAAAAAATCTTATTCTAACCCCTTTATCCAAACCAATACCCGTAGTTCTAAACACACTCTATTCTATCATAAATAAACACTTAATACAATCCTGGCAAGAAGAGTGGAACAACTCCTCCTCAACCTTCAAAAATATTAAATCCACACTAGTCTATAAACCCCATACCTTCAATAATGACATATTGTCCGACAAGATCTTAACAGTAATAGCATAAGATAACCCCCCTCTCCAATACTACAAAAGCAAACATTATCTCTCCTTACATCCAAACCCTATCTGTCATTACTGTCCTTTTCCAGAAACCTATCATCACTTCTTCTTTAAATACCCAAATTTCTCAAACCTCCGCACCCCACTCTTCAACAAACTTAACTCCCTTAATTACACACTAAACATCCATAACTTGTTCCAACAAGATATCATTGAATACACCATCTCATACATTCACAATAGCAAACATTTTGTATCGACCTTACCCCTTTCATTAAATCCATCATAACTCACTCACTCCTCAATCATTCTCGGTTCACTATTTAGTTATTTTCTTCCATCTCTCACTAATGGTCTTTTACCCAGGAAGTCCTTATAAGAACATGGTGTACTTAAGGTTCAATTTATTTCTTACGTTAATGCACTGGAGCGGCCCCCAGTGTGAGAAACCATCATTATTTTGCATCCTTCAGCACCCTTATTAGGAGCACCTCATATCATTTTTCATTACATTAATTTCATTTTATACTTTAGTTTATT
>CM067351.1:12776351-12826351 GCA_034190875.2 Urechis unicinctus
GACTTGTTCAATTTAATCCCACCCGGTACCACAAAATTCATTTCTGGTGTACTGAGCATATTTAGCCTTTAATGCTAGACACGTTATGGCAGCAAACTATTAGTCGGTTTGTTTTTGCCGCCCCGATCTGAGGATGGTGTCTATAGCATTCTTTACAAAGAATACACCAATAAAGTAAAAGGCTAACCATACAAAGCAAATTGTCATTTGGGGTAGCGTAAATTCTATTGAAACAGCGATTTTGGACCTTATGTTTTTTTTATGTGGGGCGTGCTCAGTTAGCACCGCTATCACTACTTATACAAGGGATGAAAATGCCAACGGTTAAATCAAATAAGTTAGCGTAACACCAAGTTACCCATAATCATATCATGAATTTAATTCGTTCATAAAACAATAATATAAGTTATATGTTAGCTCAATTAGCGCACAGAAAGGCTCGGCAAGCGCATACTTCGTGCTAGATCTGTTCGGCCGTTAAACCACCCACATTTCGTGCTGCAAAGAAGCAAACATTCAGAGTCGATATCCAATTTGTGGTAATAATATAACACATTGGCACATAAGTATCAGTTAATTGAATGAATAACGCCATTGCTATTTTTCTAAAATTTAATTGCCTTTTGCGAGTACTATGTAAACACAATTAAAGCAATCAATAACATTTATGAAGTCAAAATATAGTGGAAGAATAATGTTTGTTCAGCTTAAAGTATAACTTACCCTTTCATTCTCTCAATTTTATTCATCATCATGTAGTTAACAGGCAATCGCTTTCAGTTGAAATATTCTGGGGAAAAATCATTATGAATCCAACATTGGTGCTCTGATCGCCGGGAACCAGATTTCGTTGCTACGCCAACTTCCTGTTTGTATATATGTCTAATATACTAGGCCATAGTATAATTGATATGACTTAGATGGCGTAGTTTGAAAGCATTAGAATCATTAATATAACTTGCCAATATCTGATCCACGTAAATATATTGTTCAATGTATTTGACATACTACGCGTATTAGGACGATGGCTATTGTTATGCAATAGTATTCAAAATGTTATATATTGACTACTTTAATGTTGATTGTTGTGATGATTCTTAATCGACGACTTTCAGGAAACTACGAATCTCGTCTACACACAATGGTCAGTGTTAGTTCTAAAGAAACATATTCTCTAATCGTTCTAAAAGTCTTACACGGAATGCACTCAATCGACACAGCAACACAACAGGTCCAAGGTCTTTGAAGCGTCAAAGGTGATGTGTCATACTGACGATCCGTAACACTCATTACAGCCATTCTAAGCATGTACATATCCATATATATTTCAGTAAACAATATCTTATGGACATAATCGCTTTTAATTTGCCACCTTTGTTCTGTATCGTCACAGATCTTTAACTGTTACCTTTCTATTCTGGGTTAATTGAAAAGCAAGAAAGCTTTCATGATTGCAGCTCGATTCCATGTTATTGACATAATGAACGACACGAAATCCCATGGTCAATGCCACAGCTGGCTCAGCAGTCTGCTATTAACTCAACATGTAAGTCTCAACCTTTGATAATTAATGGAAACAATCACCACTTGTAATGGCTACGGGTGTTCTCGAACAAATTATACAAGGTCTATATTTAGATGCAGGACCCAAACAAATGGCTGCTTCACAAAAAGAACTTTTATATCAACTATTGATGCATCGATGAATGAGAGTAGTGGATTTTAATTATTAGAAATCTGATGCGACCTCAATAGAGCAACATGCTTACAGCACATATAAACGACAACACAAAATTAATTATTCATGAATATCATTAGGAAATTTTATCCATTACAAATGGACAATGATAGAAGCAACGTTGAATGTAGTGTGGGTTTAGATTATAATTGAACTGCCTTGGCAAATAGCCTATATCTCTCCGAAGGTGACGTCTGGCAAATGCACAAGGACGTAGCGTATTAAGACCATTATACAGACCACCAAATGCATCGAAACTGACGTGATGTGCGCTATATTGTGCCATTCGATACAATTTAAACCTTCATGCATATCTACACGACCACAAACAGAATCTCCGTCAAACATTACTCTTCTCCAATTTAGGCTGTCGATGGTGAATGCACATTACCCTCGAGAAAACAAAGCATCAGAAGAAACCAAACTTTGTGTTTACATGCGGTAAATGTAGAGAACTGACCGAGTTGAACAGTAGGAGGAGGGTTGATGTTGTCAGCTCGCTAGTGAAACCCTCGGACACTAAGACATAAACCCCTGTGGTAGAGAGAGCAGGTGATAGCGGGTCGGCTAATATGGTAAACAGAACGGGAGACGAAGGCAAGAAAAGTAGAGTAGAAGCGCGTAGATCTCGGTCGGTAACGTAGCTGGTTTTAGGCGTAAGAGTCCTTTCAGAAGTGGGAAATGTGATAGAGCTAGAACAAAGGCCGACGGTTGGGCAGGGTTCGATAGGGTTAAGCGGGAGTTTGAGACGGACGCACGGTAATACGGGTAGGCTGTTGCAGGACGAATGGTATTAGGACCAGTGTTGGCCCAGATCAGATACTGGCGGATTACCAGAAGCTGCTCACAGTTGAGAAATCTGGAGATAAACAGGTGGCTCAATAAACAAGTCGAGATTGCTATTAACAGAGAAAACCATAAGCAGTGGCAACAGTTTAAGAGAACAGAGAACAGACGGACGTTCACTAGTCGTTCTAAGAGATTTTTGTATCAACAAAGGTTGGCAACCAAAAGAGCACTGAAGACATGCGTGTCATTGTATGCAAAGGGCAACCTTTACTCAACGTAGACTTGGCAAGTAAATGGATATCAGAGATTAGTTGTGAAAGAACCCACTAGAGCACGAGTACTTAATAGTTTCATCCCATAACAACCTAAATATGTTAAGAAAGGGGGTTATCAGTATGGAATGGAAATTATCCATATTACCTGTATTTGATCAAGCATATAACCGCTATTAACAAGCAACTTGCTTAGTTGGTAAGTGGCGCTCAGCCCTGTGCTTAGCGGATAGCTTTCTGCAATCATCCACGATGATGGCATACAAAAATGGCAGGTAAAAAATCATCAACGGAGCAACGTTGTAATGTTTTGCATAGCTCCCACCGAAATGCATATTAAATTTCACTGTTGTCTGCTAAGTTCAAACGCGAGCTAAAACAATACTCTGATTACAATGTATTGTACCTATACAGAGTACGTACCAAAGCCACTCGTAGCTCTTCCTGGGGCTGCATTAAAATACCCTTTTGTTTTATGCTGTCATTAATTTATCATTTTTGTAACGCATGCATTGGAGAATATTTGGCAAATTCTCACATAACATTTATCATGTATTTCTGAATATATGGAAAAACTTAGAAACTATGTAGGTTGATCATAAATGATGGTTCGAAATAACACATTACATTTATTGATGTTGCGCTATTTACAATAGTTCCCTTCCATAAATCACAGTTACAAAATTTGTCAAATAACTTCTGCACAACAGAACACAAACCACCCCATACACGAAAATTATTTATCAGAAAATGCGTTAATATATATGACACACATGTTTCGATTGTTTTAACAAGTATTGCTTAGAATTAACAGACAATGCACGTTGTGTATGCTTGGATAGTTACAAAACAAAACAATCTAACACAACAATGTGGCAATTTAATGACTGAGATATTGTTACAAATGCAGTTGGTGTGACATGTTTCACGCATTTTGAAAGTGCATATACATACATATATATATATATATATATATATATATATATATATATATATATATAGATATATTAAATATATATATATATACATACATTTATATATATATCTATATATATACAAATATATATATAAATATATATGAATATATATATATATATATATATATATAAATAAACATAAACATATAAGTATTATATATATATACCATATATATATATGTATATATACATATATATATATATATTTATAAATATATATACATATATGTATATATACACATAAATATATATATATACATATATATTTTATATACATATATAAATATGTATGCATATATATATCTAAATATATTTATATAAAAATAAATATATATATATTATATATTTTATCTTTATATACATGTATATATATTTATGTAAATATATATATATATAAATATATATATTAATATTATAAATAAATATATATATATATCCCTATATATAAATATCTATTTATATAACCTATCTATGAATAATATATGTATATCTATACATACATATATATAAATATATATATATAAAAATTATATTTATATATATATATATATGTATATATATATATAAATATATATATATATAAATATTATATATGAATACCTACCTATTTGCGGACCATCAAAGTGCTTACAACAGATAAATATACATGAAAGTAAAAAATCTTATATACATTTATATGTATATATTTCTATTATTATCTTCAATGAATGTATATATATATAAAATATATAGACCTAATCATTTACACATATACATATATATAAACATTTATGTATATATATATATATATATATATATATATATATATATATATATATATTTCTCCCTATATATATATATATATATATATATATATATATATATATATGTATATATATTGATATATAGGGTGTAACCTTGCAGCTATTGTTGACTGTATTTAGATTAACTATAAAAATTTTTAATATTCTTCTAATGTCGGCGTAAAGTAAAATTATTTCGAGCAATTACCTCACTCTTTCACTCTTGCAAATCCAATATCTATTTATGCATTCCTATTTGCGGACCATCAAAGTGCTTACAATAGATAAATATATATGAATAAAAACTTATATATATTTATATGTGTATATTTCTATTACTATATTTCAATGATATGTATATATATTTATAAAAATATATAGACCTAATCATTACACATATACATATATATGTAAACATTTATATGTATATATATATATATATATATATATATATATATATATTTATATATATATATTATATATATGTATGTATATATATTGATCCATATATATATATATATTCATATATATTATATATAAATAAAAAGATGTTTATATATTTATATGTATGCATAACGATATACATATTTACATTTTCATATATTGTAAATGTATATATATACATATATATATATATATATATAAATGTGTAAATGTTTTATAAATGAATACATTTGTATATATGTATGTATTATAATGTGTATATATACGTTTTATATACATATATTTATATTGATATATATACATATACACATATATATATATTTATATATATATTTATATATATCTGTACATATATTTATACATAAGTATATAACGTATATAAATATATATATATTTATTTATATATATATATATATATATATATATATATATATACATACCTATATAATATATATATATTTAAATATGTATCTATATGTATATATAAATACATACATATATATATATAAGTTTCAAAATTAGCCAGCATGCCTTACAATCTGCTTGTTGTGAGCATAAACGATTATGACATATGTTTGACAACATATGAATTCGGGTACCCAACAGCAGACACTAACACTGCTGATCTTTGATCAACATTTCATTCGATAAAGGCTGGAGATAAAGCAAAACGTTTCCTTTGGCTGTAGCGTACTGACATCATGATAATGACGGCGATATTTCAAAATCAATATCATGGTTGACGGTGTCATAAAAAGTAAGTGGTAGCAAGACTAATAACAAGATAGTAAGGTAACAAATAAGTTTTCGACGGGTGGCATTTGGAGGACAACGATGGCATAAGGACGATGAACATTTTTGTGTCGTCTTCGTCGACCATCATGAAGTGTGCGTTACTTAACAAACAATGTTTGATAAAAGTGGCACATTTCCTCATGTTTCATAGCTTCAGACAATCACCAAAACTCATGAGGCATAGTTAACAAATGTTGCTTGACATAATAATTGTTTCATGCCCTGTGAACTACTCTTGCTCATATAACATCTCCTAAATTGTATGTAATGTGAAGCGTTGTAATTTCTTGCATTAAGGTATACACAATGGTTGTAATTATCGACCCATGTAGTAGATTAGAATATTTGTACACAAAAGGAAAGATAAATATTATACATCCTCTAAGTTGATGGATAGTAGGTCTTTTATTGCCTAGCCGAGAAACGTGTTCCAAAACCACAATATTTTCCTGTGATGTATTATTGGCAACAACAATGTTCGCGTTAACTTGCCTAATGTCACGCGATTGTTTCAAAGACAAAAGACTTCACTCTCTTTCCAACTCTAATGTCAAAACATCGTACCTACATTTTGAAATCATTCTTTGAAATATCCTTATCTCATTAATACATCTTGTTAGGTAATCTCTGTGTATAAAAACTTGACCAATAATCGACATTTCATTTTCATACGTGTAAAGAGATTAAATGAGGTGCTGATTGTACCTGTTACAACTAAGAAAACTTAACTTTTCAGCAGCATATAAATTTTTAAATGACATCACTGAGCAAATACATTATGTATTATTATCAATGTACAATTTTGCATATCAATCTGGTATTTCACGGAAACACATAGTGGTGTAACACGGCAATAGATGTAAGTTCATCACAACGAATGGTGGCGATAATGGCTTAACGAGACATGGGTATTATCCTAGGTGCAGCACATCTCGACCTCTTTTAGTTAAATCTCCAGCAAAACCATAATTACCAGTTTGTGAATATAATTCAGAATTTCATATGGCGCCTCATTGCTTTAATAACATTCATGAATCTTTCCGAGACCAAACTCTATGCCAATTAATTATGCGAAATAATATCAATCTTAAGTAGTGTGTTTGCAGTTCTTGTCAAGTACACCATTAGTTTTGGGCAAAACTTTAAACTTGTTGCAAAATACATGGTGCTTTAGGAGCCCGCTGTTGATATCTACTCCGCAGGTTATGTTACGTCACTCTCTTATATTCCCGTAATTCTATCATAGTTCACAGATGTGTCTTTTTCAATGCCGTCTCAAATTATTGACAAATTGTTGAGTTATATTTTATCAGTGGCGATAGTTAATAACAAAGAATTAGCGCGATGCTTAGAGTAACAGAAAATGGAATGCGCAGTGTAGGGTTTAAATAAGTATGTTTTATCAGCAACAAATTCGTTATTACTTTCGATTTCTTGACCGTTCAATTATTGTCGTGTTATATTTGTTGATGACACTGGAGTACAGCTCAACCAATTAAAACCTAGAGCATAAGACCCAGAGATGAGTTTGTGTTGGGTAACAAAAATGTTAGTCATTTGAAGACATTTCTGTCTGTAGGAAGCAAATCACGATCAAAAGCAAAGATCATATAATTGTCCTCGATGCACCTCAAACAACTGATCAGGGATGTTTATCTAGCAACCGAATCATATAATGCTGTGCAAGTAAATAATGTTAACAGCATGATTGGCTAAAAACGGCAATGGGTACATGTCACATTATACAATTAGGCTATGATCATGTAATTCCTAGGTTCTAGGTAATACAGAAACGATTCGCGATAGATATATTTCAATATGTTGATCACCATGCAAAGACTACATACTTTTGCTATGATCACGCCCAATTGATGCCAATACTTTATTGTTTCATTTTAATTTCGTGAGAGAGAAAGGAATATATATACTATGCATGGCGACCTTCTCTAACAGAGCAGAGTTACAAACGGATTGTCACAATCTTTTACGCTAACTCACTACCATCGCAACGATTATATTGTCAACCGTGCGTTAAGTTTAACGGATTTCTTCAATTTACCGGCACTACATTGGAAATTTGGCATTGTAAGATTCGCAGTATATGCTCCTCATTCACGCCACAACATCTCATTGCTTTGCATCTGATACATTGAAGAGCTGGAGTAATGGCGATTTCTGTACCTCACACAAAGTTCAATCAATCACCCATGTTTCAAAATGATTCACAAAGCATGACTCTTGCTATGCATAAAACGTCATTTGAATCTGGGAATGCCTAAAATATGTCTTGGTCCTGCTATGTGAACATCCGCATTTATTACCCATTGACGTCAATCATAATGAGCTGTACCAACGTCTACTGTTTCAAAAACAGATGACATTTGAGTGGTATATGATGCATGCGATTATCAGAATGTCACACGCATTTCCCTAGAGGCACGATACCATGCAAAAACGCGCGCATATTAAGAACAGTGCATTAAATGACAGACATCCTTTGATAAATACTCAAGAGAAAAACATTCTATTATATTCACGGCTTGTGGTAAAGAATAGAATATGCTCGTTGATGACAGGAGAAACATGACGGATACAGGTTATGCATAGATAAAACTTTGCGAACTGTTACTATAACAAATCACACTAACTTCATTATCGATGCCCTGGATGATAATTCTAAAGAATGGGTCATTATTCAGTTGACACTAGGTGAGCTTACTTGCAAAACGAGGACAATGTGACACCAAATCATCGCTACAACAGCTGCGTCAGGTCGACATTCGTTTAGATTATAAAACATTCAACAATGAATATACTAATACATATAATGTTTGGTGGGTCAATAGATATACTGAATATCAGTTGCTGCGCAAATTCCAAACATTGCCCATGTATGGATGCATACATTTGTTGATTACCGACACGGACAGTGCATATATGCAAATAAGTAATGTATACTACTGTTTCCCGCCATGCTGTCGCCGAATAAGCTCGGTATGATTTATGGTCACTTAATTGATTCCCAACGGGCCCGACTCCACGCTGGTAAATTAATGTGACCATCTATACCGCTCATACTCGGTTCAATAAAACGTCCCAGGCAACACATTGTACAATTTAATATACAAAATTCGGAGCAGATCCTGTACCTAATGCGACCTGTGTCTACGCCATTTGTGGCTATCCACCACTTTGAGTCAAATGAATGAGAGTGACACCATGTTGACGTGTAGCCCTTAGCCTGCATCGCACCACTGACAAGCTCTTCTAGGTGTTTAACTCGCTTCACAAGGTCATCGGTTTTAGTCTCAAAATCACTGACAACATCTCTGATCTCGATTTCAAAAATCATATTCTCTTCTCGCAGAGCTCAGCAATACGCTCATCAGGGTTCATTTCTATACATCATTTATTCAGTATGCCGAAAGGCTTGGTATATATAGTGCTTGTAGCCTCACATTATGTATAATCAGCTGGTGAGTTGAACTTGGCATCTTTTGTAGCACCTTCTTGTTTACGTTAAGGGATGAGAAGGATCATAATTGTTTGTATCAAAGAGATCACTATCCTCTTTTATGTCTGCATACTCGTCAGCTGTGCGGATCTCCAGAAGCAGCGAGTCCGTGTCTGTGTATAACACGCCAAGGTCGCTACCATTATTGGACTTCATTGTGTTATGATAGAAGTCGTACATCAGCTGCTTGGAGAGTGTGCACATGCCTACATACACCGGACGATGGAACACTAAGCGGGTCTTGTGCATATGCAAAGCGGCCAGGTCGTCATAGAATAGGTGATGTAGAGCATAGGCAGGACTGGCCACAAGCCTGCGTATTTTTTTCTCTTTTGCCGAGCGCACAATCTTGACGACGACTCGCCTTCTGAGATTCTCCATAGTTTTACCAAGCAAAGAGTTGTTCATCAGCTTGTAAAGGTGCTTCGCAAAATCGCTGGTGGCAAGCTTACGCAGGTCTGTGTTCATGCATAAGTAAGGCTTCATCCAGGGGCTCTGATTGAATACAAGCGCACGGTGTATCTTGGTAAGCCCTCATTCCCAGAGAAACGTAAAGGTTGAGAATCATACAGTGGACCACATACTTCTCGTTATTGCGCAGGTTCGGTACCAGCTTCTCAACATTCGCGGTCCTCCCTAAAGGACCTAGGGGATAATCATTGTGATAAGCAAGATCATGTCCGGGTATATATCCGGTTTCGGCATGGTCGGGATTGTGCTGTATCTGAAGATTGGCCGGCTGGTCCACCCACTGAATACCCTCAGTAGGTAATGGATGATTCATCGCCCACCCATACAGGTTGTTAGAGACAAGGTACTGGATATAACTCGCCGGCTTTTCCTGCTCAAAGCCCTCCACGTACAGGTTATTAGATTTTGTATGGCGACGTGATACCATGCCAATGCCACCGCGCAGGCCCTTAATGCATAGGTGGTTGTCATAATAGTTGAGTGACTCCAATTCCACCCCTGTACTCTTGAAAAGCACATCCCATGAAAGGCCAGGACTAGAGCAGTGAGCTGGGTCCAGATCTTGTGGAATATCTCAGATACATCAGCTAAGAATAGTACATCTGTGATAGTCGTTTCGTTTCGTTTCATCAGGCTCATACTTCGCCGTTATTGCAAAGTCGTCTGTGTTGTTTGCAGACACCAGCTTGTCAAGCGAGGCCAGGAGGAACAGCGCACTGTCAATAAAGCGTAACTGTCCGATCAATAGGGATATATACTTCTCCATATTGTTTGGGATGCAGTTGATCTTCCCTTCCACCTTGCTTACGGTCTGCATCAAGAGGTGCGAGTCCCACCCCATAGGTGATGGAATACTACATGCACGGCCGTTTCTCAGGATTCAACCAAAGTTTTAGGTTACATGCATTGTGAGCCGCCCACCTGTACTTACCTGTTATATGACAATGGTCGCGGACGGAGACCCAGCCCAGTTCTTTTTTACACCCATGACAATGGGTTGCTGCCTATTGCACTCTTTAATCCTCTCGCATCACGCACATGGGAACAGGTTTTGATAGAACTGCTTTGATCTTGAGCTCTTCCTGTTGCAGGGCTTGTAAGAATTTCTCCACAGGTTTGCGCGCTCTATACAAAACAGAGAGTTATATCTGCCCATCACACCGGATAACTACAAAGCCGCAGCCAAATGTCTCATGTTCCTCTGTTTTCTCCTTGTTGCTTTTAGTAGCATCAAGTGCAGGGCCTGGAAGATTCACCGTAATCGCCTCAATGTCGGGGTAGATAATAAAAGGGGCAACCAGCTGCTCTCACCAGTTCTGGAAGGATAATATGTACTTCACCTCCTCAGGCATATCCCACTCGCACAGCAGTTTGCCCTATACCCATACACTCAGGTTTGTGCTCAGAGAGCAGTTTATCAGTGGTATAACCATGTAGGCATCGCACACAGAAGAACTTGAGCTCTTTATGTTTACTCTGATCATACAGCAAACGGTACAGATTTTTGATTTGCGTGTAATGATACTTACCATCCTCCTCAATCAGCATGAGGTTTATACGTGAACCAGGCTGTTTACTGATGTGGTATATGATAGTGGCCTTCCCATTCCAGTCAAAGACGTTCAAGGCTACTTTAGCATGTTTTTTACCTTCTCAATATGCGACCAGCCGCTCTTGGAGATTAGCATTACTCTGATCCAGCGCATCGTTAATATCTTCTGAGGAGAGAAAACCTGCTGCTTTTTACGCAATACAGGTTCAACATACTCAGTGCTGCCATCATTGGTGTGCTTCATAAGTCTTACTTTAAAGGCAAACTGACGCTTGATTCCGTTTAGGTCTTTCAGATCTTAAGTCAAAACTTTACACACCTGCCGACGCACGCCTATTAAGAACATCATAAGGTCCGAACCAAGGGGGTGAGATTTAGGGCGTTCATCACCCATCCGCGCAAATAGTTTTTTTAACAGCCCACTTAGTCTTCTTGAACTAAAGACGTGGCTCGGGGACTGGGGCTGCTTTGCATGGATTGGGGTTTGGAGGTGACACCGTAGCCTGTAATCATGCCAATATCTCATTGTATACGCGGTCAAATGCATTAAATTTTCAAGTGCTTGGAGTGCAACCTAAGACCGTGGTAAGGGTGATTTAAAACCGTGAATTGTAACATGAACGTTTTGGGCTCGCATGTTGTGAGTCATGTGTTAAAATATATATCCATATCTCTAAATGAAAAACAAATGACTAGACAGCGTGTGAGCGTGATTTCACCCATATAGCTTGCCTTGTTAGCCACCCCCTGACAACTTCTTCAGAAACCCGTGCTTCTGTTACAAGCTTCTTGATAGCTGTAATGCCTTTCCAGCAGCCCTTAGGACTATAGCAGATCTTTTGCATGCGATCCGTTGTCATATACTAATGAGTTTCTAAATGCCAAATAAAAAAGAGTTTAGCTTAAAGCAAACTTATTAGCAAGTCTGTACACGACCAGTGCAGTCATATGAATGTCATATCCCTGGTGGCGGAGCTGATCATTGATGAAGTCTAACCGCTCAATTCGCGTTTTTTGTAGAACACTCACTTGTCACTGACGTTATCTCTGCCGGCGTTTCCGCTAGATTCGTGTTCGGTACCTCCATTTTTACTTACTAAATTTGTTTGTTCAATTGATAGCTATTGCAAATCACATACTATAGCAGAGGTGAGCTAAGAACATTCCATAGCGATGATATAGCTCAAATGTAGTAGTGCTTAGCGCGTGTCCAACAAACGGGTTGGCCTTGAGGTCGCCTAGCCGAGCCTCGTATCTCACATACAGCTTTGTGATCTCTTCGTCAGACATTAATTCAACTGGTCAATTGCAAGACGCTGCTGACCAAGGTACTGACGTAGGTCCTTCAGCACAGAGTTGCACTTTTGGGTGAGGATCCAGACGCTTTGCTGTGCATGGCGGCTACTAAAGGCTAGTTTGGATAACATGTCTTTCTTCTTTGTTAGGGCCTTTGCTGCCATCAATAATATACAAGGTAGCCTCGCCCTTAATACAATGGTAGAAAATTCTTCACCAGTCAGAGAGCCACTCCCCCACCAACCACGTACACCTCTGAATCATCCATCACTTATGATCGCGAGTGATAGGCCTCGTTGAAACGAATGGTAGGGCAGAGAATTACAATATGCTTAACGGCACCGAAGAAGGGCCCTTCAAGTAGGTCGAGGATGAATACGGTTTTTCCGCATCCTGTCTGCCAACAAACAATAGTGATCCTGTTTCTCCTGTGCAATCGTGGTAACAGTGGTACACATCGCTGTCATTATTGGACATGACCTCATTGCCAGAAATCTTGATTGTTGTTTTCTTAACCACGGCGCGACCCGGGTTTTGCACAGCGCTGCAGTTAGCATAGGTTAAGGTCAGCGTGATTGTAAAGGCCAGTCGTGATGTCCCTGGGACAATGACGTCGTCTGCACCTAGATTACCCGGCGGTATGGATTTAGTTTGCGTCCGTAAGTACTAGTCATGTTAAATAATAGCGAGTATATCTTTAACATAGTAACATGTCAGAGTATGAGAACCCAAAAGCTGCAGAGGAGGAGAAGAGGGCTATGGGAGGGGAGAGGGATGTGACTAGCTTCATCAACATTGAGGAGACTAACATCATTGACGAAACTTTAGGTACGTCGAGTACGACTAGTCTACCATGGAATATTACTGAAATGCCTGCTGGGTTAACAGAAGATCAGGTGAGTTCCCAAGAGGAAACAAATATCTTGGTTACGAGGTGGAAGAAGGCAGTGTCTAAGCATGGGCTGCAGGCTACTCTTGAGTTTAGATCATCTAAAGAAGGTGACCTTTGGGTTAAGTGGGACCGAGAATGGAAGCTTCTGACATGGAAGACCAATCCCAGCAAATTTCTCTCGCCTAGTAGTATAGAAAATGCCGATGGAACACAGCTTGCTCGGGCTCTTGGAGTGAACCCTGAACTATTCCATAAAGCCACAAAAGCCCTCCAGGGTATAGACCAAGCTGCTGCTAAAGCGGAAGTTGCACTTCCTGAGAAACCAGTAATGAGCAGTCCCAAAGCCATGACAGAGCAAGGTGGTGTAGATGAAACAAGCCTTGTAGAGGGCGTTCATAACGCTATAGAAGACCCAGGTATGCAGACCCAGAGGGATGAACTGGTCAACAACCTAGCTAAGATAACTGAGCCAGAAGGGGAGATTAAACAGCCGGCCAACTACAAGTTTATCGTTGCTTATGCTTTGGCACCTAGTAGTGATCAAACAGGTTGGAGAACTCCACCTTGAACGCCTCTGTACTGTCTTCTCTTGCACCTGGATGAGGAGATGTGTCTGCTGCTCAGCTGCTATATAGGGTGTGTACAGCGGGCCCGGTTGCATGTCCCATTTCTATTGAATCAAAAGACTTGTTTATCCATAGTACTGTGTATCAAACTCTGACAAATGTTCAAAGCGGCGAGGCTGTGTCCCTGCAATATGCTATTGACAACAGTGCATGTGATCTATGAGTTGGCCTAAGATCAATCACGTATACTATGAGGTCTCGAATCACATCGCAATATTTCATTCTGAAACTCCAGATAAGGGTTTCCATTTTCATACCTGGCCTCTGGATCTACAAGCGTATGCAGGAGGCATTTAAAAATATAGGCTGTGCTTTGAAACTTGAAAGAAGGGCATGTTATTTAGAAGGTGACGACCGTGTGATATAAATATTGGGTATTGATGACGGTCTGGGTGGAAAAAAGCTTACTTTACGGTGTTTACAGAGGTGACCGGCCTGTCAATTTTCGCGTCTTTAACCCACTTTATGTCCACCTTGATCAAGTCAGAACCACGCACAACATGCATGATGGTGCGCCCACTACGATTCTTTAAGTTGTGGGTTCTGAGGGTGGCTCTTTTGGTGATACTATATCCACAAACGTCGATAATCCTGTGTCAAAACGTGTTACTGTCGTAGCTGTGAATGAGTTAAAGGTTCAGTTACGGGATAATAAGGGACGTCTATTGGACAATCACGACCGTCCTATTAGTGTTGTCGTTCAATTTACAAGATGTCAATACAAGCGAAAAGTATGGATCTCAACATAAAACGGATCAGGGCGCCGACCTCTCTGAACATGTTAAATAACCTATGTTGATGCGTTTCACAACCGGCCCTCACTGAAGCACCTCATTACTATTTGGGCGGAAGAAAGAGGTCAGTTGGTTAATGGGATGCATGAATGATCATTCGGTGATAGTGTCAGTGGTGTTGACCATTGATATCATATGATGGTGCCGGGTCGAGTTTTGCGTATGGGGCAACTAGTCTGAGTGGATATCTTACCTTTCTATGTGAAACTTTTGTGCTTAATCGTGTCCTACAGAGCAGATATTATGTAACCAAGCATAGGAACGATCATGTGGGCGTCCGAGTGTTTACCCCACCTCTCGATTTGGCTGCAGGTGACCAAATCAGTTTCAGAACACGTGGTAGTGCTTCCCAGGCATCAAAGTCAATAGTATCACTCCCAATTGAACTAGACAGGTAGACGTATGTATACAACAGCAATGTAAAACAACAACCAACCATTCCGACGGCACCGTTACATCCGGAGCTGCCGCGATGAGAATCAAGGGCACTATTGGTTGAATGAGATCAGTCTCAAGAAGCAATATCTTGAGAAAGAAATAGAAAGATATTGCTGTATGTACAAGAAATATAGGCATGCAGTGAACTCAGTGGACACAGTAGACACCGCTTTAGTTACTTTTGGTATGTGTGTTGGCGCAAGTTGTATAGGTATAAAGTCTACAGTAGTTGCCATTCCTATTGCCACAGTGGTTGGTGTTACCAAAGCCGCTTGTGGGCTACTTGGAATAACTAGAAAATTCATCAATCGGTGACTAACAATCAAGTTGAAAAAACTTGATCAGATCCGCATTCTAGACCAGAGCAAATTGAATGCTTGCATTGTATTGACAGCACTTGAAGATGGTAATATCTCGGATCATGAGTTTAACCACGTTTTAGCTGAGGTTACAAAATATACCCAAATGAAGTGCAAAATTAAGGCTAGATCTGTAAAAGCGCACCAAACTGTTTCAATAGATGAAAAAAGCGTGCTGATAATACGTGGAAAAAACGAAGCGTTGGAAGGTATCAGACAAATATTGGGTGCTTCTTTACCAATAAGCGGACTGTGAATGATATTGACCCGCCTAAATATATAGAATAATTTTAATTGTGCGGACATTTAGGCACTGTAAATACCGGTATATGGAATAAGTGATGGCATAAGGAGTAGTATAGAGAGTGGGGGTTCTGGCGCAGTACCCCTGCTCTCTATACAACTGACCCTTGGCAGCTTATACAAGATTTTTGCTCACCCCAAGGGCGCCTCGGACTCGCCCCCTAACGGGGCCGAGGCGCTAGTTCATTGGTAAACTAGTGTGCCCATAGGCTAGGGTATCTACGCCGTTCGCAGCTATCCACTGCTTTGAGTCAAAGGGGGCGAGAGATACCTTGTTGACGTGCAGCCAATAAGGCTTATGACCCTCACTACGAAGCATGTTTATCCCATGGCGGAACTGTTTCTTTGTGCAGAGAGACTCCATGTAATGAGTGTGGCGTAGATGCTTCTTCACCACCACCTTCTTCACATCCTTAGCTCTTTTTATCTCGCCCCCATCAGACATCAGGATAGAGTACATCATAGGGCGCAAACCAACGTCCTTCATCTTACCCAGAACCTTTTTGTTTTTTTCACTGTGCAGGGCATGAGAAGGGTCAAAGTTACCAGTGTCAAAGAGACGCCCATCATCCTTCATATCAGCATACATGTCAGATGTACGGATCTCGAGAAGCAGCGAGTCCGTGTCTGTGTATAGCAGGCCAATGTTGTTGCCATATCTGGGCTTCATGGTATTATAATAAAAGTCATACATCAAGTGCTTTGAAAGATCTACAATGCACATGCCCACATACACCGGACAGTTTAAGACTAAATGGGTCTTGTGCATATGCAGGGCAGCCAGGACATCGTCAAACACAATCTTTAAGTTGACTCGCCTTCAGAGGTTCTCCATAGTCTTGCCAAACACAGAGTTGTTCATCAGCTTATACAAGTGCTTCTCAAAGTCGCTGGTGGCCACCTTACGCAGATCTGTATTCATCTTAATGTAAGGCTCCATTAAGGGACATTGGTCAAAGACAAGTGCACGAGGAATCTTGGTAAGTCTCATCCCCAAAGACAGATACAGCTTGAGGTTCCTGTGGTGTACCACATACTTCTCTTTATTCCGCAGATTGGGCACCAGCTTTTCAACTCCATTTCCGGTGCTCCCCAATGCACCTAGGAGATCTTTCTGGTAGTCTAACAACCACTCGTTTTGCACAAGAAGCCGCTCCGGCGCTAGGGGGTAATCGTTGTGTTCGTCATGAAGTGCACTGTGCACTGTCAATGAAGCGCAACTGTCCGACCGTTATGTTATTTGGGATGCAGTTGATATTCCCCTCCACCTTGCTCACGGCCTGCATCAAGAGATGGGAGTCATAGCCCCGCAGGTTATGGAACACCACAGGTACGGCCGAAGTCTTAGGGTTTAACCGCAGCTTCAAGTTGCAGGCTTTGTGGGCTGCCCCCCTTTACTTACATGTTATATGGCAGTGGTCGTGAACGGAGTCCCCGCACAGTTCTTTCTTGCACACATGACAATGGGTTGCTCCCTTATGCACTCTTTTACCTCTCGTGTCATGCGCATGGGGACAGGCTTGGACAAAACTGCTTTCATCTTTAGCTCCTCCTGCTGCAGAGTCTGTAAGAACTTCTCCACAGCATCGCTTCCTCTATAAACCACAGGGGGTTCGGTCTGCCCATCACATTGGACAACCACATAGCCATAACCACATTGCTCATGCTCCTGCGTTCTCTGCGTATTGCTCTTACCAGGATTAAGCGCAGGACCCGGAAGTTTCACCGTAATCGCCTCAAAGTTGGCGTAGATGATGAATGGAGCGGGGAGCTGCTTCTGCCAGTTCTGGAAGGATAGGATGTTTTTCCCTTCCTCGGGCATGTCTTCTCGGACGGCAGTTTGCCCTATCCCCATGCACTCGGGGCTGTGCTCGTTGAGCAGTTTCTCCGTGGTATAACCATGCAAGCATCGCTCGAAAAATAACTTGCGCTCTTTGTGTTTACTCTTGTCATAGAGCAAGCGGTTCAGATTTTCGATCTGCGTGTAATGAAACCCGCTGTCCTCCTCAACCAGCATGAGGTTTATACGTCCAACAGGTCGTTTGTTGATACAGTGAACGATGGTGGCCTTTCCATCTCAGCCAAAGACGTTCACGGCTAGGTTAGCATGATTTTCTACCTTCTACTGAGTCGTTAAGGTTTTTTACGTTTATGATTGCCTTCTTTACCAACAGCTTTCTCAGCAGTATCAGGCTGATAGTTGACAATATCAATCCACAGAGTTGTGACTGACTCAAATTCCCAACCAGAACCTCTGTTAGTCCACTTCTCCAACCGCTCTTGGATATTAGCATTACTCTGGTCTAGCAAATTGTCCAGGTCTACTGAGGAGAGAACCACCTGCTGCTTATTACGCAATACAGTTCAACATACTCAGTGCTGCCATCATCGGTATGCTTGGAGAGTGCTACTTACAAGGCAAACTGACACTTGATTCCACCTAGCTCTTCCAGCTCACCAGTCAAAACTTTATGCAACTTCTGATGCATACCCTTAAAGAACAAAGCTAAGCTAAGGGGGTAAGACTCAGGAACATTCATCACTCATCCCCGCAAATAGTTCTTAACAGCACACTTAGTCTTCTTGAACCTAAGACGCGGTGGGGGGACTGGAGACTGGGTTGCGGGGACAGGTCTGCATGGGGCAGGGACTGGTCTGTGTGGGGCAGGGGTGGTGACAGGGATGCGTGCCACCCCAGCCCTTAATCTAGCAAATATCTCCTTGTATGTACTGTCAAATTTTATTACGCTTTTCAAGTGCTTAGAGTGCAACCTTAAAGCGTGGGTAAGGCGGCTTAAAACCGTGAATTGAAACATAATCATTTTGGGCTTTACGTGCTCGCTGATTATGAGTCATGTTTACTATACAAATACTAAAAGGAAGTTTTTTGATACACAAAAGACAACAACTATACAGGAGCGGACATTGACCTTGCTGACAGCGGCATGATTTCTATTTTTATACAGTGGGGAATCCCCGTTCAGCGGCGCCAGCTGCAGTCTGTTGTGAGGCATTTTTTTTCTTTTGACGAAGACGACTGCGGTTGACTTTATCGAACCCACAATCAATACACAATCCTACCTTATTATTTTTTATAGCCTTCTGACAACCTGTACAATGACTATTAACGAGACCATGTTTTATCTTATATCTGTGTAAGTTGCAAAACTCTTGCATACAGGCCCTGTTACAGGGGTCTTACTTTCCGAATAATATCCACGGGCACTTGTTGTCAAATACTGCCATTGTTATGTATATAGATCTCCAATGTCTGATTGGTAATACCATCTGGTGGCAACTGGGTATCAGGCAGCACCACAAGGAGCTCCTCCTTTACAAAGCCACGGAGCGGTCCATCCAACAAATAGTATAGTACAGGCTCACCAGATTTAGTGACAGAGCATCCAATCGGGTAAACATTGAGTGACCACACAGGGTCAGTGGCCCGACGCCGGTGGTCTTCCTCATCAAGCTGGTAGAGGTAGCGAATGCCAACACCAGAGGAAAGCTTTTGCTCTTTGACCCCCAGCGGGCGCCCTGGTAAGACTGAAGAGGGCTTTTGTGCAACTCGTTTTGCCTTTATAGCATCTTTAGGTTTTTTTTCAGTCAAGCGGGTCACCTCATTATTTTTTGCAGAGACAACAGCCTGTAGTCGAGAAACCCACTCGGTAGATCGTTTTCCAGTATTCTTAACTCTACGGCATGCTGGTGTCCAAAGAGCCACTCAGCAAGGGTGCGGTTAAAGCGTTCCACTATACCCTGGTCTCGATGGATATTCACACGGCCACGCCTGACTGATACTCCATGTTTTACTAGCAGCTGTTTCACTGCTCCCATAAACTCCTGTCCGGGGTCGACCTGAAGTAGTTAAGGCCAATGTAGCGGCCCTCGCTTGTATATCCTCTCGAGTGCACCTGCGACCTCTTTAGCCTCTTTTGTAGACAATGGCTCGGTCACTTTGTAGCTCTAGGCGACATCCACCACCGTTAGGGCATACTCGTAAGTTTGGCGCTTCACAACGTCATGAGGAAGAAATAAGAGATCAGCCTGGTGCACCTCATTAGGAACAGGGACATCAAATTTTGGTCTGGGAATATGTTTTTGGCAATGGCAGATAGATTTGCCATATAGTTTGCTTTGTGAGCCACCCCCTGGCAACTTCCTCAGAAACCCTCGCTTCTGTTGCAAGCTTACTGATAGCTGTAGTGCCTTTCCAGTAGCCCTTAGGACTATAGCAGATCTTCTGCATGCAACGATCCATACAAAATAAACGCCCGAGTCTCCAAATGACCTACATGGCAAGGCTGTATGCAACCAGTCCAGTCGCAGCCATACCCAACATAATGAACGCCACCTCACGCCCGTTTTGACCATCTGAGGGCTCGTAGAAGTCTGAAAGCTGCAGCTCAGAGCTCAGCGGGTCAACGGTTTTACCCTTAATCAGGGAGTACTCATTCATAGCCTTGTCCGCATCCCGAAAAGTATGCTCGACATGTCCCTGGCAGCGAAGCTGCTCATTGATGAAGTCTAAACGCTCAGTTTGCTTCTTGGCCCATGCTGCCTGAGCAGATTGAAGCTGCTCGTTTGCTTTATCATGGCGTTTAAGTTTGGCGTACACTTGGCTGCCTCGTAATTTAGAGAATAAAAGTTGCTCCCAGAGAATGCAAGGGCGTTAACAAGAGCGCCTCCAACAATAAGCGCAATCGTGGCCATTACTTCAATATATCAACTGGTAAGATTCCTTCTTTAATTAACATATCCTTTGTTGCCATGGCTAGTCATACATCGGCATCAGCCATAGCCAGGTCCCGTGGGGTGAAATCAAGATGTGGCACCCCACCACCCAGAGCCATCTTAGCCAGCTTTGCATAACCTATTGAAATACTGGACACAACTGCACCGTGGTACAGAGCTTTGATGAGCATTTTTCCATCAGTAATTTTATTCCATATAAAACAGATCCTTTAAATGAGCGTCCGGAGGCTTTTGTACCACAACCTGAATAGGGTGCGAGGCTAGTTTCTGCCTGTAATAATACAATGCTAGTCCAAACACCCCAAAGCCACCGACATGTACAGGCGCAGCCCATGTTGGCCACACCCACCTTTCCAGAGGCTTGCTCGTTGATATTGGCTCGACAGCTTCGTCTCCAGCATCTGTAAGTGCTGTTCTTACCCTCTCAGAGCTCTCTCAGAACCTTATTTTGAATGGCTTTTCGAGCTGCAGCACCCTTTCGTCCTGCCGCAACCCTTTTAGGGTTTTTTGTAGTGGACATTAACGTTATCTCCACCAGTGTTGTCTCCTCTTGATTCGTGTTCGTTTCTTCCAAGTTTACTTACTAAATCTATTTGTCCAATTGACAGCTCATACTAAGTACCTGTTATAGCGGAGTTAAGCACCTGTTATAGCGGAGCTAAGCACCTATTATAGAGTAGTTAAGCACATGCTATAGCGAAGTTAAGCACATACTATAGTGCGCAAGTAATGTCTTCCTCTCCACTGGCCCCTGTTGATTCGGTGATTGTTTTTTCCAAATTGAAAGTGCTTAACTGTTGTTAAAGCCGCGGTTAATGGAGCTAAAATCATACCATAGCGATGATATAGCTGACAAGTGGCAGTGCTTAGCGTGTGTCCGACAAACAGGTCAGTCTCGAGGTCTGTAATTAGATTTGGTTGGTTTTCTGCTGGGATTGGTTGAAACATATAAGCAATACTTGAATATAGCTGTAGCAATGATTGACCTAGAGTGCGCGTCATGCTAGCGCCTAGTCGAGTATCGTATCTCACAAACAGCTTTATGATCTCTTCATCAGACATTGATTCAACCTGGTCAATTGTAAGGCGCACCAAACAAAGGTACTGACGGGCCTGACCACCGGGTATGATGGCAGCAAGCCTATCTCTCTTTTAGACATATCTACACCAGGGGTTCAACTAGGTTCCGCTTCCCCAGACTTTGTCTCCACCAAGCTAGTTGTGTCCTGTTCAAGGAGTTTATCAATAATGGTATCTGGATCCATGAATATACGTATATGCCTTCGATCTTCAAAATACTGCACCCCTATCAAGGCCAATATCACTTCAATCGACGGCATATGCAGTAGGTTGATAAGTCTTCAGCAGCAGTTTTGAGTGCTTGGTCTTTGCTAGTAGTTGGCATACTGTGGCACGTTCCACCTTTGTCGGAATTACATCATTTTCACGTAACGCGTCTTCAAACGAGTCATGGTCTTTGGTGTGAAAGAGCACCATCCAGCGAGTCAGCTCAGTCCTTCAGCACAGAGTTGTACTTTTGGGTGAGGACCCAGACACTTTGCTGCGCATGAAGGCCGCTAAAGGCCAATTCGGATAACATGTCTTTCTTCTTGGTTAGGGCCTTTGTTGCCGAACAGTCATCAATAATGTAGAGGGTAGGCTCGCCCTTGACGCAGTGGTAGAAAGCCCTCAGGTGGTCATAGAGCCACTCCCCTGGATCAATGACGTATACCTCTGAATCATCCCACACCCATGACCGCGTCTGATAGGCCTTGTTGAAACGTATGGTAGGGCAGAGGATTACAATATGCTCGAAGCTGTGCATCCATTACAATATACATATAAACGTTCAATGCACCGGCCGCCTCTGCTTTTTTGTGATCTGTATGGTAATACCCTCAGACACATTCTCCACGGCCCTGCCACTACCGTGCAGCTGGTCGTCATCACTCGTCCTCATTGGTCACCACTTTTGTAATCTTTGGGTTTTAGAAAGACTCTGTCTTCCTGGCATATGAGGCATTGGCTGGGTCTTCAAAGAGCAGTAGGATGCCCTTCATGCTGCGAGCCGGCACGTTCAGGTTGATGTTCCACAGTGTATTTCTTTTATTGTTTACAAGCTTCCTGTGACGAAGAACACGGTCATACAGAATCGAGAGCCGACCTGTGTACTGGGTGTCATTTTCTTGACCACGACCTGATCCAGGTTTTGCACAACGCTGTGGTTAACATCAGTCGAGGTCAGCGTGATTGTTAAACCCAGCCGTGCTGTCCCTGGCACAATGACGTCGTCTGCGCCTAGATTGGGGAAGCAAACCAGCAGTTGTTGTTTCTGGTCTATAGAACTTGGATTGTTTGTAACGACTACAGACTGTCGGACGCACTTTACCCTTAGGGGTTTGCGTATCCGGCAGTGTGGGTTTAGTTTGCGTCCGTATGTACTCGTCATGTTGAATGCTTAATTACAATTATATCTTTAACACACAGACATGGAGTTTGATAACCCAGCATTTGATGACGCAGTGGAGGAGGATTACGACCCTGGAAGACAGGATTACTACCCTGAAGGAGAGGATGATGTACTCCCTGAGGTCCGCCTCTCCCAGGAGGGGAGGGCCTTGAGATGGATACGACTTTACCACAGAGCCAGCGATTAGTTGTAGGCGCTGTCAATGATTATTACGATGCATTGGCTAAAAAAAGGCTACACACCGTCTCTCGGCCGCGATTATACAAAGTTTGAAATTGTTAGAGGCAAGTTACGTTTGAAGGACTACCCCGACTTAAGTATTACACATTCTCGTACTAAGGCCCGGCTTTCGCTTCAAACAATAGTTAGCAGACAGGGTGGGAGGGCTAAGGCTGTCCGTGAAGGGTTGGGGTTTACTGAGTGGTCCCGAAAAGCAGTGTCACAAAAGGATGCAGATGCTAAAGCCGCAGGTAATTTAGAAATGAGGGGCCCTGAAGCCATGTGCAGAACATGCATGGGCCGCAGCTGTGGCCGTGTGGGGAGTTTTCCTCCTGATACTCCGTTACTTACTACGTAGCAAACCAAAACACAGCTAAGCCTATAGCGATTCCGCCTATAATATGGTACTCCCATATCTGTATCTGGCGGAGGGTCAAAGCTTCCTCTATCTGGAACCACTGGAACCGATCTGCTGCTCCTAAGTTGCGATGGTAATCAGATTGTTGTACCCAGCAACGTTTCCAAAGGCGAGGCTCATATCAGACGGAGCCATGTACAGGCCTGTTCCAAACACATAATCAACCTTTGAGGAAGCTTGCTGGAGGACGTTCTGATATCTGCGGATGGATGACGGAATGTCCACTGGACAGTTGATGGCATCCTCAACGTTAGCCTGAAATTGCTTTGGAGCATCAAAGGACGTAACAACTCCTAGTATCTCTGAGCGGGTCTGTGCCTGAGCCTCAAGAATGGCCCAGACATAAATCCGAATGCTGTCGTTGATCCGTGAGATACCTGGGTATGTGAACCTCTCCGATTTTTCCAGGACCAAGGTGCTCCAGGCGATGTTTGCCCACACTTGGTCTTGCTTTATAAAATCAATGTGCAGCTTGCCTCCCTGGAAAACAAACCCGTTGGTTGATCTCTCAAATTTTTGCCTGACGGATTCGTAGAGGTTAGTGTTTCCATAATGAGTGATGATTCATACCTCGTGTGTTTCGGGGTCGGTGAAGTGGATCCGCCCTAACCACTGGTTGCCACCCTTCATCCCCCAGTTGCTGTTTCCGTAACCCCAAACTCGTGGCAGAGCTGGGGGTAGATTCTCTTGTCAAAGGTATTGTTGGTAGCCGACCATGTGGCGTCATCCGGCAGTGCTATTCTCATTTCGTCTAAAAGTCTCCAGATTGTGTAGTTGACGTGGAACCTGTAGAGGTTACTAAGTGCTAGGGAGTCAGATCTGAGGTGGTCCAGGGCAGAAACTCCGCAGCTGCTTGTTGCACACCATACAACAGAGTTTACCTGGTTCTGCCAGTATTGCATGTGGTTGGTTCTCCAGCCAACTACAAGGCTGTCGTCACTTATGTTTGGAAACAAGTATTTATCAAACAGGTATTTATCAAACAGGTGGATGAATAGATGTGTCAGATCCTCGCGGACAATATGCGGTAGGTATACCAGCCCGTTTTTGTACGTTTTATTCGTATTGAGACTAAAGGCTTGTTTATTCATAGTGCTATGTATCACACTCTGTCTAATGTTCAAAGCGGCGACGCTGTGTCCCTGCAAAACCCTATTAACAATAGTGCAGGTGATCTTTGCGTATGTTTTAGGTCAATCACGTATACTGTGGGTTGGTATAACACTGAATCATATATGACCATTAGAACGAAGAAGGTGTCATTTTACCCCCTGGCCTCTATACCTTCTAACTTCTGCAGGATGAACTTACAGCTCTAGATGAATAATGCTCATGATGGGAATACCTCCTTCTCAATTCCTGATGATTGGGCTTTACAATGTGACGACGGTGTGTTAAAAATGTTGGGTCTTGATGAGGGTCTGGGGGGAGGATGGATTCCTTCAGGTCGTCACGATGCCCTCCGGTCCGTCACCTTTAGCGTCTTTAACCCACTTTATGTCCACCTCGATCAAGTCAGTACCACGCACAACATGCTTGATGGTGCGCCCACTACGCTTCTTGAAGTTGTTGGCCATGAGGGCTCTTTTGGTGATATCATAACCACAAATATCGCTAATCCTGTGTCAAAACGTGTTACTGTCGGAGCTGTGAATGAGTTTAAGGTTCAGATAAGGGATAATAAGGGACGTCTATTGAATAATCACGACTTTCTATTAGTGTTGTTCTTCAATTTACAAGATGTCAATAAAAGCGAGTATTAATGGAACCCAACAGAAAACGGATCTGGGTGCCGACCTCTCCAAATATTAAACAAAGACCTATGTAGACTCGCAAAAAATGGATAAAGGTGGCAGTATTATGTCAGGAGACCATGAAATGGGTGATAATAAAATCGTTCAGCTGGGAGACCCGATTTCGCCAAAGGATGCTGCTAATAGAAAGTATGTTGATGACAGACATAGGCACCAGCGCAGGGACCTGAGACAACACCTAGCTGAAAAAACGAAACCCCTCATTACTATATGGGCAGAAGCAAGTGGCGTTCTTCGCAGAGGATATGAGTGGTCGTTTGGTGATGGGGCCAGGGGTCAAGACTCATGAGACTCAAGCTGTGGATATACCATGTTATCCAACGGTAAGATCATTCGAATGGGGTTGTCTTCTGGTGTAGGTGCTGATACTCGTGATATAGACGTGTTTCCTGTTATAAATAGGACAACTCAATTGGTAGGAATAAATAAGCCTGCTGACCAACGGGCTGTTATAATATCTTTTGACTAGCCTTTACAGCTGCTAGAACAAGGCAACGTTTTTAACTTTTATACAGCCCTTCAAAACAGAGGGGTGACTCGGTCTGTAGTATCACTCCTAATTGAACTTGACACATAGACGTATGTGCCTATAACGGTAGTATGAAACAACACCCGCCCATTCCTCTGCAGCCGCCTGATGAGAATCCAGGCCACTCCTATTGGTTGAATGAGAACACCCTCAAGAAACAATACCTTGAGAAAGAAATTAAAAAATATGGTGCCATGTACAAAAAATATGGGTGTGCAGTAAACTCAGTGGATGCAGTAGACACTGCTTTAGCTGCTGTTGGTATGTGTCTTGGCGCAAGTGGTGCAGGTGTAATGTCAATAGTAGTTGCCATTCCTATTGCCACAGTGTTGGGTTCTACTGGAGCCGCTTCTGGGCTACATGTAATTGCTGGAAAATTCATCAGTAGGCGAAAAATACATGATCAGATCCGCATTCTAACGCAGAGCAAATTGAATACTATTGCTGACCATGTATGGACAGCACTAGAAGATGTTTATATCTCAGATCATGAGTTTAAGCTGAGCTCACAAAATATAGCCACATGAATGGCAAAATTAAGGCTAGATCTGTAAAAGCACGGCAGACTGTTTCAATTGATGAAAAAGACAAAGCATCTTTACCATTGAGCGGGCTATGAATGACCCGCCTGAATACATAGACTTGTTACACGATGTAAAAAAGTGTAAAAGCCCCTTGGTATGACACTGCTCTCCAGTTTCAGCAGAACCACAGAGGCCCCGGGACTTCCCCTGCGAATATATCGCAAATACAAAATAGGAGAAGATAGGGCTAGATGTATCGGTACAGTTGTAAACCCACCACCAAGACCAAGAAAGGCTAAAGGCTCTGCAAGATAGTCATATTCGGTGTAGACACCTTGGCCTATATACACACTAGTTTACCTACAAACTAACATGGCGAAGTAGGACCCGTATAGGGGTCGGGTCTCAGGGTGAACAAAAATCTTATATAAGCTGTTTCCGAGAGAATAGTGTAGATAACTGGGGGTGGATCAGAACCGCTAGTTTCAATACTACAGGGGGAATCCCGGGGCCCAATGTTGAAGCAGTGCACCCGTAGAAAATATATACCATGGGGAACAAATTTGCTATCGGATAATGATCTAGAAGGTGTGTGAAAATTTCGGTCTATCCGACAGGCAAGACGCAAATACAAAATAGGAGAAGATAGGGCTAGATGTATCGGTACAGTTGTAAACCCACCATCAAGACCAAGAAAGGCTAAGGGCTCTGCAAGATAGTCATACTCGGTGTAGACACCTTGGCCTATATACACACTAGTTTACCTACAAACTAACATGGCGAAGTAGGACCCGTATAGGGGTCGGGTCTCAGGGTAAACAAAAATCTTATATAAGCTGTTTCCGAGAGAATAGTGTAGATAACTGGGGGTGGATCAGAACCGCTAGTTTCAATACTACTGGGGGAATCCCGGGGCCCCCTGTGGCCCTGCTGAAATTGGAGATCAGTCTTTTACACTTTTTTACACGTAAAAGTCCTTACATTGAAATCACTCTATGGGTCGATATCATTCACAGTCTGCTGGTCTATGGAGGAGCAGGAGCACCCGATTTTTTCTGATGCCTTCTAATGCTTCGTCTTCCCCACGTTGGATCAGTGTGTTTAAACTCGTGATCCGATATATTGCCATCGTCAAGTGCTGTCAATATATTGTCAGCAATGTTATTTAATTTGCTCTGCGCAAGAACGCCAATTGATAAATTTTCCAGCGTTTCAAGTAAAACACAAGCTACCTTAGTAGCACCTAACAACATGGCAACAGGAATGACAACTACTATAGACATAACACCCACACCACTTGCGCCAAGACACATACCAACAGTTAATAAAGCATTGTCTACTGTATCCACTGAGTTAGCTGCACGCTTATATTTTTGGTAAACAACACAATATTGTTCAATCACTTTATTGGTATTGCTTCTTGAGGCTGATCTCATTCAACTGATAGGAAAGCCCTGGGGGGCAGTCCCGGTATAATACTAGGTGCGGCGGGTGTCTTCATAACTATATAGTTACAGTACAAGTTCAATTAGCAGTGAAACTACTGATTTTGATGCCTGAAAAGCACTCCCACATGTTTCGAAAGTGACTAACTCACCTAAAGCCAACTCGAGAAGCATGTCAAATATTTGGACAACAATGGTTACACCTAGAAGGGCAGGCTCGGCACTCCACCACTTGACAGCCACATGCGCAAAACTCGACCCGGCGCTGACATAGGATATCCATGGTCCTCACAACAGGCACCAAATGACAATCGTGCGTTTCATTAACAAATGTGCGTCTTTTTCTGTTGAGGTCCATCGATGATAATTTTTTTGTGACATCCTTACTAAGCAAAATATTGTAGGTGCCTCTTCAGTTATCGAAATGATAAATAACGAGCATATCTTAGTCTGTATTGAATGCTTGAGGAAAGAACATTCTATAATGATCACTGCTTGTGTCAAGGAATATTGTATGTTCATAGCTGACATGTCTATATGAAACATTATGGATTCTCACAGTAACCAATCACAACAACTGACTTCGTTATCGATACTCTGGACGAATACGTTTAAGGATTATGTTTCAAGTCATTATTTAGTCAATATTCAAACAGAGGGATACCTGGAGGTCCCCCGGGAAGAGTGGACGATGAGACACTAAATCATCGTTACCCGTGGAGTACACTTAAACAGGTTACGCTGCGCAATTACGCATTCACAATTACGCATTGAAACAGCACCGACACGGACAATGCATATATAGAAGTAAGTAAATCGGCTCGGAAAAAAAATGTTCAGTAGCATATTATGACGTCATCTATCGCTTAGAATATCAAGTACATTGTGCCCGCGTGGTTTGCGGCAGACTCCCAAACAATAATTTATGTGCGTATGTCCGACTTAATGACAACATAAGGCAAAGAAAGTCAGTCGCGGGTGTAAAGCACATCTGCTATGGTCATTACTTCTCAATAGAGCATCAGGGTGCTCGATGCCAACTAGCATTTAACATGAAGTAAAAACAAATGGACTCATGCAGCCGCTGCATTTGCTACGTCTGAAGCGGTCAATGTCTGCCACTGAATACAAATATGAGTACCACGTAAGGTGGGTTAAGCGAGTGGGCGTTCATTGTTCTTGTGGGCATAGGCTTGAAGAGGCTCAGAACTTAATCAGAGGGTGACATGTTTAAAGTTTTCCGGGTTTTGCGCGTGCTGATTGAATGTGCATGAATGGGCAGCTGGCAAGGTATTTTGCAAAACGTGTGTCCATTGACAAAAGTAAGCGTTCAAATTATTGTTCCATTGATATTGGCAACAGGAATTAATCAGAGCTTACAAAACACATGGCACGCACGCCAGCGCGTGTATCTATATAACAGAATAGCAATACCAAAGATGTGCTAAAGGGTTTCTCTGGAGGGGAAGTTTCGTTGTACTGGGTATCACTACTCTCGTTTTAAAAAACAGCCACGCTGGCTTAAATGATACGAAAAACGTCAATAAAACAAAGGGAAACAAATAAAAAGCTTATAATATATTTGCAAAATTTTCCGTTCAACGATTTAGTAAATATGAGTAATTGTGTGGCATGCTCAGTCATATATTATTAAGAGACCTTATAACACATATAGGGTCAGTCTTGATTCAGTGATTCCATGGTGAAATATGTATTGTTACCGCATGCATGCTTAATCAAGTAGACCAATCGGCAAATGCTTTGGTACGTTTAGCCAAAGCGCAATGTAACTAGGGTCTCGTGAAAACCTAAGCGGCTGTGTCGTCGAATGTAAATTATTATGCAAGGCCGCTTTAAGAAAGGGCTCGATTGTACCCGCAACGTGACTATGTCTCTTCGTAATACTGGCGAATTGTCTCTCTTTCCAACACTATAAGGGAATTGCACCACCTATCATTGGACATCAGGCCGATATCAACACCTAACGTCACAGTGTTAAGGTGATACAATAGTGTCCCCGATATACCGAGGTCACGATGCCATTGATGTTACTGTGACATACAGGCCATGATTCCATTGAGGTCACTGAAACACAGAGGTCACCATGGTACTGAGGTCACTGATACACTGAGGTCACCATACAACTGAGGTCACTGAGTCATCATTGTAACCAATGCATAGGATCACCGTGATTCAAGACACGAAATGAACATGACCAGATACAGATGGTCACTGAGAAAACTTTGCACGCCGCAATCCAATATTTTGTATGTGCAGGTTAGTAATATAGTTAGCAGTTAGCAGCCGCCCATTCGAAGTTATTCATGACAGCATATATTTATTTTGATAAACTTTATTGTTTTAATATTTTACTACGTCAAACAAAGTCTATCCAAAGAATTGCGTTTTCAGCTATCAATTGAAAAAGGTTGCAAAACCTTATACATACAAAATTCAATGTCAAATTTACGACGTAATGGTGTTCCAGAAATTAACTTGCATTTACTTATCATGCAGCACGCAATCGTAATATAGCTGTGTATATCTCCATATCAGTTTTAGCACCTCATGCAGCCAAATACAAAACTCACAACGCGTTATAGAAAAATTCTTGCAACCCGAATTCAAGGGAACAATGGTAATGCTTATAATACAATTCAGGACGTTTTGAAAACAGAAATAGTTCCTCCATTCCATGTATGCCTCCAAAGGTGTACCATGAAGTAAATATATAACTTATATCAGTGACTATAAATGCATCCAAATCGGACGTATCTGATTTTCAACAATTGTTACGTAAACCGCTATTTTAATTAATGAAGATAAATGTATAGGTCAAATTTGATGCACCTTAATTTGAAACGAACTCAAAGCTATGAGATGTTTGTAGCCAATGGTGCACATTCCGTCGCCACGACATCAGGTGAAATTTAAACCATGGGAGATAATTTAAGCTGCTGCAATAACCGCCTCCACACTACGAGTAAGCATTAAGGCCTTCCTGTTATCAATGCATCAATAAATACAGTTTAAAAAAATGTGGAATCAATTTTCACATACCACCTGGGGGACCTTGTATGAAATACGTGCATGCGTACACTCGTTAACATTTGTGGAAGATCAATCTAGCCATATTGTATTATTTTGCTTTTCCAGGGCTAAGATGCGTTAACAAAACTTTCTTTGTGGTACATTCTAATTGCTCCTGACGTAACATTTCCATCAGTGATATTTGAGAAATGAATAACGTCATTCGCATTCCAACTTTATCAATCACATAATACTGATAAAGATGGTGCCTCTAGCCATATCTCCTCAGGCTAAAATATGGAACCCATTTTGGATATCGCTGATTCATTATTTTACCATGACACTAGGCTAAGAGGCTGCGCATGTGGCTTCCAGCTACGAAAAACCTAATGTAGCAAATATAGGATAACTAACCTACATGGTTCTCATTGTTTCCTCTCCTCTTGTTTAGCAAACATGATTTGCATGGAATAAAAATATTTATTGCCGCCCATTGTACATAAAACCCAAAAGGCATTTTTGTTTTCATTTTTGTATACTTTAAAACCATAATCAAGCCATTCTCATATTCCACGTCGTTGCAAAAAGCATACACCTTTCATTTGCGTTGAGTGTGTTCATTACAGCATAATTGCGATCAGAATATTAGATTCTAAGCGTTTATTTCAATAGACAAAATACATATGCTAAAATTACATGTCTTAACTTGCAATATACCATCGTACACCAGCATGAACAAATGAAAACAAAATGACTTCGCCTATATATAACACTCGTTAAGCATGTGTTTGTGAGATAAAATCCACGCTTCTCCACGTTAGATATATTTACAACATATGTAAAAACACCTACGTAAAACAACATATAGCATCTCATATTTCTAAAGGATGCTATCTCGATGAGTTTTCCGGACGTTGGAATCATCTAACTGTTATATGCGCTAAGCTTAAAAATAACAATGCTATAAATATCGTGACCGATTACAACTTGGACTGATTGAATAAATATATATATATATATATATATATATATATATATATATATATATATATATATATATATATATATATATATATATATATATATATATATATATATATATATATATATATATATTGTACACATGTGTGTGTGTGTGTTTGTGTGTGTGTGTGTATGTGTGTGTGTGTGTGTTGTGTGTGAGTGTGTGTGTGTGTGTGTGTGTGTGTGTGTGTGTGTGTGTGTGTGTGTGTGTCTGTGTGTGTATGCATGTCGCGAAGTGTGACAGGATAACAAAGGGCCAAAAATCGAGTAGCTCTTGCGTCTGCTTTTGTTGAGGGAGAATTTCAAGCCGCGAAAATTTCTCTCTGTATCTACTTATGACTCAGCCTGTACCTGATGCTACTAGACTCAGACGGATAACTTTGCAATGAGTCATCCCTTCCCTAATAGTCCAACTCATGTGCTGCGTATAAAAATAGAAGTGTTAGAAATAGAGGATTGTATTGCTGATTGGATAGATGGAGAAGTGTCACTAATTGGACATTTGAGCAACCAGCATGTGTGCGTTCCGAGCAGCAGCCATAATTAAGGGAATCTAAGGGTGACTGAGAATGCAGCGTAATACGCTCACACTGCTAACGAAAATGATGCCAGTGACCAGAGCTTGGATGCTAGCCGTTTGCACCGTTTTAAGGTAACGTTTAGCCATGGTCCTGAACATTGATGATTGGACGCCGGATTTTGATGCCCATGTGAACTCACTGCTATGGCGATCTGATAACCCAACAGTTTTTTGTGTTCCTGTTATCTTGTTTTTTGACGCTTTATGTTGATGCAGACTCACTGATTCGGATAATGGTAGCTCATAGAGCCGGAAACACGCAAATGGAAGTCACATTTTTCTGTCAAAGATTGATTGGTCGACTAATTCAAATGACCTCAAATGCAAATGCAGCATACATGGTGATCACAAAGTCCATATGTCATATGACATCGTTATAGCTGTAGATATGGCAACTTTATCAATCGTTTTCACTAAATCAAACGTTTGCTGTGATATATCTGGGATCTATCCAAATATCATAGAGTCATAATAAAAAAACGCGTTACAAGGCAAGAGTAAATGCTGTTCTCGTCAATAGACTACCAAAACGCTACTTGTGAGCGGACATATATATGAGTGTTGTGACTTCCGGGGCGTTAAGAGTTTATTATTTTGCGATCTGCATTTGTCGCAAGATATTATGTGTCTGCACCGAGCCTATATCACATGACATCGATATTGCATTAAACGACAATGATGCCTTATGAATATGGCTTTGGCTTGCAATTGCATTAATTGATTGTTTTATAATTGTGAAACAGATGCCTGTGATACGCAAAAAGATACTGACGAGAATGCTCGATAGTAAGTCGCTAACCATTACATGATTATAATGTTCTCGGTTGTAATGTCCATTTGTATCTGTATCATTCACTGTTCATTACCAAAAATGTTGTTGTTGTGGTTGTTGTTATTTTTGTTAAATCAGAAATGTTCAAGCCGTTTTTGGCAACTATTGCCATGTGTACATTACAAGAAAGGTGTCAATGGGATTCCTTTTATGCACGCTAACCTATTAGTGATATGTAAATTTAAGTGCACGAGTATGTTAAAGCCAGTTGAGGCTCTGTGTATCATAACTTCCCTAAGAAAATAGAATCATTAAGATCATAAGATCATGCAGACATGGCGGTCACAATGACATTGTCATAATTAATCTGCACACCCATATTATGAAGTCGGTGCTTTTATGACGACGCCCCTGTGGCGCCCGTACTAGCAAGGCCGGTCCCGTAGCATAGTGGTTTAATGCCTCGCCTTTCGATCCGCAGGTAGTAGGTTCGATCCCTATGTGGAACAACCTAACTGGTTACTCGTGACTCGGTTGATCACATAAGATGGCTGTCTCATCTCTGAAAAAGTGATGTAAAAGATCCTCTGCTGACTGCATATTACCTTGCAGCGATCACCCTGAGAGTTACACCCACTGCTTTCTTCTAAAACGACTATAATTCGACACGCGCGCGCAAACCACGGTATAGTCCATGCAAGCCGACGAGGCTAGCGCGACTTAACTTAAAATACGCCCTCCATCAATGTCAATGCACATGCAGATTTTGGAAAGGAGTGAAATGCGCTCAAAACCGGTCGATACCCCTGGCGCCAACAGTTAACGACGCTGAAAATATCACTGACATGTGGCATGACCACTAATTCGCAGTCTTTAATAATGCGAGCCAGTGTCGGGATAGGGTCGGGGTAACAGAAACGGTCAGATGTGACATTGACACCACTACCTGTGAGAACTCTCTTGCTCACATTCGACGCGCAATACAAACGCTGAAACGAGGAAAATAATGCGGCTTAGATGGTCTTGCCTCAGAATATGTTATTTATGCTGACGACAGCATATGTTTTTATGCGTCATTGTTGTTCTCATGTTTTATCAACCAATCGTCATAAAGTCCTCTATTATACCAATAATCAAAAATAAGATTGGGGATACCAGTGATATAAATATTGACCTGCCTGTTGCTCTCGTTACATGCTGTTCATAACTGAGAGTTAGAGCTATTCGATATTGTAGACGAGTAGTTTGGCTTCAAAGCCGGTCACTAGAATTAATGTATTTATACCGCAAGTGCATCATACAATACTATAAGGATCTTGGCAGCCCTGTGTAACTAGCTCTCTAGATGCGCCCAAGACCTTTGACAAGGTCAATCATTGGATGCTGTTTGATAAGCTCATCAAAAGTGGCAAGCCTTTGATTTGAGTTAGTTAATCTGTGTTACATGGTGTTATGCATCGTCTCGATGTGGCGGTATTTTATCCCCTAAATGATTTAATGTGTATGTCGGTCATCTTTCAAGCCGTTGTTGAGATCATTTACCAGCTGTATTATAAATGATAAATGTATGAACGATGTATTTTATGCGGATATATATATATATATATATATATATATATATATATATATATATATATATATATATATATATATATATATATATATATATATATATATATATATATATATATATATATATATATATATATATATATATATATATATATATATATATATATATATATATATATATGTATATATATATTTATGTTATTTTGTGCGGACGCCGCTTATGGCAATTGGTTGCAAAAACTGATTGATCATTGTTTCCGATTCGGAACTAACCATGATATAGCGTTCAATCCATCGAATTATGTATGCATTAGGTCTCAACCAAAGGCTCGTTATCTGTTCTGTTCCTTTGGTACCGTAGAATGGTAAGAAATTACAATTTGATGAAACATAGGGTTTATATATAGATTATATATATATATATAAATATAGATAGAGATATATATATATATATAGAGATAGAGATAGAGATATATAGAGAGAGAGAGAGATAGAAGAGAGGATAGAGAGAGAGAAAAAAGATATCTCTCAATATATAGACATATATATACAGAGAGATATATATAGATATATATATATATATATACACATATATATGTATATATATAAATATACATTTATGTATATATATATAAATATATATATATATATGCGTAATTATATATATGCATATATGTATATATATAAGTATCTATGTAAATATAAGTATATATGTATATATATATGTATATATATATATTGATGTCAATATATATATACATAAATATATATATATATACATATATATTATAATGTATATATATATATGCATGCATATATATAAAATATTAATCTATACATATATTTATATATATATATACATGTATATAAATATATGTATATATATATATATATATATGTGTGTGTATATATAAGCATATATATATATATATGTGTGTATAGATGTATGTAAATATGGGAGATATACATATATATATATATATATTTACCCACACACACACTCATATATATACATATACATATATATATCAATAGAGATATATATATATGCATATATATATGTATATATTCATATATATATACATATGTATATATATCTATATATATATATATATATATATATATACATATCAATAATATACATATATATATATATATATATATATATATAAATAAATATATATATATAATATATGTATGTATAAATATATATATAAATATATATATATATATATATATATATATATATATATATATATATATATATATATCCATATGCATATACATATATATATATGCATATATATATATATAGATATATATATCATATATATATATGCATATATGATATATATATATCTATATATATAAATATATTCATTTAGATAATATATATATATATAAATATATATATTATATATATACATATATTTATATATATATATATATATTTATATATATATATATATATATATATATATATATATATATATATAGATATATATATATATCTCATATATATATATATATATATATTTATATATATATATATATATTCTCTATATATATATATCTCTATATCTCTGTGTGTTGTGTGTGTGTGTGTGTGTGTGTGTGTGTGTGTGTGTGTGTGTGTGTGTGTTTGTGTTTATAAACTGGCCCAACGTCTATTGCGTGCTTTAAAATTTCAAGTCGAGCATTTCTTCCCATGTTTGTTTATACCCTTGCCCACGGAGTGTTCTTTTTGGCGTTGTGATAAAGTTGACATAGGAGGGCATGCAAATGCGCTTCTGGGCTATGAATTGCCTCAAGATTTGTGAATGGTAGTTACTTAAGGTGCAAGCAACGTTTTTTTTGACTCCCTAATCGAAGTTTTAATAGGTATACATCAGCCTGTGAACGACGTTTCAGAGAATATTTTCGTACATTAATGTCATTTTGCAGGGTTTTTTTTCATTATTTCCCTCGATTTTTCAGACCGTTTTGGCATATGCACAAATAACGACAGCAATTGGCTACTGAGTTTGTGACGTCATATGTCACCGTCCAGCCGGATAGAGTGGTCATTTCCTCGTTTCCGAACTGTAGTAAGTTTGAGCATAATCGTATTTGATACCGTCTTCATGTACATTATTTATCGCAACGAATCACATCATTTCATGTGACTTGGAGTACTTGTTCGCCTAGAATATATCAAATTATGACAGACTTCCATTATGTAGTGTGAAAACGTCAACCAATGGATACTGAGCGGTAATACACGCAGTGCTTGAACACATGGCTGCACCTCGATTTCATGCCCGTTTCATGGTTATCAATGATTGATTCACCATTCGCCTGTCCTGTTACGGAGAATATCTTTTCTTGTGCTGTTTATTGATTTAATGGTAAAACGTTAACGCTAATGAAAACTGCTACTTCATTCAATAGGATATTTTGCATTTGTAATGAATCGAATATAATTTTAATAAATGGTATTTTCCTTTTCAACAGTTAAGTAGATATCAATTTTAATTTAAATATTGGCATGATGATGCCCGATGAAAATATTCATTTACTGAATAAAAAGCTGCAAAGATCTCTTGATATTGCAGGTTATTCGGACTCACGGCATATCAGCCGTTGGCACCGTGGTGCTGGGGGTATCTAGGCAGACATTACATGGTCCCACTGTCAGCCTTTGCTCTACTTAAAATCAGAGAAGTTTTTCCTAAGGACAAACTAGTTTAGGTTGGCTTTATGCTGCCAACATTTAAATAATATAGTGACAAAAAACATGACAACCAGCAAAAAAATTCAGTTAAGTGCTGTCCACCTAATCTATCATACCGTATGCATAAAGTGATAGGAAGCATCAATACATCGGAATGTGGCCTAATCTGATGACTGTATTTACTCGTCGATGATTTGTTTTTAACTTGTTGCGTTTACTAACGCACATAGCTACATCAAATGGATTCACTGTTGCAGAATCAGCTCAGTCTGGGGCAGTATCGTTAAGATAAAATTATCAAATGATGTAAACTATGGATATCACTGGGACAAATAGTGGCTGACAGAGCGCTGATTGGTCAGGAGGCGCGATAATCAACGAAATGAGATACAGGTGAACTACAGAGGGAATGTCATGTTGGACTGAGCACAATACGCACGTATATAATAATCATTGAGAGGTTTCGTCTTTTGGACAAGTCTTCCAAATCCTGCTGTAGAATTATGCGGTTTTGCAATTAATGGCTACCAGTAATCTTTAACTATCACACGTAGCGACATCGCCTTACAAACGGTCCATGGAGTTCATTGCACGAACAATTGACCAAGCGCGTTGTTACAAAGAGTCAACCTTCATTTTATCAACCACGATAAACCTCACAGACCATCTTCATATCAACCACGTTACAAATCACAGACCATCATCATATCAACCACGTTACTCACAGACCATCATCATATCACAGTAGCTCGCGTATACCATACATCACCATACTGACCGCACTGACCTCAAAGTTGTTTGCGCTTACCACACATAACCATACTGAACACGCTAACCTCACAATAGCTCGTGCTTACCATACATCACCATACTGACCACACTAATATCACAGTAGCTCGCGCTTACCGTGACGCCCATCAAATGCTACTGGACTTCATTATTCCATCCTTTTATCACTTAATTTTTTATAGAGAATATTCGTTATATCACGTTACGGGGCCACTTTTTTATTCCATTAGGACGGGTGTCGCTAATGGTTCAAAATGACTTAGACGCGCTCATTAAGCCCACTCCTATATAATCAGAGGGGAGACATCAAAATTGCTCCGACAGTTTTATAATCAACCGAATGGCTTAAGGTTAGTTTTATTTATTTGTATCCAGTTTGGTAACTGCTATTAATGCTCACTTAGGTACGTATTAATTATAGTTGCTTGTTCAATTGTTGTATCTCATGGAGTAATTGCAGAGCGATGAACAAGGCAGCATATATAATCGACGAGTCTACTATCTATTCAGACATCTCTTAGTATGGTGCGTCTGTCAGTGATGGCACTACTGCTAAGCGCAGCTATCTTTGTAAATGCAACGCCACTTGAGAAGCTCAGTGAACATTACTCTTACAGCGTAGACGAATGTGAGGTTGGTCAGAGAGTGATAAATCCGAACCCGTGTGCTCGCTGCATCTGTAGACCAGATAGGGACAAGTATGAGGTCGCTTGTGCTGTGACTTGGTGCAGAAATCGGACATGTCCTGAAGGGACGCCACCTTGGTTCCGCTCCGGGTCTTGCTGTCCTAAATGTGCACCAAACCGAGGATAAAGGCCGCCGAGAAGTGGTCAGCGCTAGAAGGAGACCAATGTCTGTGATTGTGACTCAGGCCGATATTCGATGTTGTGGCAGTTAATTTCTATCGTAAAGCTTTCAGCAAAATCAAGAGAATGCTTACCTGTCACATTAACATCTTTGACATTTGCATTGTTTCAGGTAGCTTTTGACGGATCCCATATTGAAGTGCAGGCTATAATGTATCGTTTCATCTAATATCCCTTTTAATATTTGAACACAGTTCATGTGCTTATGATTTAAATCATTATGAATGATTATGAATTAAATTTCTGCAACATACAACATAGTCGCCTTTTAATTGGTCAGAAGGAGTTTCTCTATATATCTTGACGGCAACAAAGTGGTCCCTATGGCTTCCACTATAATTTCTAGTACTATATTTGAGTGCCTGGGATTCGAAACATGTGAGTTATCGATTTTCAGCACCATGCTAAATTTTCGAATTTCGACCGAGCTGATGTGAAAATACCATAACGTTATTTTGAGCCCATGAGCCAACAATCAGTCAAATAATTTAGATAATACTCGCAATATTTGCAAAATACAGGCGGAAATGACTTCATAGAAATGTCCACAGCTGCTTTATTGGACTGACAATTTTGAGGGCATAGGAGAGTTAAAATTTCAGATTTGTCTCTCAGTATCCATCGATGTAAATATGTTTGCAATGGTGAGCAATTTGTGCGCAGACCATACCGGACTATTGCTAACTTTGTCGTCAAATTCAAAGGCTGATACATTCCACAATTTTCAACGGAGACGACAGGGGATTTACGGGAGGCTCACCATAATCATGCCAATGAAGGAATGCCTCTTTACTAATACAGTTTCAAAGTCTGAAATAAATTATAATCTGAAAATGCAGCATGAAACATTGACTATGAATTATTATTTCCTTGACATATACAGCGACCTTCGTGTTCTAGGTTAACAGAAATTAAGGAACTTGCAATGGTTTAAACTCTTTTTAAGGTAATTGAGGTGACATAATCAATTAGGTTTAATTTTGATTCAATCGATACGATATTGTTTGGCACAATATTAATGACTCTGCAATACACGACTGTCCATAACAAGCCCTGGTATTTGATGGAGCGATGAGAAATCTCACATACTTGGTTTTTCAGTCACGTATATCTCACACAGTGTTCCAGTGACGAATGTCTCACACATTTGGTGTTTAAGTGACTGACGTATGTCTCACATACTTGGTGTTTCAGTGACGTATGTCTTGCAAATATTTGATGAATTCTGTGTTCCTGCAAAATTCATATTAAGTCAACATTATTTATAGCAGCAAGGATCAAGTAGAAGATTTGGAGAGAAGAATATGCTAATAAACACACAAATATACATGGATAGGGCAAACATAACAGATATCAGACATATATTTAACCCTGTTTTTTCACTCTTGTTTACGATAATCATATTAAACAAATAAAGTGAACCATCGTCAATGGTTATGTAAGAACAATGGAAAACGGTTTCAGTGATACATCAATGACAATTGAATAAGATTGTTCATCTAGCGATGAAATGAAATCATGCTATACGTGGTACTGAGTGCTGCACTCTGGGAAAATGGTCGTGGACATAGCTGTTTTACTAGCATACGAAATACTGGTAATATACTTAAAGCTTCCTGGCAGTTATTTAATTACCGACTAACACAGTTTAACCCGGAAAGACACCTTGGCCATTCAATTCCTCCGGAATTATCACTCAACCTAATTTTTACAATTGTAGAAATTGCTAGATTGGCCGATTTCGTGCATGCACGTCATCAAAATAAACAATAGGATTGTGCCTTATTCTACTGAAAGAAAATGCCGCGACAAAACGCACTAATCCTGGTCCGCTGGAATAAATCTAATCATATCATTATGACGTCTAACGATCATAGTTTCCTGACAAACGATGTTGCTCAGAAGTTGCACACACGATCAGGAACCACATCTAAATACTATAAGCAAATATAAACAGAAATCATGACTCAGTTGTGTTGGGTTAACTGGTTGCATTATGTGGTTCCTGAAACGACACAATAAACTCGGTACACAATTAGACTATATGCGTCCTCATTGTCATAGTGTTTTTCCTAAGTACACTGAAAGCTCATTTACTCAATTTCGAACTGCACCATAGAGTCACTCGCAACGACATCAGACGCTACATTCCACTCATAACAGTTTAGTGGTTCTCAAGAACGTTTTTAATTGGTTAAGATATGCAGAATGGAACTGGTTAATTAAGCAGCTTATATCTTCCTTTTTCGATTATATTGGCGCATTTCGGTGGAACTTTACCCCAACGGTTTATTTGAAGGCACCACACATTGTAAAAATGAATTTATAACAGTTATTAATCAACATTGTGGTTTTTTTTGTTCTTACGCGCTTTGCGTGATTTGTTGCCGTCTAATAAAAACCGCATCACAAATCATCACGTTAGTTACAGATAACTCACAGTGATGATAATTGTTTATACCTGTTATCACATACTATGATAAACTGCTTGATTGCATGCGATTATTGTTAATTGCTGAGACGCCAACGCACATTCGCAATCTGCATAATGCTGCTGAGCCAACTAGCTTGGGTCGATTTATCGACTTTCATATTTGCCATATGATTGCTGAGGGCGTGCACTCTGCCTATAAACGGTAAAAATTATTGATTGTACCAATAATACATATATTACGATTAGACTTCATGGCAGATAGATTGTCTAAAAGGAAACATAATGGTGTAGGTCTGCTACCCGCTCATGTCATGTGATTGCCGTTTCGTCTTCTAATATGACGCCAGTAAGATTCTATAGTGTCTGTTCACGGAGGTTTATCATCTACATGCGTTTACTTTCGGCGTTCTTGAGATAAAGAAGAGCACGAGCACCATAGTTTTTGTTTTATGCATCTTGGGAAAACTAATAATGAATTGCAACGTTCAAGGCAACAAATTGGTCTCCTAACTTGTGTACAAAGTTCCAACCATGCAAAACTAAACACAATGTACACTGATTGTATAGAGTTTAGCATATCATAATATTTAATACAATATATAAATAATTCAAGAATGTTGTTGGTGATTGCAATGGAATGTTCAAACAGGCAACAAATAATCTGGTCTAACGAATCTAAGTTCAGCATTTAAGATGCATACTGTCAGCTTAGAGAAAGACCTTTGAAGTGTTACTCCTTCGGGGACAAATGAGGTATGGTGGAAGTACAACACGGTGGAGATCTACGTCTTGATAGAGGTCTTCCGTTTTGATGGCAGAATGGGCTTGCATGGAATGGTCAGCCTGTTCCCCCGGCTTGTACATAACCGTTGAAAATTGATTGGCTCTTGGACATCTCACCAGATTTGCTATGGCAAAAGAGCTGCATTGGAAGCGGCAAATTGTGGTGTTCAGTTCCCGACAAAGATACGAAGATGTTTTAGCCACCCAAGAAGGACATGCAATATCATAGGACGTTTTTTGGTTGATTTAGTATGATAGCTACTGCGCCTTCGTAGCGTTTGATCTCTCGTTGGATGGAACAATTTTTACAGGGCACTATTCTGATTTGGAGCGCTTGTTGGTGCAATTGCAACTACTGTAGATGAGTCGACAATACGACAACTGACGAGACCGTACAATCATTCATATAGTTTTATGATGAGTTCCACTGATGGGGAAGAGCAATATCACTAACTCAGTGGATTTATCTAAATGAATGTGCGCAAAACAAACGTTATGTTGTCTTTTCTATAGGATATGCTTAGTTTTTGTGGAATGTTCTGGCCACCGTTTGCACCCTTGAAGCAACGCTTTGCATTTGATTGGATGTTTGACAAAGCATTCCGCATTTTATTTTATTTCCGTATTTGGCCGAATATCAGATGAAGAACCCCTAATATACATACATACATACATACATATATATATATATATATATATATATATATATATATATATATATATATATATATATATATATATATATATATATATATATATATATATATATATATATATATATATATATATATATATATATATATATATATATATATATATATATATTCAGCACTCAGCACTTGCTACGATGCTTGAAATCCCCCCTCCCACATAAAAGGCCTGCTAGAGCGAAATTAACACGGATTGCATAATCGACGTATTGACAATTATCACGGAAACTGGGAATTAGCAAAATTCAATATCAGTGTTGTTGGTTGGTACACTCAGCCAGGGATGTGAATGTATATTTAAATCCGGACACGATGCACCATTTGCGCTTGACTGCGTGCTGTTCATTGGGCCCAAATCTGTCATCAACATCCCCAGCAGCTTGTTCAGACCTAAGCTTGATTAGTGGTACATGCTGATTTACTGGATTTTATTAAGCTGGCGTGTTATTTTGTGTCGATGGCTTGCTACTGGAGATATGCTCATACAGCTAACAGATAACACACTCTAGTCGTCTCGTCTTGGAGTTCACGAATAGCGCTGTAATAGTTACAATTGCCAATATAGCTATAGATAATCCATGATCAGTAGAACATTGAAAAGTTCAGCTGGTGTAATTGTTTATAACGTTGCAAATCACCTGTATCGGGCCCCAAACTAAACATATCCAACTATCATATATTCGTTTAGGGCAATAAAGTTTCCCAATATCGTCTGAGTCGGTTGCATAACCGTTTATTTCATTCATCGTAAAGCATTGATTTTAAGTCGAGCGGGAAGAAATCTTTGTGTCAACCTCAATCGATAAGCGGGGACGCACGAAGCATACCGTAGGTCTTACGTTAGCTTGTTGACCTCTGGTGGGGAAAATTTATCGAGCGCCTTTTAAAATGTCATTTACCTGGCCTGACCGAATGTTGGTGATTAATACCAGCGCCTTATTATGATTTCTAAGACACTGATAAGATGGTATCAGGTAAATGGACATCAGATGTGACGAATAATCAGTATTTAAAGCGAATATTTTATTGTACAATACCGATCTTACCGAGATAAATTGTGCCAGTTGCAGTGCTGTACTTTTATCCTGCTAAACAATTCAAAAGTAATCTCAGTAATTCTTAATGAGGGAATTATATTGCACCAGCAGCAAATGGAGAAATTAATCAATCACAGTTGCATGATGTACATATATTGATTCAATGAGCTAACACAGACAAGAACGCACATTGAAGATATAAGAAGAGACTACTTGGTTATTGACGAATAGCATTTAAGGAAAGTGGTTGATTGAATACAGCAACCAATCATATGCCTATCAATAATCGGAGCGCCGTCATTCCCGTGATCGTTACGTGACATGATAATGTGCGCCTCTAGTAGATTTTACAATTGACGAATCAGCAACATGATGCATTGTTAAACAACGTTTGCAAAATCACAAAGTTCCATTGGCTAATGAAAGCAGACGAATGTTTCAACCTACAACATCTACATTTAGCTGAAAGCAGTTTACATTGAGGGTTCAACTAAACCAAATTCTACACAGGAAGTATACACCTACTTAGTAATTTTATTCTCTTATAATTCAGTTTTGAAAAATTTTGGAGAAAATACATACATGACAGGTATGGGTCTGTAATATGCTATTAGTATTAATGACTAGTTTGTCCTGAAGATCTAATCTTTGGGTATAGGATATATTAATGATACGAAAAGCTTTAGTCTTTATGAAATTTAGCGCAAAAATAATTGGTTCCATCCAATATTTGCCTATTGGGCCAAGTCCTTGTAAGTGTGAGATTACAATATAAACAATTACTTAAAATTATAGGACTAACATACAGTAAATTATAATCCTTACATGCTACCGTGATTAGCATGAATAATAGAACGCTTATGGCACGACAAATGCTTTTCATTCCTAAAAGGTGTTGTCAAAATGAAGACCGATTTAGACTCGTTGATGACAGAAATAGCACAATGAAACTTCAATAGGACTTTCAACTATACATCATTATAGAAAACTTGAGTTATAGTATATGATAAAGATATATACTTACTGATGTGTATTTAGCTTTCGGGTATTCGGAAGCATGTTAATGCTCAAAATATTGTTATTCGCATTATCATCTAACGTATAAAGTTTTAATTATAGTGGACGTATGCCAAAGTATTGATTATAGATCTGAGTTCGCAGATTATGTTTTGTGCTAAAAGATATTAGCAGAATCAGTCTGTACAGGGACATCTACATTAACCATGGCTGTTTCCGGAAACGTACGTCCGTACGTTTTGTTTTATTTACTGCATTATTTACAGAGATACTTGCTTCAGGTGTTATCATCCAATTCCACAAAATATTTGTCGCAACATAATAATTTACCAAACGCAATTCAAATAAGCGATTTTCAGTGGTACAAAGAAAATTAAGTTCAGCCGCTCAGACTGAAAAAGACCATGTTACAAATATATACCGTTGTCTTATCGGTGTCGTTATTATCATTACCCATGTCGATCTGGAGACACCATGGTTAATGTAACGCCCCCTTAAAATTTAATGATTGCATTTGACGAAGAATGTGTACTCATTTAATTGTATATCTAAACTGGCTAATTGATTTTGATGTGTCTGCTGTTATGCTGTTAATTTCCGGGTAATTTCCGGGTGAATATTGATCATTGTTTCAAGCGCACTTCACGTCAACTGGCAGGCACCATATCCAACGGGTCAATGTAATCTTCTGGACATCAACTAAGCAAACCAAAAGGGCACCCTTACAAAATATCCTTGTAAGAATTCCATGTGTTTAACAAAAAATAATTATGCATTGTGCCTAGTTTTTACAACACAGTAGCTTAGATATGATGCAATTTGTTAGTATTTCCTTTACCATCATCAATATAAAACGTAGTCTGAGTTAAAAAAGCTACAGCGAACATTCAATTCGTCGTTTCTGTTGATGTCTCATCACACGGCAATACGATTAGCACTTTCGTAAAGGGATTCGAAGAATAATCACACATGAAAGCAAAACCAACAGTATAACAAGTGTGAAGTGGAATAATTGATCTACACTTTTGGCAAGAGCGCTGCTACATTATGTCGCACTTGAAGGAGCATCATATCGTCCCAGATACTCAATAGAGACTGCTTCTGGCATTATTAAGTAAGCAAACAAACCGTCAAGCACAATAACATCGTTTGGTTGTCGTTGTTTGTCTATCATTACGAATCAGGTTAGCATGTAAACTGACAAATGTAACGGTTAAAATATAAAAATATGAACAAAACCGTCAATGCACAATAACATTTTTTTAATTATCTTTCGTTGTTTGTCTATTCATTACGAATCAGGTGGCAGTTGATGTAAAGCTGCCTGACAAATGTAACCGTTAACAATTTTACATGTATATGTTGACGGTAGAAATGCGAGTTGTGTACCCTAACATGCTATGAAGCATTGCCTAAATTACAATTATGTGTTTCTAGAACTATTTTCGGGAAACAGTAGGGGATACTTTCAAACATGCATCGAGTGAGATTAGCGGGTATCAAATGGGTGTATGTCTGTCAAAAGTGTGAGCATTGCGGCTGTAAAATAGTAAAGGGCAGTATCATGTTTAACTTTGCACTCATGAAGTTTGATGATGTTGTACATGTTTAGAAGCCATAACCCTCTATAAAGTGGGTTTGTGTGAGCATGGCATTTGGTTTCAACTATGATACGAACTGCTTGTTGTTTTGGGTGTACATATCGTGTGTAGATTATTGTGAGCCAATGTGAGAATACCATCGTTGAAATATCATTGAATTGTAGAGTATTATCTTCTGTACTCCGTGATTTAATGTTTGAAATATACCAACGACTTTTGATATGTTTTTTGGAATCATATATATTCATATATGTATATATGATCCTTCTTACTTAAGTTGCTGCAAATATTTATTCTAAGAAGTGAACGCTAAAAGGAGCTGTTAAAACTAATTTAAAAAAACCAAATTGTTGTTTTGAATACCATGCCTTTAGCCGTTTGCTTGTTTTCTGTAGCTCCAACTTTCATTTATTTTTTATTTCTCTTGTCGGCGATTCTTTATTTACTTGAATATTGCTCGCTTGGATTAAATCATTCATATAGATAATGAACGGCAAAAGACCCAGGATTGATCCTTGTGGGACACCATGACTGATGTGTGAAAGAGAACATATTGTTTCCTTTCTTATAGACTATTACGAGGATAAAATGAAATCCCCTTCACACAATAATATAATCTAGCTTGTTCAAATAGTATATTGTGGTCAATCGTGTCAAAAGCTTTGGAAAAGTAAAACAAAATGTATAAATTGTGGTTTTGTGTTGTTCATTTCCATTAATATCTTATCTACTAACTCCAGCGCGGCATACCCGGTCGAATAAGACTAGATCATATTAGTGTAGACAGTTATTTGCTCAAGCATGGCCCATTCGAAAAATATCTATATAGATGATAATAAGGAGATACTTCTATAATTCGTCAAGCATGTTTTTTCATTTTTTATGCATATCGGTGTCACTCATGACAAGAAATTAGCTTATTTCACTGATATACAAATTCGTCCCAATAGTTATTTAAACGTACAGAAAAGCTAACGAAACCGATCGCTGAACAGTGACTGTGCAATTGAATCAAATTCTTTCCTGCAAAAAATGACATACAAAATAACAGGCACATCGTAATCAATTATCTGCACATTTGCATATCTTTCTCGCACTGCCTATTGTGTAACGATAATGTTACAATAAGATTTAACAACCTTGCTTTGATCCATAGGTTTTATCTTCTGTTGTGTTTCTCAGTGGATTTATAATACTGTTCTGGATCCTTCATCGTCGTCATTTCACGAGTCCGAAGTAGAAGGGTGCCAAACAAAAGCCAAGTGACTTTTTCTGATTTAGGAGCCAAGATCCGCTCGGAATGAAGCGTTCATTAAATGAACAAACATTGCAGATTGCATGTTCAAAGATAACTTACCGTAATTTGTCATTTACAACGTGTAAGCCAGGCAACCTAGTCATTGGAAATGCATTCTGTCCCGCTGACCGAAACGTTATTTAAATTGTGCGTTAGTCCGTATTGCTATATAAAGTAGTTTTCGAGAATAAAACACCATTTTCAATAATTCTATTGAAATGGATTCCTGCTATTGACAAAAACAACTCTTTCCACTGCAGTAGATACGTAATATTACAAGATGCGTCGGGTCCGTGCAGGTGCGTTGAGCATATGAACAGAGGTGAGTGCTCTTACGCGCGATCCCTTAGGCAGGTCAATAGACTGTTATTATTTTTATGCCTCGTAAACGTGCAACTTTTCGGGAAAACATTTTATTTGGTACGGAGGCATAGTTCATTCTTGCCATGGTTTGCTCGCTGTTATTAAATTTGAGTGATGCAATACGGAACATGATATGGATCATTGATCAACCAAACAGTCATGGCTGCTCCTAATCCTTATTAAAACGTGATACCCCTTCAAGTATTGAAGTAGCTGCTCAAGGGACACGTGACAGGCGTGGTATAGATTGCACACTCAACAGGAAGTCATCAACATTCGTTGCCGCCCCGGAGTTATAAAGCCAACAGCGTATTATGTGTCTAAGATTTTTATGGCATCGGTGCAAGGCATTACGCAACCGTTAATTTGCTTCTGAATATTGTCACTCTTAATGGCATGACACACCCGAATGACACCTTAGCGCCAGTGCACTATACGCATGCAGGACGCATGCGTGACACGAAAAAAAAATTGAATTGCGTATGTCTTATGATGGATAGTGTTTCTTCAAATGATCGACCCTGAATCGCTTTATGCGTGAATCGCCCCAAGCTATTTTCAATCACTATTGTCAGGCACGAGGGCTTCAGTTTCCGTGTATGGGAAGCATAAAATGTGAATGTATATCTAAGTTTGAAACAACAAATAAGAATGCGGTTGAGCAGCCTTAGCATGATGAACTATACTAATTGACAGTACGATGGTCTAAATAATGTCGAATAAGCTATAGCCATCGTCAGTCTTTGTCATAAACGATGACTTTAAATAGTAAGATTCACAAGAAGTAATTTAGGTCCGCTACCTGTCAGTTGAAAATATCGAGGGCGCATATATTTCTTAACACTTTTCATTTTTATTTTTCGTCCTTGGCACTCTACCGACCAAACCCTCGTCATCCGTGATACTTCCTTCGTATGATCCTTGTTACATCAACTGTCAAACCCTTTGATAACTTACGGCATCCTATATCATTAGGAACTTTTAATCAACACAAAATGGCTGTAACATACGAGGACGTCCCTGCAAATAAATGCATCTGTGTTACTTATTCGACCAATTGCTATCGGCATGGAACCAAGACTGGTTATGTGGTTTCACTGCCGTGTGTACGATCCCAATCGAAGACGCAATATCTATGTAGATAGAGCTCTCATCAGAAAATTGCAATTTCATACCTTATGGAACAAGCACAAGAAT
>CM067351.1:12831351-12851351 GCA_034190875.2 Urechis unicinctus
TTCAGACAACGATGCCATTTTAAATTTTGCATTGATGGTTCTTGAGCTTGGTGTGACTCACATTATATGTCTCATTAAGAGTTGCACGCCAACGCTGATCTATTTTCTCCAGGGTGTGTGCGACGATTTCAAGCCACTAGGTGAGATCATCAAGCAGCCTTTTATGGCCAGTACATGTAGGGAATAGGGCTTGGTAGTAAACAGTATCTATCAGACTGACTAATTGACAAAGTCATGAGTATATTGATTCACAGTGAGCTATTGGATATCGTACACCATACGTCACGTATACCATACATACGTAAGACATAACTTTCTATAATGGTTGCTCTATTGTTGCTTGATTCGAATGTTATCTTTGTAAGTTCCCAGAGTAGGAGACATTTATTCGATCATTTGCACTCGATATGTCAAGATATACTATCGTTATAGTTATTTATTCTCCAAAAAGTATGTTTACTGCCGATACATTTTAAACAATAGTAAATGATTTCCCTGTTCGATGTTATTCAATTAGGTTACAATTAGAACCAATGCAAAATACTATCTTCTGGGAGATAGTATCTCTTGAGATGATCAAAGACGCGGATGTCTTATATATCTTGAAAATGGTGGATCGTCATGTTTATGGTTATCTGCACGAGCGACAGTTAAACGTTGCGTTAGAATAAGATATTTGGTCATCGGATGGCTAAATCATAGAGAGAGATGTCATGCTGAAATCCCCTTGTTATGATAGCCTTCGGATGTCATTTGTTTGAACTTGTGTACACATGATTTATACGACTGTTTGACAGTAAAATTACCCCACCTTCCCAAACAAAGGATGTAATATGTTTCCTTTCAAGGCAAACGTACTGAACTATCAGTCCAGGGTTATAAATAACACTGCTATGAATCTATATCAGAGGCTGTAAAAGGATAGATAACTGACACTACGAAAAGCACACAACATATATCTGTTATAATTTACCGATTGCGATTTATTTAGTAGGACGGAAATGAGATGATCTAATTGAAATGTGCTTATGATATAAGTACATACGGAATCATTAACACTCCGGGACTTTGGGCCAAAATCACGTCAAATTAGTCGATTTTATGGTACAGAGTGCCATTTATGGCCATTTCATTTGCGCTTCGATAATTAATCGATAGCAACCAGACACGCAGGTCAGGTTATTTAGGACAATTTGTGTGATCCGGCCGCCATAACTCGCTTACAGTAGATTAAGCTAAGGATATGTGATGATAGCAAACGAATATATGACATCTGAGTATGAAGCAGTGGCGAAAGAAATATGTCACGTTTGCTCCATAAGATTCGATGCACCTTTGAAAAACATTACACTGTCGGTACAATATTATTGAGGCCTGCGCTAATGTCTAACAAGCTGCATACAGATGATGCTTATACAACTTACTCCCTTCCTAGATAATGGGAAAGTGTGTATCTGCTATTGACAATCTCGTCTTTAAAATACTTTGCTTGCAACATTCCTAAGTAAGGTCAGAGTTATCATATTTCCTTTGTGAATTCAGAATAATTTATTCCTACAGCTCCTATATGAATATCCTCATATGACCTGGTAATGCATTGGTACTGCTATCAAAGAGTGTATAGCTTCGCTAAGAGGGCTCACTTCGAGTGGCTCTGTTGCGATCACTTCGCTAATAATAATACACTGCATACGTTAGCTGGCGCTACCGCAATATAAAATGCGATTGATATAAAGGGGGAAAATGTCGTTTCGCAGAGCCTTTCCGCTGCCAAAACATCCCGAACCCAGGCTTAAAAATAGCGAAAAAAACCCCAACTACCATCTGAAATAAATGTCAACTTGATAAATTGCCCGGGTAGACCTTTCGAAAAACAGTTCTCCTCTCACAGAATTCCACGCGTCTGTTAAAGAAATTAAGTCATCTGGTTGGTTAAGACGACCACAGCTCCGAATTAATTAGTGAATTTCACGTGGGTTAAAGGGACGTTATGTCAAAGTAACGCAATGTGGAGTCTTCATATTTTTTCTCGGGCTGAGGCTTGAGTGAGTGCTCTTAGCGAAGCTATACACTCTTTGCATGACTGAGAGGAGCACATTTTAATGATGGACAGGGTTGTGGCATAATGTACTTTTGACACTCAACAGTGCTCGGTCAGAATAGTCACAAAGATTCAGCCTAAATAAGAACCTGACTCTTGTCAGTGGCAACAAATTGGTTTTAACAATTAATATATGGTCGTTCAAATTTTCACCGTTTTATATCACAATAACTCCTTAATACCTCTTGCAAAAACTTCCATGAGTAGCTTGGAAACGTGCAAATTTTGGAACTGGTTGCATTCAATGGCTTGACATATCATTAAAAACGCATTCATATTTAAAATTATGTGAATATATTCAAAAGCAGAAGATATCCAATTTCTTTCATGCATGTTTGGTGAGTTCAATTTTTGGGGTGGATGGTTTTAGAGACATGAAGGGCAGCCTGCTATTCAGGAAATGCTTTTGAAATGTAGTAAATACTGCGATGTGCGAATTCCTGTTTTCCGACAAAGTACCAGCATACAAAACGCCCTCAAAATACATCAACGTAATGCCACATCTTATGAACAGACATCAGCTTTTCTATTCACGAACAGAACTGACTGAAAGTAGAGTGTATATTAGTTAAATTCATTCATAGGAAAAGGCGACGTAAAACTCACTTGCTGTGCATATTTATGTGCATCAGCTTCATAATCAATGTGGAATCAAATATTAGTGAAATCGAAAAATTCAGATCATTCTGGCGTTAGAATATTTATAATGAAACATTTGCCAAATGTTCAAAAAGTTACGTTTTTGTTCTGCATAAAACAGAAAATATCAAAAGCTTGAAACAATTCAGGTGAGTTAAAAGTATCTGCGGGTCTAGCGTGAATTTGATATTCCATATATGATGTGATTAATGCTTTTGCGTGTGCAACCTAAATGTGCCTCAGGCTACGCGTTATTTTGTTACATTACCTCACCAATGCCTTGTCTCTTTTCCGTGGAAGTGTAATTCGATTGTTGCATATGATGGCCCTGTTAAACAAAAACATTGTTTGAAAAGTCTATATCAGGATTCTTGAATATAAAACCCGTTCACTATACCTACAGTTTTCAATGACAAATGAAGCGGAAATTACTTTGCCTCAGTAATGATGAATAGAACATTGTCAAAAACACTTAATTTTGACCGGGTAAGTGTCGCATGGTTTGACAGCAATGTTACACAAGTTCAGCACTTCTACAATTTATCACACTTAAGCCCTCTTGATTTCTTTTGTACTACGGCATCTTTTGAAATGTAAGGAATAATTTGTCATCTTCTGCAACTATATATTTATTTTGCAGTCATTGATTATGTGCACTTGGTCCCCCAAGAGCCCTCCTTCAATCAACTTCACAAATAAACTTCAGACCCCTCAATATTCCTCAAGGAAAAGCTGGCAACTGTCCACTAGCAATTTTCGGCTTACTTTTGATATGATATATAACTCCGCAATACAGTCATTGAATCTTAAAGAACCAGGATGGTTGACCTTTCTTACCATGCACAGATGACATAATTCGGTAAATGATATTCCCACCTATATTCTATACATTAAGCATTTATTGCCATCAATTAAGTATTATCGCTTTGCTGGCTTAATTTCTGGTTCCTTGTGTTCAGCAGCAACGTGACACGACCTCATGCCCACCAAGTAGTCATGGAACACACAACATACAACCCAATTAACGAAAGGCGGACCTTTTTCGATGATTTAATCAACAAATGTTCAGACTATATTTCGTCAAAGCTACTTTGATTCACGGGTAATTTGAGGGCTGAAATCCTTCCGGCCAAATACGGAAATGATTGGTTGAATGCTTTATCATATCCGGTCAAACAATAAGCGAGGTTATTTTACTGCATCAAACAGGATATAATCTTGCACACCTGCTACCAGTGATCTGCGACAAGCTACATTGTCTATTTGTGGTGTTGGAACAAATTGCAGGATTTTGTAGATCTATGTTGTCGCATGGATAGATACAGTCGCATTTGGTAATTGATAATCATACCTAAAAATACCTAAAACAAAACGTATAGTGCATGCGTTCGCTTGCATCCTTGCGGCGTGTATATGATCGCTGGATCAAGGGCGGCACTCGCCCAACGCCATTTACTTTAGAAGTTTTGCTTCTGTCGTTCTCGACTGATGACCGCCAGAATTGCCTCAAGCCACTCTTCCTCTTCCTCGTGTTGCCACCGCTGCTCTAATGCTCTGTCTCTGTGGCGGGATCGGTAGCATGCCGATGTCTCTTATCTTCACATGAGAACTTTCACATGGAAAATATCAGGTTGGGCCTGGTATATATATTCCTGCCAAACAATTCGTACATGCACCCGTACGTGCACTCACTGGTCTTCACCTCGTCCCGCAAGTGTCCCGCACGGCCCTAAACGACTGATCGTACCTGTTATTTTGTCCCAGTAACCAAATCCCCGTAACGAAACACCGCTTGTTAAGAATGCGACCACAACATCGTATGAGGGGGATTTCTTACGGGCTTCCTATCGGCCACAGCACCGTACGGCCCTCAAGGCCCACAAGCACCCAAAGATCTGATTTGACTGTGACACCCATATGGTGTCAGCTTTAAAATCTGACGCCTATATTATATAAATAATAAGTGTGAATGCTTTTGTGCCCAGCATTCCTTGAAATGCCAGTCGTTTCAAATTGCGTACTTGGATATTTCGTTTATTGCTGTAGCCCTGCAACCGCGGTATTTCATTGAGATGATATATATAGTAGGCTTCTCAAGAGTGTCGTTTAAAAACCTGATCCGCTGAGCAAAATGATTGGCAATGAAGCCCCGTCTAATGCCTGGGTCACATGAGAGCTACAGGTGGTTACGGGCCCCATTCGACCTTGGCGGCTGTGACCCGTATGAAGCCCGTAAGAAATCATCACCCGTGCGATGTTGTGGTCACATGCTCAACGGGCGGTCTGCGGGCGTTCTACGTGTGGTTCATATACTTAATTTACTAAAGCATCCTCAGACGGTTTTTTTTGTATATAGTACTTATTTTGATAGACAAAAGAAAAACCAAATACCCGAATTAAATCACCGTTTATTACATATACCGACGACATACATAATTATATCAATAGACACGAGTAACATAAAGTACAATGTGCACACAAAGTCCTTTAGAGCCAAGCGCTCTATATTAGCCTAGTCCTATATATCAATTTAAGTCCTCCAACAAAACAGTCTCATATTGTTCCATATGATCACAGGATAATGGTATTTTGTACTAAGCCGGAACCCCGTGGTTCAAAACGTTGTCGATTATATATACGCGGAAGGACCCAACCAAATGGCCGTATTGAGTCACACGGTGCCGTTAAGGGGACCGAGTGGCCCCCGCACTGGGCCCTAGGAGACTATGAACTCTACACATTTCTACACAGATAGCTCCAAAAATAACACAAGTACCTCATACGCCCTTACTATCCCATCTCTAAAATATAATAGATCCTCACGTATTCATTCCTTTTTTTTCCATCTTTGTAGCTGAAGATTTATATTATAAATATATAATGTATTTAAATGTTTTATATATATAATATAAATGTATATATACATATACATACATATGAATACATACATATATGTATATATATATATTTTAATATCGATATATATGAATATAAATATATATTTGGAATTAAATATATACATATATTTTTATATCTATATAAGCATATAGATATATATATGTATATATACATATGTGTCTATACATACAATTACATATACACATACATGCATAGAGAAAGCAGGATAAAAATATGTAAATAATTATTATATATGTATACAAATATATATATATATATGTGTATATATATATATATATATATATATATATATATATATATATCTATATATATATATATATATACATATATATATATATATATATACCCATATATATATATATATTATATATATATATATATATATATATATATATATATATATATATATATATATATATATATATATATATCTATATATATATATATATATATATAGATATGTTGAAGTACATATAAATAAAAAGCAAGTCATTTTATCAAGCCCTTATAAGGAAAGCCAATGACCCGATTTGTGCAATGTAAAATATACAACATAAACAGATTTATCAAATCGTTTTAACAGTTGTGGTTGCTATTATGTTCACTTAAGGGAACTAATCCACAGTCTAAGAAACGCAAAAGAAATAAGCAAAAATGCACATTAACGAGATAACATATAAATAGTCACATACCCAATTCATACTTTTGCATATAAGCAGTGACAGCAGACCCCTCTAAGGACAGCAATCATCGAAAACCGAAATGTTTGATCAATGTGAAGGATCTCATAAGGCACTTTCTGCCTGTTACAGGAATTAGCAATATGCAGAGCAAAGTTAGTCTGACCATTTGGTTAGCCATGTGAATTTTATAATGTCAGTTATTAAATGTTAGACATGCTCACCTCTCGCATATTCATGAAACACGCTGCGTTTTTTCTGGTGCTTTGCTTATCAATCTAGAAAGGCAGCTTATGAAGATGACACACTGCCTAAGTAAAACATAATCGGGAGTCATTGAATGTTCACTATTCGCCTACGGTTTGTTCAGCGTGAGCAAGAGAGGAACATTGTCTTGAGGGCTATTATCGGGTCGATATTATGCTGCCTCAGCAAATCTCGCTATTATTTGGCCTCCTGATTTATCAGGTACGAAGAATATCAAATTCTATTAGAATTTCATCATGACGTACAATTCGCTCGCTGTGCAAAAGCAATCGTTGGTGCTGATTTTTCTTAATCTGACATTACACAACTTCTAAATTGAAAAAAAACCCCGACCACTTCACATATGTCGGCAAATTATCAATGGCTGAAAAGTTGTCCAAGCTTGTAATTTCTCACAAGCATGGTTTATTTGAGGTGTCTGGTTTTCCCTTAGTCCAGCACGTGCATTATAAATACCTGCAGAGAATGCAAAATTGGCAAAGGTCGGTAACCTTTTCACTCTGATTCTTAGTGGGAACAATATTTAGCTATACCGACGGTGTCTGTGATTGACTGCAATTAAATTTGTAGTTCATTTTGTTTGGATTGTGTACATGTATGCTTATTATCGTTCTGTATTGGATGATCTAGTCTTCGGATCATGTCATTGCTGGTTTGACCACACGGTTGTATGGCCAAATATTAATAACACAAAATTCGTCATTAAAGCTCTATCATGTACACGTGCTGCATATTTTTTGAGTTGACACATATGCCAGTTGTCAGCACTGACGGAAGTTCCATCCTTGCTGCGAACTATTGTATTTCTCACTTGTCGAATCCGGGCGTGCTAATTACACAGTATATCGTTAGTCGTGCCGGTGCTGCGGGGAGTTTGCATGGTAAATTTATGCGTATAATATGCTTCTGATTACTCGGCCTATAAAGGACAACATGATCAGGTTTCCAACCTGCAAGAGCACAGTAAAGAAATGCCACTTTGTACCCGCGAGCATCTTGTATATCAAATGCAAAAACAAGTGTTGATACATTTCTGTCCGCACTTAACTCATTGACATTATAAAATACAGCAAGTGGATGATCTGGGTCAATGCAAATTGAAGCCGAGCAAAATAAAAGCTGTATCACAATACAACGTTATAGTAATTTTTTACAGATAGAAATTCACGAGGTTTAGATATATACACATATTTATTGATGTTGCACTATTTATCATAAAATCACCGTTATATATACTACTTTTAGATATTAATATATATGCATTATATACTCAAACATAGAGAATACATACCAATGCAGAATGCGGATGCTTCGAAAGTTACAAACATAACAATCTAACAACACAAATATGGCTATTTAATGACTGAGGAATTGTTAAAAATTGCTGTTGGTGTGATATGTTTCACGCATTTGAAAGTGCGTGTGTTTCACTTGGAAAGTTTCTCTTGGTCAATAAGTTTTTCTATGTGACACACCACTATATATATATATATATATATAGATATAGAGATATATATCTAGAGATCTATATATATATATATATAGATATCTATATATCTATATCTATAAGAGGATAGACTCTGACTATAGAGAGAGAGAGAGAGAGAGATCTATATAGATAGAGATATATATATCTTCTCTATCTCTCTCCTATAGATATATATATATAATATATCTCCCTCTATCTCTCTCTATATCATCTACTTCTATATATATATATATATATATCTATATATATATATCTATATCTCTATCTATATATATATGTATATGGTATTTCCCAACCATTGAAAAACATCTTGGATTATAACTTACCCAGTGAAATATATTTATCTATTTATATATATACATATCTATTTATATATATGCATATATATATATATATATATATATATATATATATATATATATATATATATATATATATATATATATATAGTTCCATGGGATACCTGTTGTCTCATTTCTTTGGATATTGGGTCAATATACATACATAACCTAATGACGTTTGAGTTGTTGATACACTGATGTCGAGGAGACAAAAAATTATCCACGGCATTTAGATCACTTAGCCGTGGAGGTTACTGCGACGCAGAGAAAACGCCACCACTGAGGTTATTGATACACTAAGGTCACTAATCAACTCCAGTCTGATCATTATAAGAGTACAATATTCATTTGTTTCAGGGAATTAGCCATGTGTGTAATTCAGTCTAGGCCTATTTCCATCAGAGAAGTGATGTGATACGAGTACGTAAATTGCACCTGGACTTTGTAAGATCTCCTTGACATGCAGAAAAAAATACAATGAGGCATCATACAGTGAGCACAGAGTTTTACTATTACACATGCTGCTAGAATCACAATTATTTAAAGCCTTCGTTCACTTCATAATGACACACCTGTAATTACCTCAACATAACAGGAGAACTAAAACCTTCAATAACACAGTCATCTTTATAGGTCCGTGACTGTACAAATTACATGGTGTTGTGTATTATGGGGACAGTCTAATACAGCATATTAAATATAATTGAATTTGATGTATTTTAGGGCATTGAGTATTTATTTACTCAATGCCCATAAATAACACATCAATCCAAATCACTACCAAATAAATAAATAATAAAGTGAAAGCATTTTTTATCAAACCCATAGTTATTCGCCACAAGGATATTTACCGAATATCGTGATAAGTAACGGGTTGTTACCTTTAAAGAAAATTCAGGGCGACGCACGTGATTTTTAATACCTGTGATGAAACCATGACAAGTATTGCATGTCATTTGGCTTTATTGTGTTCCAGCACTGGTTTGTGAGGTTGCTACGTCCCACATAATAGGGAGCAGCAAAATAACCCTACACAACCTTTCGTTGAAAAGAAGTTCAATACTTTTCAATGATATTAATGTAGTGAGGTAGAACATTGCGCAAAAGTTGAGCACCTAAAATGAAATTATACAAAATTATCCACCATGTTAGCACAAGCGGCCCATTGCTCTTCTGCAAGCAATAAAGACGAGCTAAACGAAATATCAATAAATCAATTCTAAGCAATTTATTTGATGCATTCCGTTGTAAATACCAATGGCAATTATTTATGGCAGCTACTGATGGATGAAATACAGGTGTTGCCACAGCCTCTGTGTAAGGTTTCTATCAACCTGTACAACTGAGGCATATTTATTATTCAAGTAATTGGTTAAACACTTTGCTTATTTGCCTTTAGATTATTAAAATCTAGTCTTCAGTAGGGTTGTGGATTATTATAAAACCTTGGATATATTTTCGTCATTCGTACAAGAATAATCTCGTCAGTTATCGACCAGTAAACTGCGATATTCACAATCTATTGGCTCTTTTCAATGAGCAACTGACTGTAACAGCACTAATGGCTTTCCTTTATATACTAAATTGTCGAACATTCTAGTTGCCTATTCAATTATCGCCATAATCATCTTGTGATAAAGCATTCGTGACATTTGAACTAAGGGTTTTGTAAAGCTGTTGGAATCACCGGTTACGCAGGTAGCATGTGCATTGGGTTTTCCGTTTAACAATGAATCGTATGCGATGGTGTCTAAATAGGACAGTTTTCATCCAGCACCAGGTACACCAGGTGTGAAGGATAAAATACAATAATTCTCTTGTTCAGCGCGGCTTTAGTGCTACCGTTTGGTTGTAGAAAAATAAAAACAATCGTGATATCCACCGAGCAACATTGTTTGCTAATTACACACAGCACCTGAGCTCTTATACCAGTAAAGGCTGATGAATAAATATAGCGTTGAAACTTTGAAGATTACTTCCAGTAAGTCGAACCGTTATATTTTATCGTCATTACATTTGTATGTATGTTTAGAACACATGACACAAGGCTGGCATGCGTCTTATTCCGCATTTACGGATAATCACAATGAAAAGTCCAAAGGGTCACTGACAATGTATTATTGAAGACTATTGTTAAATTATTGCCTATTAGCAGAGATTGGTGCGTGCTATATGGACCAGAATCGAGATCTGTTTCCATGCAGTATAACTACCTCTAAAACGTTATGGAAACACTTTCCAGTGGAAATAAACGGTAAACTGATAAAAAAAGAGAGAGAGAAGATCGATCATTACTCGGACTTCTCCAGGCCGTGTTTCCACATTGCATCAAAGGGTAGTGTAGTGATATTAAGAAATTGTGATGATCATTGTCACACAAAGTTCAATCAATCACCAATGTTTCAAAAGATTCTCTTAGCATGCGTCTTGCTATGCATAAAACGTCATTTGAATTGGGAATGCCACAAATATGTCTACTATCTGAACACCCGCATTTACTACCTCTTGACGTCAATCACAATGAGCTGTACCTACGTCTACTGTTTCAAAATTAGATGACATTTGAGTGGTATATGATGCATGCGGTAATCAGAATGTCACATGCATTTTCCCAGAGGCACGATACCATCCTACATTTGTTACCATTTTAATGGGAAATGAAAAAACACGCGCATATTACGAACAGTGCATTTAATGACAGACATCCGTTCATAAATACTCGAGAGAAAATCATTCTATTATATTCACGGCTTGTGGTAAAAAATATTGTATGCTCATTGATGAGAGGAGAAATATAACGGTTTCAAGTTATGCCTAAACAAACTGCAAACTGTTACAATAACCACTCACACTTACTTCATTATCGATGCCCTGGATGATAATGGGTAATTATTCAGTTGACACAAGGTGAGAGATAGCTAGAGATCACTTGAAAAACGAGGATAATGTGACACTCAATCATCACTACAACAGCTGTGTCAGGTCGACTTTCGTTTAGATTATAAATCAATCACCTATGAAAAAATACTGATTAATATAACGTTTGGGGGGGAGGGGGTCAATAGATTTACTGAATATCAGTTGCTGCGCAAATTCCAAACATTACCCATGTATGGTTGCATACATTTGTGGATTGCAAATGCATAAAAACTGTACCGACACGTACAGTGCATATATGCGAATAAGTAAATCAGTTCGAGGAAAACATGCATATATGTGTTTCCTTTAGCATTGCGTATGATTACGTAATTTCTCTCATCGAATAGCCTGTAGATTTGCCCGTTGGATCGGTGGCATACTCTAATCTTATCAATAATTTAAATGTATATGTCCGTCGAAACTGACGAAATTCACTCTTCGAGGGAAACCCTGATGCAATGAAAGTCAGTCACGGGTGAACAGCACATCGGTCATGGTAATTGTAAGTCAATGGATTATTGGGGTGCTCGATGCCAATTAGCATTAAGCATTAAGTAAAAGCAAATAGACTCATGCAGCCGCTGCATTTCATGGGTTAAGCGAGTGTGCGTTCATTGCTCTTGTGGGTATAGGCTTGAAGACGCTCAGAACAAAAGTAAGGTGGGTTAACCGAGAGTGCGTTTACTGTATTCCGCTCTTGCGGGTAAAGGCTGGAAGAGGCTCAGAAGTTAATCCGACGGTGACATTCTTAAAGTTTAGCGGGTCTCGTACATGCAGATTGAAATGTGCATGAATGAGCAGGCAAGCGAATTTGTCGATTAATCATTTGTAGGAAGTGTAAGAGCCAATAAGTGTTCCTCTTAACAAAGGTCATTGTCCTAATATTTACAAAGTAACGCTTTGAGCAATGCGACACCGTACAGCTAATACGGCGGTTGTGCTCCTGTTGCATGTGCCCCTGGTCATGTTTCTCGTAATGGTGTATTAGAAATGCTCTCTGGGAAGGAGGATGTAAAAAGGCAGCACAGATGACGTGCAACCTGCGCAAGGTAGCTATAACCTTTTGCAAGTACTATCTGTGAACTCATTGGGTAACATCACAGGTATTATTGTACATCACACTATGGCATAACATAGTTTAAATGTTTTAATTGATATTTGCTTAAACAACAATAAAGATTGCAGCTCCTTTATTTGTTAAATGTCGCTCATTAAGTAAAGTTCATGAGACGGGTGACGGTAATCAATCACATTACCCTATTCAATCCATATTTGTCGAACTTATATGCGTACAAGCCATGCTTAATTAAATAATTTGTGATAATATACCAATCTGTTATCGTCCTTTTGAATCGTTGTGAATGCAATTAGTGCGTCACAGCATAACAGAACCAAAGGCGCACTTAAAGGTGTCTGCAACAACCACTGTCTAGGTCTTTTTGGTTACAAAACAGCACAGTACAATCTATCTACGTGCAAGTTTTTATGCAAAGTTAAAGTTAAATTACAAATGAACTGTTTATTTCTATATAAAATAGTTTGTCTTGGACATTGAAGTCTTTGGATGTGACTGCGTCGATATTATAGTACCAGAGGAAGAAGCTGCCAATTCAGTCAGATTTGCAAACTATCATCACATCGTACTGGTCTTTTGTGCCGAATGGGTCATATTGGTTACATTGCACATAATTAACTCTTGATCAACGTAGTGATAACCCGTGTGGCTCTTTCCATTACACCTGGATTGGACGATGCATCAGCTACAGCAATTTTTGTATTTAAAACGGCACGCAATAAATGTCGCTCAATGAAATTTCGGGGCTATATGAAGGTGTACAATGTTTATACAAGCTTGGTGTCAAATAAATTAACCGCTAGAAACAAGCAATATGGTTAGATAGGGTGAGAAACATATGGGTGCATGGCAGAAAGATATGTGTGTATTCGGACAGGAATTTGCTGCATATTCGATGGCTGTAAATTGCTGATGATCATACGAGCCTCTTACGTTTTTAATTGGGCATCATAGCTATGTAGTTTTATTAAGACTGTCACGCTTGTTCAATTGATATGGAAAATTTCGATAATTCTAGGGAACCATATAAAGCACTTAAATATCTTAGTTGAACTTTTTGATGTGCCGGCTCGATGATTTATTGAATGTGAGTACATGATCGACATAAAATTATGCCTTTTATCATTGGATATCAGGTGTATATGAATACCTATCATAACAGTGTTAATGATATATGATAGCGCCGTCAGACTAAGGTCTATCACATACCAAGTCCATGCAATTCAGGTCACAGAGACACCAAGATCACCGTGTCACTGGGGTCACTGATACACCGGCATATGGCACTGGGGCGAGTGAGTCTCCAATGTAATTAATCAATCATCGTAACCAATGCATTAGATCACTGATACTTCTAGACTCGAAATGAACGCGACCAGATACTTGTGATCACTGAGACAATCGATTATTTTGCATTGATCAGAGTATTCAGGTTGATGTGTTTGTATTTTCAACTGTGTCTGGTTGGCAGTCGCCGAAATTATTTACTGCATCATATCTTTACTTTGTCATGCTGCATTACTTTATCATTTCAATACGTCAGTCATTTCAAAGACGATAAGCTAGTAATTAGTGTAGCTGTATGCAATCATTTCATAACGATTAGTGATCGATCGATATCTTCGCTCATGTAGAAACATATGACTCATTACAACATGGGGTAGCGGCGGTATACGGTAGACAATGATAATCAGATTAAGAGCTACTACCTGACAATGTCGACTTCAACTGCCCGAATCATACAAGTGGTAGAAAAAAACTAACATTTTGAAGTTCTTTAGACAACTGAATGACCACTTTCTATGAATGTTGAGTTATAGTGTGCAGTAAACGTCTGCATTGCCAAGCAACTGCTACATTAAATCCACAATCCTCCGGCTAGATAGATGACAGTTAGTAAAAAATAACGATATATGCGACAAATGTATTGAGTTTTCTTGGGTTTGGTAGTAGTTAAAGTGCCCGTGGGGGAGTAATATATATCGGCCAAATATATATACAGAATGTCAATATATACAAATTTATATATGAGGTTGTATGCGTATAAATAAAAGATTACTCAACATGATTATAGAGTAATTGCCAGTCACTTGAATTGTGTGTATCAATTGGGAAAATTTGTGCCGATAAATACCACGAAGAAAGAAACCTAAGACCTAGAGACCGATATAGATATAAAAACAGTTATATTTATATATGCAATATATATAGGAACCTAAGATATATATCGATATACATATTTATAGAAGATATATATATATATATATATATATATATATATAGATATATATATTATATATAGATATATATATATATATATATATATATATATATATATATATATATATATATATATATATCTGTGTATATATATATATATATATCAGCATTCTTGATTTGTAGAAGTTACTCATTCAACTTGCCCCGTCTCCAGCCTGATATAATTAAGACAAATAACACGGTTGGAAATCATACATAGCTTTGCACACGACGACATCTTCTATCTCATATATTATCCAATAGCTCTTCCCCACGTTGATGGTTACTTCTTCCAGCGGAATGCCGGCATGTACGCTCAAAGACACTGATAAAATCATTTCGGCGCTTCCCAAGTAGATCGGTATTTTTAATTGTGTAATCAATCACTATAAGATATGTACCAATGATTCCTTACGCCAACTGCAACAGCACAGTATTACTCTAAGCTTGAATAGGTTTGTTTTATAATCGGGGCGTCGAACATGCCAGCGAATTGCTTGCGTCGTTTCGCAGTTTAAATTTTATGATGCACCTCGGGTGCGAAAACATAAAAGTGAACTGCTTGAATCAATGTATATAGTGCACGCTGGTAAAACTTTCCTTATCATTATCGTCTCTATAGGACAGCCGTATTGAGGGTCACAATAATCACAAAATGATGTGATGTATAAGGGGCAATAGGGCTTAAAAACGCTACCGAGCTTGCTGCGCTGTTAGCCCCACAATGTATACTACTGTTTCCCGTCATGCTGTCGCCGAATAAGCTCGGTATGATTCATGGTCACTTAATTGATTCCCAACGGGCCCGACTCCATGCTGGTAAATTAACGTGACCATCTATACCGCTAATACTCGGTTCAATAAAACATCCCAAGCAACACACCGTACAATTTAATATACAAAATCCAGAGCAGAGCCTGTACCTAACGCGACCTGTGTATACGTCATTTGTGGCTATATACCACTTTGAGTCAAATGGAGGAGAGTGATACATTGTCGAAGTGTAGCCCATATATTGTAGTACCATCACTGCGTCAGACATCAGGATCAAGTACATCTTTGGGTGCAGACCAACATACTCCTTGATAAACACACCGGCACACTCATCTTTCATCTTTTCTAGCACCTTCTTGTTTACGTTACTGAACAAGGGATGAAAAGGATCATAATTGTTGGTATCAAAGAGGTCACTATAATCTTTCATGTTTGCATACACGTCAGCTGTGCGGATCTCTAGAAGCAGCGAGTCCATGTCTGTGTATAACACGCCAAGGTCGCTACCATAAATGGACACCATTGTGTTATAATAGAAGTCGTACATCAGCTGCTTGGAGAGTGTGCCCATGCCTACATACACCGGACGATTGAACACTAAGCGGGTCTTGTGCATATGCAAGGCGGCCAGGTCGTCATCGAATACTTTATGTCGAGCATAGGCGGGACTGGCCACAAGCCTGCGTATTTTTTCCACTTCTGCCGAGCGCACAATCTTGATGAAGACTCGCCTTCTGAGATTCTCCATAGTTTAACCAAGCAAAGAGTTGTTCATCAGCTTGTAAAGGTGCTTCTCAAAATCGCTGGTGGCAAGCTTACGCAGGTCTGTGTTCATGCATAAGTAAGGCTTCATCCAGGGGCTCTGATTGAATACAAGCGCACGGTGTATCTTGGTAAGCCCTCATTCCCAGAGAAAGGTAAAGGTTGAGAATCCTATAGTGGACCACATACTTCTCTTTATTGCGCAGGTTCGGTACCAGCTTCTCTACCTCCGCGGTCTTCCCTAATGGACCTAGGGGATAATATGGGTGATCAGCATGTAACTCTGCAGGGCGATCCAGATCAACTCCGAGTATATATCCGGTTTCGGCATGGTCGGGATTGTCCTGTATCTGTAGATGCTATTTGGATATATATTATCATTTTAACCTGTCTGCACATAGAAATTGTATTGTAATGATTGATTGATAGGCCTTTAACAATTTATAGCCTCACAGCTACGAGATGTTTGTAGCCAATGGTGCACACTCCGTCGCCATGACATCAGGTGAAATTTAAACCATGGGAGATAATTTAAGCTGCTGCAATAACCGCTTCCACACTACGAGTAAGCATTAAGGACTTCCTTTTATCAATGCATCAATAAATACAGCTTAAGAAAATGTGGAATCAATTTTCACAAACCACCTGGGGGACCTTGTATGAAATACGTGCATACGTACACTCGTTTTGATGCAGCTAAATTAACATTTGGGGAATATCAATCTAGCCATATTGTATAATTTTGCTTTTCCAGAGCTAAGATGCGTTAACAAAACTGTCTTTGTGGTACATTCTAATTGCTCCTGACGTAACATTTCCGTCAGTGATATTTGAGAAATGAATAACTTCATTCGCATTCCATCTTTATCAATCACATAATACTGATAAAGATGGTGCCTCTAGACATATCTCCTCAGGCTAAAATATGGAACCCATTATGGATATCACTGATTCATTATTTTACCATGACACTAGGCTAAAAGGCTGCGCATGCGAGTTCCAGCCACGAAAAACCTAATGTAGCAAATATAGGATAACTAACCTACATGGATATTTGTATTAAGACATTCCAAATAATATTGATGTACCGACTGGGATTTGATAATGTCTTTTTGTCATTGTTTCCTCTCCTCTTGATAAGCAAACATGATTTGCATGGAATAAAAATATTTATTGCCGGCCATTGTACATAAAACCCAAAAGGCATTTTTTTCCATTTTTGTATACTTTAAAACCATAATCAGGCCATTCTCATATTCCACGTCGTTGCAAAAAGCAAACACCTTTCATATGCGTTGAGTGTGTTCATTACATAATAATTGCGATCAGAATATTAGATTCTAAGCGTTTGTTTCACTAGACAAAATACATATGCAAAAATTACATGTCTTAACTTGCAATATACCATCGTGCATCAGCATGAACAAATGAAAACAAAATGACTTCGCCTATATATAACACTCGTTAAGCGTGTGTTTGTGAGATAAAATCCACGCTTACCCACAACATATGTAAAAAAACATATGTAAAAAAACATAAAGCATCTCGTATTTCTAAAGGATGCTATCTCGATGATTTTTCCGGACGTTGGAACCATCTAACTGTTATATGCGCTAAGCATAAAAATAACAATACTATAAATATCACTACCGATTACAACTTGGACTGATTAAATATATATATATATATATATATATATATATATATATATATATATATATATATATATATTATATATATATATATATATATATATATATGTGTGTGTGTGTTTGTGTGTGTGTGTGTGTGTGTGTGTGTGTGTGTGTGTGTGTGTGTGTGTGTGTGTGTGTGTGTGTGTGTGTGTGTGTGTGTGTGTGTGTGTGTGTGTGTGTGTGTGTGTGTGTGTGTGTGTGTGTGTGTGTGTGTGTGTGTGTGTGTGTGTGTGTGTGTGTGTGCATGTCGCGAAATGCGACAGCGATAACAAAAGGTCAAAAATCGAGGAGCTCTTGCGTCTGCTTTTGTTGAGGGAGAGTTTCAAGCCGCGAAATTTTCTCTCTACATCTACTTATGACACAGCCTGCACCAGATAACTTTGCAATAAGTCATCCCTTCCCTAATAGTCCAACTCATCTGCTACGTTTTAAAATAGAAATAGAGGATTGTATTGCTGATTGGATAGATGGAGATGTGTCACTAATTAGACATGGAATATATCTGGGCTTGCATGCACATTTGAGCAACCAGCATGTGTGCGTTCCGATCCGCAGCCATAATTAAGGAATCTAAGGGTGACTGAGAATGCAGGGTAATACGCACACACTACTAACGAAAATGATGCCGTGACCAGAGCTTGGATGCTAGCCGTTTGCACCATTTTAAGGTAACGGTAAGCCATGGTCCTGAACCTTAATGATTGGACGCCGGATTTTGATGCCCATGTGAACTCACTGCTATTGCGATCTGGTTACCCATCAGTTTTCTTGTGTTGCTGTTATCTTGTTTTTTGACGCTTTATGATAATGCAGACTCACTGATTAGGATAATGGTAGCTCATAGAGACGAAAACAAGCAAATGGTAGTCACATTTTTCTGTCAAAGATTGATTGGTCGACTTATTCAAATGACCTCAAATGCAAATGCAGCATTAGGTACACCAGAAGACTACCGAGATAATTTATTATTCATCCATCATGCCGAAGATGATAAATCCACATTCCTACCGAACGCTCATCCGTTGTTCCCCATTCTTATTTACATGCACATAATGTTCTTTCTACATTTGTCATTGCAGCCACATAGCTGCAAGGCGACAAAAGTTATTAGAAGTGCCCCGCCTTTTTAATGTCAACATCTACAGCTTTCGCTCTGATGCACTCATATATCATTCTGCTTAGTGCATCATGTGGCGTTTGGCCAGATGCAATCAATATTAGCAATTACAAGATGATCTTGACACATCACACAAAATAGTTGTTGTTATTCACGATCACGAAGTCCATATGTCATATGACATCGTTGTAGCTGTAGATATGGCAACTTCATCAATCGTTATCACTAAATCAAACGTTTGCTGTGATATAAACAAAACTCTGGGATCTATCCAAATATCATGGAGTCATAATAAGAAAACGCGTTACAATGCAAGAGTACATGATGTTCTCGTCAATAGACTACCAAAACGCTACTTGTGAGCGGACATATATATGCGTGTGGTGACTTCCGGGGCGTTAAGAGTTTGTTATTTTGCGATATGCATTTGACGCGAGATATCATGTGTTTGCACCAAGCCTTTATCACATGACATCGATATTGCATTAAACTACAATGCTGCCTTATGGATATGGCTTTGGCTGGCAATTGCATTAGTTGAGTGTTTTATAATTGTGAAACAGATGACTATCATACGCAAAAAGATACTGACGAGAATGCTCGAGAGTAAAGTAAGTCGCTAACCATTACATGATTATATTGTTCTCGGTTCTAATGTCCATTTGTATCTGTATCATTCACTGTTCATTACAGCAATCGTTGTGGTTGTGGTTGTTTTTAGTTTTGTTAAATCAGAAATATTCAAGCCGTTTTTAGCAACTATTGCCATGTGTACACTACAAGAAAGGTGTCAATGGGATGTTAAAGTCAATAACATACAGTTTAGGCTCTGTGTATCATAACCTCCCTAAGAAAACAGAATCATTAAGTTCAGGGAGTCATACACACATGGCGATCACCATGACATTGCCATAATTAATCTGCACACCCATATTATGAAGTCGGTGTTTTTATGACGACGCCC
>CM067351.1:12856351-12917130 GCA_034190875.2 Urechis unicinctus
ACTGTAGACGATTTATATAAATCCCTGTGGCTCCCACTCTTCAGCTCGATATGGTTGTTTGTTTGTCCATGGAGGCGTCTCCGTTGTTCATCATAACGCTTGATCATCCAATGTAGCTCAGACAGGCATGCTTTTTTTGCTCTAGTTCATAGAAATATACGCTAATAACTTAATGATAATCGTACTACCGCTATCTAATCTCTATTATTTCTGATTAAATCATCTGTTATAGTACTAAATTCATAGTTCTCCCTAGGGAACAGATTTCACATGGCCATGTGTAATATTGTCTATAAACTATTTAGTGATTAAAAAGGTCACTTGTATGACAATTATGAATGTTTATTGACATTTCAAGCATAATTAAGAGTTTGTGGCACATCAATTTGGAACCAGCACTGCTTATTACAATTATGCATAGTTAATGACATTTCAAGCATAATTAAGAGGTGGTACAAGGGCCATGGAACTTGCGCTGCTCATTCAAATTATTTTTCAAGTAGGGAACGTCCCATTGGCAGCTTTGACTTAAGAACTTTCTTCCCTGAAACAATCAACATGTACACATATTAAGCAAATTACTTGGCACCACTAATCCAGAGATAACAGTTCTGTTATTCAACCAAAACTGGAGGCAAGAGATGTGTGGTTCAGATTGATGGTTAGGTAGTGTTCCTTGCTGGTACAGCTATAACCTACCATTTGTCTGATAGAATGATGTAGAACAACTCCAGGTGTCAAAGTGAGGTTGGGTGTGAGGGTAGTGTCATGTGAATAGTGTCACATTCATTCTATATAAGATGGTGACCAAAAATGTATTACAGACTGAATTGCAGTTGATCACAAGATTGCAGCACCTCAGCAGGTTTTAGATTGACCAGGACATCTTCAGAAAGATGCACAGAACAGTTAGATTTTTATTTTAGAGCTACACAGATTGCACATTTAGTCAGTGACGCTACAACTTTTGTGATAATTTGCCTGCAGTGCAATGCTGAGAATAGAAGATATAACTTTCTGACAAAGCATCAGATAAAGTTACTTAATCATGAAACATCACATGGCAGTGTAATATATAATTATGTGTGTGTATATATATGTGTATGTTTATTAGTGTTTTTGTATGTATGCATATGCATATATGTATTCATAATTATATATATATATATAAATATATATATATATATATAATTACGCATATATATATGTATATATATATTTTTATATACATATATATATAAGCGTGTGTATGAATATATATGTACATATGTTAATATAAGTATATATATAAATATCTATACATATATATGTATATGTATATATATATACTAATGTCAATAAATATATAAGTAAATATGCAGATACATATATATAGAAATGTACCATATATATACATTTGTTTATATATATTTTTCTATATATTTACATATATATTTGTATATATATATATATATATATATATATATATATATATATATATATATTGATATATATATATATATATATGTATGTGTATATATATTCATATATATATATATATGTAGATATAAATATATGCATGTGTGTGTGGGCTTATACATACACATAAATATATAAGTATACCTAAATATATATATGTATAAATATATATGTATATATATATATATATATATATATATATATATACGTATATACATATATATACATATATGTGTATACATATAGTATATATATTATATATAATATATATATATATATATATATCTGTATATATATATATGTTTTTATTTATATATGTGTGTGAATGTATATATATGCATATATGTATGTATGTATATATATATACATATATATATATAAATATATACATATATAGTGCCTGTGAATATATATGTATATGTATATATGTAAATAAATATGTATATATACATATATGCACATATATATTTGTATATATAAATATTTATGTCAATATACATACAATAATATACATATATACATATACATATATATATATTTGTATGCATATATATATATAAATTTATCTCTATATATATATTCATATATATATCTATACATAATTATATATATGTATATATATGTTTTATATATATGTGCGTGTGCATATATATATTCGTACATGTATATATAAATATATGAATGTGTGGGTATATTTATGTATATTTATATACATAGACATATATATATATATATATGTATATATATATATAATATATATATATATTGATGTTAATATATATTTATACATATATATGTGCATATATATATATATATATATATATATATATATATATATTTACATATATATGTATATATATATGTGTGTGTACATATATACATATGCATATATTTATATACAAATATATAAGCACAAATATATATACATATGTTTATATATATATACATATATATATATATATTTTTACATATAAATGTATATGTATAGTTGTGTGTGTATATATATATGTATGTAAAAATATATATAAATGTATATATATTCCGTCGTTTATTTATATTTGTGTCTTATATGTTTATTTATATGTATATATTATAAAGATAATGGTTATATATTCATTTAATACTAATAATATATATATTACGTTATATGCATATACATATATAAATATATGTAATCATATATATTGACATATAAATTTTTTAACCATATACATGTATATTCGTGTGTATAGATATATGGTCATATGTTTTAATGTGTGTATAAAGCAAAATATATATTTGTGTATATTTGCATATATATATATAGATATTCATCATGTATATATAAACATATGTATATACATATGTATACAATTAAAAATATTGATTAGTCAATAATTATATTTATAAGCATATTTATGCCCCTAATATGTATTCATATATATGCATATATACATATATATATATTTATATAGATACTTAAATGTTTATATTTATATCGATGAATATGTGTAGGTATTCCTATATATAAAAATATGTATATGCATATATTCAATTTATACATATATATATATATATATATATATATATATATATATATATATATATATTTATATTTTATATGTATGTATTATTTAAATAAAAATATATTTAGATTTATAGATATATACCTTTATATATACCTTTATATATATAGATATATATATATATATATAGATATATTTATATATATATATATATATATATATATATATATATATATATATATATATATATATATATATATATATATATATATATATATATATATATATATATATATATATATATATATATATATATATATATATATATATATTATACTTATTCTATAATTTCTCGAGAGAGGACAATATATGGCTGTGGTCTGTATAACAGCACACACGGGACTTGTCTCTGGGTGCCTGTTTGTTCTTACGGATTTAAGTTGTTTATGGTTTTATTGACCTTCTTCGACTCTGGGTGCCTGCGTCCCTGGACACTAGAAATAGCATATAGTGCTTATTGCCAGAGGTACAAGAAGAAACATGATACTCAGCATGAGTGAGTATACAAAATTTGGTCAGGTTCAGATGATACCCGATCAAAATATTCATTTACTGAATGAAAAGCTGTAAAGATCTCTTTATATTGCAGGTTATGCGGATTCACGGCATATCAGCCGTTGGCACCGTGGTGCTGGGGGTATCTAGGCAGACATCACAGGGTCCCACTGTCAGCCTTTTCCCAAGGACAAACCAATTTAGGTTTGTTTTAAACTGCCAACATTGAAATAATAAAGTGACAAAAAAGCATGACAACCAGCAACAAAATTCAGTTAATTGCTGTCCACCTAATTTATCATACCATATGCATAAAATGATAGGACGCATCAATACATCGGAATGTGGCCTAATCTGATGACTGTATTTACTCGTCGATGATTTGTTTTTAACTTGCTGCGTTTACTTACGCACATAGCTACATAAAATGGATTCATCGTTTCAGAATCAGCTAAGTCTGGGTCAGTAGCGTTAAAATAAAATTATCCAATGATCAAAACCATGGATATCACTGGGCCAAAACGCGGCTGACAAGGCACTGATTGGTCAGGAGGCGCGAGAATCAACGAATTATATCCAGGTAAACTACAAAGGGAATGCATGTTGGACTGAGCACAATACGCACGTATATAATAATCACTGAGAGGTGTCATCTCTTGGACAAGTCTTCTGAATCCTGCTGTGGTAGAATTCTTTTGTTTTGCAATTAATGGCTACCAGTATAATCTAACTATCACACACAACGTCATCGCCCTAACAAACAGTCCCTGGAGCTCATTGCACAAATATATGACCAAGGGCGTTTATACAAAGAGTAATAAAAAAAGTTCAACCTTCATCATATCAATCACGATACATCTCACTGACCATCACCATATCAACCACGTTACAACTCATACACCATCATCATATTAACCCGTTACAACTCATAGGCCACAATCATATCAACCACGTTACAACTCACAGGCCTTCATCATATCAACCACGTTACAACTCACAGACCATCATCATATCAACCACTTTACAACTCACAGACCATCATCATATCAACCACGTTACAACTCACAGACCATCATCATGTCAACCACGTTACAACTCATAGACCATCATCATATCAAACAACTCACAGACCATCATCATCGACAACTCACATACCATCATTATATCAACCTCGCCACAATTCACTGGCCATAATCATATCAACTTGTCAAACACGCCACAACTCGAACAACATAATGATAACAACCTCCCTTGACCTATATCATATCAGCAACGCAACAACTCGCAGACCATCATCAAATCTATCAAGTTACGACTAACGAATCGTCAACATATCACAGTAATCTAACAGTAGCCGGCGCTCACCATACACCACCATACTGACCACACTAGCATGTATATATTTATATGTGTGTATGCATATATATATGCATATTTATATTTATATATATATATATATATATATATATATATATATGTGCGTGTGTGTACATATATATTAATGTGTATATATGTATATATATATACATATATATATGCATATATATATGTATTGATGTCAAAATTAATATATATATATATATATATATAATATATATATATATATATATATATATATATATGAATTAATATTCTTCATATGTATATAAACATATATATACATATATATATATATACATATATATTATATATAAATATATATATATATATACATATAGATATATATATATATACATATGTGTATATATATATATGTATATATATAATATGTATATATATGTACATATATATATATATATATATATATATTTATATATATACACATATATATATATATATATATATATATATATATATATATATATATATATATATATATATATATATATATATATATATATATATATATATATATATATATGCATGTATATAATTACATTAGGATGGGTGTCGCTAATGGCTCTAAATGACATCGGTGCGCTCATTAAGCCCACTCCTATATAATCAGAAGGGAGACATCAAAATTGCTTCAGCAGCTTTATAATCGACGGAATGGCTAAAGCTTGGTTTTATTGATTTTTTATCCAGTTTGATAACTGGTTTTTATCCTTACTTTGAGACATATTAATTTTAGTTGCCTGTTCAATTGTTGTATCTCATGCAGTGTTTGGAGTGCGATGAACAAGGCAGCATATATAATCGACGGGTCTACTTCCTAGTCGGACATCTCTCAGCATGGCGTGTCTGTCAGTGACGGCACGCAGTTATCTTTGTCAATGCAACGCCACTTGAGAAGCTCAATGAACATTACTCTTACAGCATAGACGAATGTGAGGTTGGTCAGAGAGTGGCTAATCCGATCCCGTGTGCTCGCTGCATCTGTAAACCAGATAGGGACACGTATGAGGTCGCTTGTGCTGTGAATTTGTACAGAAATCAGAAATGTCCTGAAGGGACGCAACCTCGGTATCGCTCCGGGTCTTGCTGTCCTAAATGTACACCAAGCCGAGGATATAGGCCGCCGAGAAGTGGTAAGTGCTAGAAAGAGACCAATTTCTGTGATTGTGGCTCGGGCCGATTATTGTATATTCGATGTTGTGGCATTTAATATCTATCGCAAACCTTTCAGCAAAATCAAGAGAATTGTTAACTGTCACATTACCATCTTTGACCTTTGCATTGTTTCAGGTAGCTTTTGACGGATCCTATATTGAAGTGCACGCTATAATGTATCGTTTCATCTAACATCCCTTTTAATGTTTGAACACTGTTCATGTGCTTATGATGGTTCTTCGTGTTTAATTAAATATCTGCAACACACAATATAGTCTCCTTTTATTTGATCAAAAGAAGTTCTCCGTATATCTGGACATCAGCTTCTATCGATGTAAATATGTTTGCAATGGTGAGCAATGCGCAGACCAAGACTTTGCACCGGACCGTTGCTAAGCATGTCGTCAAAATTAAAGGCTGATACATTCCACAATTTTCAACGGAAATGACAGGTGATTTACAGGAGGCTCACCATAATCATGCCAATGAAGGCATGCCTCTTTACTAATACAGTTTAAAAGTCTGAAATAAATTATACTCATTGCAACACGCATATAACGCACCCAAGAAATCCTACGGGTTTTCGACAAAAGTAACAATAAAATGTTAAACATAATGCATGACTCACCATTTGCTATTTTTAGTTAATTCATACAAAATCGCATTTACTCGGGAGCAAAATCATAACATTATGTAGAAGTCGTATGCGAAATTATCCTTTCAATCAATGCGGGTTGAAAACGGGCTTTACAAATCATGCATTCTTTCCCATACATTAATGGACCGTTGTAAAATTTAAAGGCCAAAATGACAATTAAAAACATGCCAATGTCGGTCAAAGAATTTTTATATAAAAATCGTAATAAAACGAGAAACAATCAGATTGTCTATTTAATCATCTACATCCCTCGTTGCCTGTAAACGTATATAGCAGATAACACAATGAAATTATCATCAAACAAATCTGACTACCACTTTTCGTCTTCAATACAACGCAACAGAATGATGATTCGTTGTGGTCAAATTAATCTTTATTAGACCATCGACTATACGCGCAGAAATCCCGTTCAGGACTTTTAGCTGGCTTATCACATTTCTTGGAAGTTTGTAATAAAAGTCTGACTTCGTACATTTTTGTATTTCAAGCGATAGTGCACATCAAGATTTCGCAATACGCATTGTATCTGGCAACAAAGGACACACATGTGGTAAGATTCTCTAAATGTGCATGATATGAATGATCCTATGAGATGACCCTGCCTTTGGCTAGGCTCGGTTTTTTTAGCGTTTATAACATACATTGAATGTTGTGAGGTAGCATCCTCTCTATAGCGCGTACTAATATATTCTTACGGCTGCCCATTATAATATATCAAAAGTGATTGTATGCGTTTCAAATATGAATTACATCAGCCTAAATCAATAACGATACATTGTTTTCGATTAAATTTTGGCCAGGCAGAGGTTAACTAACCTAGTAACATCCGTTACCAAAGAGAAGATTGATGCTCCGTTCTGCGTTAAGGGTATTGCAAATCATGGTGCATAAAACCAAGGTGAAAATAACTTATCTGAAAATGCAACATGAAACATTCACTATGAATATCATTTCCTTGACATATACAGCGACCTTCGTGTTCTAGATTAACAGAAAGTAAGGAACTTGCAAGGGTTCAATCTCTTTTCAAGGTTATTGGAAAAATTACCAAGACTAAAAACCCAAGGTCAATGCCACAGCTGTTTTAACAGTCTTCACATCTATTATCAACCAAACATAAAAGTCACGAATATTGAGAATGAATGAATATAATTTACATATGTAGTGGCAACAGGTGCTTTTAACGAATCTTTATTAGATAGTAGTAGTGCTGACAACTACCGTTTGTATTATATTATATTCTCTCCTTGATGAAACGTACTTGAAGTGGATGAAACATGATTTGCCAGAACAGCAATAAATGCAGTGTCATCGTCAAAATGACATCGCCAGGTATGACGCGCTGTTAAAAGTGCCAAAACACATTACACAATGAAACAATAAAACAAAAGCAACTATAACTAGCGAAGCACTGTGGGTAGGAAATGTCAGCCATCGTGAGCGGATTAATGTTGGTTGTGAAAGTAATTTCATTTCGCATCAATAGTGGTATACCACAATTATCACAGTTACCACCAACACTAATTAGAGATGGGCACGTCCAGCAATTTACCAGGCAGTGGATACAAATGAGGTCAGTCATTTTGACGCAGATAGGAGCCGGAAATGAGCAACCGGAAGTGCAAACACGAGTCTTAAATAGTACACGCAGCGGCAATTAATTCGCACCAGTGAGTCATCCAAAAGAGAATGGAAGACAAAAAGCTACCAGTAAGTCAGTGGCATTTGCAATGTTAATGAACAGCTAGTGTAGATGATCAACGAACCAGCATATCAAATGATCTGCTATGTGTTAATAATGGTTAGCCTTCAGAATGGATATGCTTTTTTCTACTTGCAAAAGAGTGAAACAATTTTCCTTTCGATTATTAGAACGAGCGGGGAAAACATCGGACCTTAAGAGCCTCTGGCAACATAAAAGATTTCTCCCACAAGAGTAACAACAGACTATTGCATTATAGTCATGATGTGTGTTGAAGGTTAGATAATCTGCTTAGTGTTATGTTTTCATACGTCCACCAACAGGCTATTAGACATAGTATTAAGTCATTGAATCATAGAATTCTTCACCACAGTCACAGTGGGCGTATGACTGTTAGTCTGAGTAGGGCATTGAATTGTCCAAGAGAATGAGATACACCTGTACCGCAGGTATGTGGGGGTCTCTATATTAGTCTAACGAACATCTGGTATGATATTCCCAAAAGGGGAGCAGAAGCAGTTAGAGTACAACACTTTGGATGAAGATATATGTATAAACATATATATATATATACATATATGACATGTTTTCTTGGGCAGGGTTGGCTCATAGCAAACTAGCAAGAACTCAGCCATGAGGCACTCGACATACTCTGAAACATAACATGAATCAAGTCACATCTTCCACACCAGACTGTCGCTTATTACCTTATATCCCCATGGTTATTGAATTTGTTGTTGTTTACATATTATGTATAAGTAAAAATATTCACCAAATGTTGCCTTTGTTGCTAGAAATTAGTTCAGGTTCAGCTGTCAGACAGACGACTCTTGAATATCCAGTGACAGCTTCAGCCATAGCTGCTTCCAAAATCTGTATACCAAAGAAGTAAGTAATCAATTGGGATAGAATTAATGCACAAAATAAACAAACATATAGTGTCTATTCAACATTACATGCATGATAGTTGTTCAGTGGCCACACCCACTTGCCTTAATGGAATGCATCAGCTAAATCAATCTTCAGAGAGTTATCAAATTTATATAGATCCATGAATTTGTTGCATGGTCGAAATGTATTGTACCCTCTTAACAAGATAATGGACTATTTATTCAATACTAATGCAACAAGAAAGTCATCGAGTCCCACCCTCTGCTTCTCTCTATATATAAAGACAGGTCTGCTTTGCTTGGGCTGGGGTGGGAGGGATTCACTTGCCTCAACATCCTTTCTTACTTGCTTGACAGCAGAGGCCGTAGCAAAACGAGTAGGCACAGCATGTTGCTTCAAAAGCAGCTTACACCGTGGTATCTAACCAAGCTCTTCTCTAAGTTTTGGTGCCTGCTCAAAACATTCCTCGGTGAAATGAACCGAGCACACAAACGAGTACTTTCCCGGGCCCGGCCATTTGTCTCACGATCGTAGTACCTGGCCAATCCATTGTTTTTTCAAATCGTCCTTACCAGGAAACCTGAACAAGCTCTCGCCGTCCCGACTGGTACGCGAGCAACCCCTAACACATCGATTAACCATCGTGTTCAGGCGGTCACAAGATGTCTGAAAACGATCCAAAATCCAAAAACGAGAGACGAACTTCGACAATGTAAACAACAGAGAACTCCCTGCGTCTATGAGAACTGCCCCCTCCCCCTTACCTAATGTCACACGCATGGTTGACCTAGATAATGGCTGCCGCAGCGTTTTGTCGGGCGCGCTAATTTGAACCGACATTTTATCAAATTTTGGCTTCAACTGATCAGATGCGACGGTTATTGGACCGGTTTGAGTTTATTGATCACATCATGAATTGATTTCAGCGAAGTACCTATAGCAGTGCGACACAAGTCGGTCTTCATATTCTTTATTTTTACACGAAGCATAACGATCAGCGATTTGCGAATGTGCCCTAACTTTGCAGCAAAAGAAAACCCAAAAGTAGTTGACGCCGTCGGAGAAGTGAAGCTGCCTTCTAAGAGAGAGAGAGAGAGACGGGACATATTCTTTTCTTTATTTTTACAGATAGAGAGAGAGAAGCATACTAAGATCGATCAGCGATTCCTGCGAATGTGCGCTAACTTTGCAGCAAAAGAAAACCCAAATTGTCTGTATGCGAGACTCATCAACTGCGCGAGAGAGCGAGAGAGAGAGAGAGACTCGAGAGAGAGAGATAGAGAGAGAGAGATAGAGAGAGAGAGAGTAGATTTATATATATATATATATATATATATATATATATATATATATATATATATATATATATATATATATATATATATATATATATATATATAGAGAGAGATAGATATATATCTATAGATATATATATATCTATATATATATATCTATATCTATATATAGATCTATAGAGATAGATCTATCTCTATATATCTATATTTCTATATATATATTTCTCTCTCTCTAGATCTCTCCCTCCTCTCTCCTCCCTATCTATCTCTCTCTCTCTCTCTCTCTATATCTCTCTATCTATATATCTATCTCTCCCTCTCTCTCTCTCTCTCTCTCTCTATATATCTTTTTCTATCTCTCCCTCTCTCCCTATATAGAGATAGATATATATCTATAGATAGATCTCTCTCTAAATATCTCTATATATGTCCCATATATATAAATGTATATATATTATATATATATATATTATATATATGTATGTATGGATATATATACATATATCTTATATCCCATATATATATATATATATATATATATTTATATATATATATATATCTATATAAATATGATAATATATATATATATATATATATATCTATATATATCTATCTTCTTATCTCTCTATATATATCTATATATATATATCTACCTCTCTCTTATCTTATACATTTATCTAGATATATATACTATATATATATGATATATATATATCTATTTCTATGTAGATATATATATATATCTATATATATATATATATATATATATATATATCCCTCTATTATATATATTATATATCATTTGACATATGTATATATATCTATATATATATGTTATCTATATATATATATATCGTATATATAGGAGTATATCTCTCACTGAGTCTCTTAGTGTCTCTCCCTGTATATTTATCCCTATCTAGTATATTATCTATATAGAGATAGTATATCACTGAGTTATATCCCTGTATATATATATATATATAGATATATATATATATATATCTATAGATATATATATATATATATATATATATATATATATATATATACTATATCATATATATATATATATATATATATATATATATGTATATATATATATATATATATATATATATATATATATATATATATATATATATATATATATATATATATATATATATATATATATATATATATATTCAAACGAGGTCGATTGCCTTATTCTCCAATTATTGGCAACCATTCATGAATGGACTACGTGGTTACTTCCCGCTCCTTTACCGAATCTTATCTTGTCTCGCTCGTGTCATATTGGAAGATAGAGTATAAGACAAACAGGAAAGTGTTGCTAATTTTACATAGTGCTGCCTCTATAGACACCGTTAGCATTTGTTTTGTCAGTAAATCAGTAAAAGAACACATGTCTTCATCCCAAGCAAAGATTTGTTCCATTGTAAAAATTGCAGACCATATAATTGTCCTCGATATACCTCAAATATCTACTTCGAGATTTTTATCTAGTGACCAAATCATATAACCAATAGTTTAAAGTTTTCAGACTGCGCGGCGGTGGTCTCAGAAAATAGATCCTGACAGACCATTTTGTTGTCGTAAATTACGGTTGCGTGCTCCTGTATTTCAGTTGATTAATGATGTTGAACATTTATCAGCATGATTTTTTATCAAATAAAATGTGCGGCACAAATTAAAAGATGACATTGTTTATGTCTGCGTTAAACGTAGTACTGTATTAAAAAATGATCCATGACTGCCCGATGTGGGGCTGAACCCCCTCATTAAAACGTGTGAATATTGTGCTGTATAATAGAAACTAGCCCTCTTTCAGATCGGTCCAAATAGTTGCATGAATAGACGTTTGCATTTATGGCAATCCTTTGTACTTACTTCGAGACATTGACTCAATCTCAGCTTGATATATAATCCACTCATTGTGCTTATAAAGCCAAGATCCCCCACCCTAGCCCACCCACACTTATTAGCAACAGGCACGTCAAACGATTCATCAGGCAGTGGGCACAAATTAGGCTATAACTAATGACTCTGCCACTTGACAGATATAAGTCTGATTCGAACAACAGGAAGTGCGAAGGCGGGTCGTTAAATGGAGTTCCTTGCACAACGGCAATCATTCGTGCCAGTGAGTCATTCAAAATAGAATGGGAGACAAAGAACGTCTATGCCATAACACATTATATAGATGTTCAACCACTCCCTTCCGTGGCAAACAACCTAGCCCTTGTGACGAGGATAAAGCGGATATGATCGCCTCTTCTCGATATTACGTAACCGAACAGAACAAGATATGCCTAGTTTTAAGTCCCATTTGTTACACTAGAAGCAAAGTATTACAAGCTCAGAGTGCTTTCTTTAGCAACCGTTATCGTGTGATAATAAAATGCCATGGGCTGTTAAGATTTATCATTTTGTTCGGCAATACCAAGTCATTGATATTATATGGCATCAGTGCCTCATGATGCGAGGAAGGACTCATCATTGACCATCATTCAGCTTCGCTTCTATTGCAATATTTCCCTGTATGAATAGAAAACCAAGCACTTAATGCCAATTCGCTTTATCATGTTCCGATACTGATCTGTAAGGTTACTGCGTCGCACATAAATGTTGTCCATATAGTAATAAGTTAAATGTTAGAGTTTATTTGGAGTTGCAGAATAACCCGAAATGAAGTATGCTTGAAAACTTGTTCATTATTATTTAAAAAGCTGGTTTATTCCACTTTGTTTTTTGTTAATGAATTTCCTACCAGATAAAACTTGTCCCATAAAACTAAAATGACAATCCTACATTTGAAGGGTAAAATTTAATTAGATACCAACTTCTAAAATAAGGAGACTGGGATTGATGAAAGATATACTGGCAAAGCAGACCAGGATGACTAAAAGCATAGGTTATTGTAGGAATTGTACCAGAAGACTATGGAAAGCCTCAGTGTAGGTCGGGGCATTGCTTGAGACTATAAGATTTTTTTTCAACGAAAACTCTAAATTCTAAAATGATGTGTTGCACAACCTGGCTTTACCCACCTTTTGCATCTCTCTCGACCAGTCAAAGGCCCATGCACGCAGGACTGAAACATATACTAAGCATCCAAATGGAGGATATTCAAAGATCACCAGAGCAGGACCACTGTCATTCTCTTTTCTATGGAGAGGCGAGTCAAACAACAATGTCCCCTGAAATTGATAATCACAACCAAGTTCTTGTTTATAGAACAAAGTTATGGAAATAAGTAAACATCAAACTTAAATGAGCTAATCCATGCAGCTTTTCTCGTTAAGAGATTTTGGATATTGCATTATTTTATTGAGGATTAGCTTAGTGAAACTTATTCTGCTGATGCTTTCAAAAGGAATGGATCTCTAAATAAATATTTATTCACCACTTATTTTCACTGCTTGGGGTTGGGGGTCATTATCTAGCTGGGTAAACCATACGATTTGTTTATTCAATGCAAAAAAACCCCGCCAGCTCACCTTTCAGTGCTCCCTTTTCTCCACTTACCTAGACCACGTGACTGGTGGCGAGTCTGTGCAACTTCTCATGAATAAGGAAGGAATACCAGTTGGGTGAACATTCCGGTCACATCTGTACCCATACCCGAGAGCATATCTCACTGTGAGTGCCTGGTAAAAATATTCAGGTCCATAATGCTCAAAAAACGAAAGCGAGTAGGTTGTCGGACCCCTGGGGTATTCATTGCTATGCAATTTCTCCTCCTGAGGAAAACTAAATAATCGAACGCTTCTTGAAGAAATGTTCGAACAATTCGGCATGACTGGTCCAGACTAAACAAGTTATAAATTTACGGTTGACAACGTGGTTTCTATGGAAGCTGATTTGGGCGGATGAACCTGGGTTCATTTCCGGTTGTCCCAGGTTCACGCACGACATACCGCTTCGCGCCAAAGAACGTTAAATATCTCTTTTATTATTCATCGGAGGCCAAGAATTCCAACACCATTCGATCCGCATTGATTCGTTCAGTTTATACTCAAAAATCATATTTTAGGTGTCATAGGAAATTAAATGCGAGCCGTGAAATATAATTGAACCCCGTGATATACTTTTATCACAGGTTCAGTATTAATATCGTTTGTCATCAACAAGTTAAGTACAAAATCCACACTCTTCTGTCCATTTTCCACTTGCGGCTTCCATCCGAATATTCTAGATGCCTCTTCAAATATCTCCAAATGATCAAACTATGGCGTAATGAGCATTATATTCTTGTGATAACACAATCCTAATATGCATTTATTAAGCTACATCAATAACTGGTTTTACGCAGAGAGCATGAGCATTCAGCATTTCCCTTCAACATTGGATCATGCGCAATGCAGTTTGCAAAGTACCTGTAAAATCAGTTTTCATATAGCACCAGATACACCAGGTGTGACAGACGTCAAGTACAATCATTTGCCTTTTCTGCGCAACTTTAGAGCTACCTTTTCGATGCGCAAAACTTACCCAAACGAGATATCCATCGAGCTGCATTGTATATATGGTTTTTGATTATACACGGCACTACTATTTGTGTTGAAAGCCCATATTTTACTAACTTATTGCCTTAATTTACAATGAGCTGCGCGTACGTCTACTGTTACAGTAACACGTGATATTTGAGTCGTCAATGTTGCATGGCAGAGTGTAAAATGCTTTTTTTACCAAGATGCACGATACCTGGTTATTATCTTCACCATTTTACTGGAAAATGCTAAAGCACGCGCACGTAAGAGTTTGAACGAGCAGTGCATTAAATGAACGACAATTCTTTCATGAATGTTTAATGCGATACTCCAGCCATCTGAACAAAGTTATAATAACTTTAAATTAAGTCTTCTTTCGTACTTTCCAGGGGCTAAAAGACAGCAAAATGTATAGTTACGATAATTTTCCCTTTTTATAATAACTATTTGTTTTGGGGGTGGGGCAATTTCATAGTGGCTGTAATTGGGGTAGTGTGACGTCATAGAGACGAGCCGACTGTCGCGTTGATTGTTGACGGTGCGCTGTCCATCGATAAATATTTTGGGCGAGGAGCACGATTTTAGCTTGTTCAAGGCACATTGATGCACCATGTTGCGATTTTAATTTAGGGCAAAGAATCAAGGCTATCAGTTCCCAAAGTAAAGAAATGAAATAGGAATGCTTGTCTGGGTAGGTACAGATTTATAAACAGATGAGCAACGACTTTGAACCTTAGTGTTGTGTTCTTGTGCACAGCGTGTCATCATAATTCATGAGAATCGATGTAGTGCTTTCTACCTACCCATACTTTATCATGTTTATAGCAGTTTGCCTAACATAAGCTATACTCAGGCATTTAGTCTAGAGGCAGACCTTGGGCAAGATAGGAAACATTCGGGGAGGTCGTTATGAAGCTTTGCGCGCAAGTGTGTATCTTTGATTTATTATAGTTATGTCAATTTTTCTTATTTTATATCTAAGCTGCAAATAGATACAAGACATGTAATGAAATTCTCAATCAGTGCAACATGAATGAATCATTGACAATTATGAATCATGTGGTCTGTCCAGGGAGTTTAAGGAACCCAAAATCCAATCCACTATATTCAAGGAATCTTGCTATGCATAACAAAATATATAATTAATATACATATTCAAATAATCATCCAGGATTTTTATCATCACTGACAGTTAATGATGTCATGTAAATCATGACATTTATGACATTACTACAAAACTTTTTTCAAATATTGTGTTGACATTTGAATAACATGAAAACAAGCTACCTTTTTAGCATCTCCGAACATACAAATATTCTATGTGTTCACTGCTTCATGTCATCCCGGGATGAATAGTTGCAGATTGTTCAAATTACTAATCACAATTACTTACCTTGTTATCGATTCTATGGCGATTACGTTTAAGGGTGGGGTGACAAGTTATTATTCAGTTAACACAATAACAGAGAGATAGCTAAAGGTCACCTGGACAGGAAGGACGATGAGACACTTCAACGTCGTTACAACGGTGTTCTTATAGATTATAGCATTACCCATGGCGTGCACTGGAGCAGATGATGTGATACTCAATGAAGCATAGGGTCTACCAATGTCTACCAGTATGTAGCATAAAATTCAAACAACCTGACTCGTGCAGCTGTTGCATTTACTTCATCTAAATAGGTCACTATTCTGCCGCAGAATAAAGTGTGCCGTTAAACCTCATACTTACCTCTGCCACAGAGTAAAGATAGGAATACCAAATGAGGCGGGTTCAGCGGGTGCGCGTTCACTGCGCATTGCTCTTGCGGGGATAGGTTTGCAGAGAATCAGATGTCAGACTGTTACATCCTGAAAATTTTGCGGGGATTCGTGCTTGCAGATTGCATGTGTATGAACAAACAGGCAAAGGCATTTGCAAAACCAGGGTCTATTAGCCATTTGCAGCAAGCGTACAACTCTACAAAGGTGTTTTTCCTAACAATTACAAAACAATACTTTTTGGTAATACGCGATCTAGCCCCAGGTCATGTTTCCTTATTCGTTGAGTAGTATTGATGGTAATGTACGTTCAAGCAACGAACATGACATTAAAACCTGTGCAAGTTGCTCAGTAGTTAACAGACGAGGAGATTTCACTCATTCTGCAAATCACTGAGATAAGTTTCGCGTTAACTTTAACTTGCAAACGTCTTCTTTTGTTAGACGCCTCTAAAGTAAATTTAAATATATTTCCATAGCATCATATTGATAATAGAATAACAACGAAGTGTACGAATCACCTGATTTCTGTGCGTTGTCATGCTTAATCAATACGACAACAGAATACACTGATTACAATATCCTTGCATCAAAGCAGGCATTTTGCTTGGCATTATATAGTTTTCATTTTCATTGTATTAATGTCCACGCAAACATTTACTACACTTAATATTGCAGCCCGTTTGTTAGCACCGAATATTGCTTGAGAGATGGATTGTGACGTATATTAATAACATTACCATAATTATCCATATTTTCCCAAATGAGATGTGTCAGATGAAAACCTAAACATATCATGCCTAGTGAACTATTTGGCGATAATCTACCAATCTTTTATAGTCCATGTGCGTCATTCAACATGCATTCATCAGTAAAATGTGTTTGTAATATTGTCAATATGCATTAATAGTGTGTGATATTTGTTCAAACAAACGTGATACGTGCCCCAGCGCGTGTTTCTAGGTTTCAGCATAGCAATATTTAAGGTTGGTTGAAAGATGGCTCTGGGACTAAACAAACATTTAAAGGTGTCTGCCACAATCACTGTGTATGTATTTAAAATGACAAATAACCTAGACGCACAATATTTGTGTTGGCATAAATAAACAATTGACAATGATAAATATTTGTGTGTAACCGATACATTACTTTAAGTAAAGGTTAAATTCAACCTTAGCATTGAGTGGAATCCCATTACGTCCAATTGATTCAGACCAGGGGAAAGGGAAGATTCGTTTGATTAAATGTAGTACATGCTTAGGTGGTTAACTGGACTGATGAAAGCTTGATAATATGTGTCTTATTAGTATTTACATCAGATAAAATGTATCTTCATGTATCTCATCTTACCGTACGAACCTGACCATTGATACCGCAATATTGAAATCAATCGATAATTTTTACGCTATAATGCCTTTCGCTGTGAATTACTTACCAAGACACCATTTTGTTAAGACTCATTTGACAAAACGTAAACTACGTCACGCACGTTCATTCGCATGCACCTTAACTTTTAGCCATTGTTTCACGATGTATTACAACATGTCATCTAACCAGTTGTTCTATTTGTTGGTTTCTTGTTACAGCTCATTCCGCTTTTCTTTTGTGAATGCACCATTTCTCCTTACTTAGTTGTAATATTTTGGTCGAAATTTTTTTCCCTGCCATATTTAATGTTTATGATGTCTCTTATTGACACAGATCGAGTAAAAGTACACAACGAGGAACTGGAAAAAACCGGAAAACATACAGAGACAAAAATAATTAATTAATGTTCTAGCAGGTCCATCACCAAAAGCATCGATATCTGTATATGTGTGTACACACACACACACACACACACACACACACACACACACACACACACACACACACACACACACACACACACACACACACACACACACACATATATATATATATATATATATATATATTTAATATATATATATATATAATATATATATATATATATATATATATATATATATATATATATATATATATATATATATATATATATATATATATAAAGATCTCTAAGGCGCTGCACAAGCACAGATAAATTAAATATTAGATCACATATCGGCTATTAAAACTTTAAGAAGACAATAAAATTTGTTTAATTAAGGACAATAGTCCGTTCATGAATTAGTGTAGTAAAATATAGCACAAGTAGTTCAACCTGACCACAATAGCTCAACTCAGCATTAAACCTGCCGAAAAGGTGGGTCTTTAGATTCCGCTTAAAAGACTAGACTAAGTGAAAGTTTAATGTCCTCAGAGAGTTCATTCCAAAACTGGGGTGCTGTCACTCGGAACGATCTGCCACCGTTGGTAGATGTCCTTGGTTTTGGGACAACGAGGAGGGATCGCATAGCTTAACTTAGGTTCCTGATCGGCTTGTATAGCACGATGAGGTCACTTATGTACTGTGGTGCATGTCCATTAAGCGCTTTGCAAGTGTAAAGAAGCACCTTGTACACAATTCTGTACTCCACCGGCAATCAATGGAGTTCAACTAGAACTGGTGTGATGTGGTCTGTACGCGATGTCTTTGTAATAAGGCGAGCACATGTATTTTGAACTAGTTGAAGTCTGTTGAGCAATGACATTGGTAGGTTGTGGAGCAGGGTGTTAGCATAGGACGCTGGCATGAAAGTATTCTCACCGATGTTGATGGTGAAGTTATGCTGATGGGTGGGATGATGTTTAGGAGGAAAAATATTGAACTCAAACTTATCCTGGTTGAGATGGAAGAACTAGCATGTCATACGCTTGTGTATCGTCGGCATAGCTCATATGCTGCATATGGTGACGTCTTGCAATATCTCCTACTGGTCGTGTGTACATGCAGTATTTCTTTGGGCCTAATACTGAGCCCTGTGGCACACCAAATCCAAGTGAACAGTCGCGTGATGTGGTTGCCTCGATGGCAACGCACTGGGACCTCCCAGCCAGATATGACTGTATCCACCCTACAGCCTTATTAGTGACACCAAATGTGTGCCGGAAGCGTTCCAGGAGGATAGAGTGGTCCAGGGTATCAAACGCTGCTAAGATATCAATCATGATGAGTACCACTGATGCGCCCTTGTCTAGAGCTTCCAGTATATCGGTTTGGACTCGGAGCAGAGCAGTTTCCGTCGAGTGGTACTGTCTGTAGGCGGACTGATATGGGTCTTGAAGGCTGCGTGACTGAGGTGGACCTCTAGGCGTTCAGAAACCACCCTCTCAAGGACCTTGGATATGAAACTCAGATTCGAGACTGGCCGATAGTTCTTTGAACATTCCTTGTCAAGACCGGGTTTCTTGATGAGGGGGCGGTCAATAGCTCGTTTGAAAGTTGCAGGAACTGTTGCCTCAGAAAGGGATTTGTTAATTATGACCGTCATGATGGGAAGCAGAGGGTCAAGACATTGCTTGAGCAGCGAGGTTGGAATTGCATACAGCTCACAGGACCTAGCTGGTGCTTGGGACAGCATCTTCCGGAGTTCCTCTTCTGTGATTGGGCGAACTCATCTAATTGTTGACCTGTCATTGTCAGCAAGGTGAATAGAGTGTCTGATAGCTGAGATCTTTAAGATGAAAAACTCACTGAACTTCTTTGCCAATTCCAGCTTTGAGTCATGCGTAGGTAATACTACACCACCACTATCTCCCATGAGGCTTCTTGTTATCTTATACAGCTTCTTCTGGCTCCTCTCGCACGCGGCTATCTTCTCTACAAAGAATGACCGTTTAGCTTTGCGTAACAGAGAGTTTACAGTTCTGCACTGTTAACGGTAGAGCTCTCGATGCACAGTGACAAAGTCTTCAGTGACAATGTCGTTCAATCGCCGGAAGGACACTTCTTTTTTCACTCAGGGAGGTTTGTTTAGGCTGATTCTGCAGTATATGGCCAAATGATCACCAGGTTACCCTTGTCGTCACAAAGGCCTAGATTATTGACCACTGGTATGCCGAGGAGCAAATCACTGGTTTAACGCGGTATGACAATGTCAAGGGTGTGACCTCGCTTATGAGTGGAGCCTGCCACGTGCTGAGACAGACCATGAGCGTAAAGCAGACTGAGGAAATGTGCAGTGTTCGTGTTATCATGGATATCAAGATGGAAGTTGATGTCTCCAAGAATGATGGGGTCTGTAGGTGATGCTGAGAGGTGGTCTAGGTAAACTGACCATTCATCAAAGAAGTAGGTGATACTCATACTTGCACATGGAGGGGGTCGGTAGATAACACAAATGCTGATGGTATGGTGCTTGGTGCTGAGCAGACATTCTATATGTTCAAACTGGGTGTATTTCTGTTGTACTGAAGTGACAGGACGGATTGATAGCCCAGCTTTATACACAATGGCGACACCACCTTCTCGCTTGTTGTTGGACCTAGGAACACTGTGAATCCTGTAACATCATGGCACGAGTTCATATAGTATCTGCTGATATACAGCTGTGACCAGCCATGTTACTGACAGAGCTAGAATGTCAATGTCCTTCTCTGTAATCATATCTGCAAGTGACTCACTCTTGTTCCTAACCGACTGTGCATTAAGGCTGTAGACTGTGAGAAATGTACCTGAGTGGCTGATCTTACTATCAGTTTTGTGACTGACTTCGACAGGAAGTGTGTACCTGATGACAGTGCTGCAGGCCTGTTATGTCCTGAATTACCACTGCACTGCACCTTGGTCTGTGTCCAATCTGAGTCTCAATAGCTGCAGGGAGAGACACCAGGTTGCTTATCTGGCCCTTGCTGGGAGTGGTAAAATCAGCTGATTGGTATTGTTGTTGTGGAGCTGATGCAATCCTGACTTTAACAGGCCTGCGCAGACGACTGCCACCTCTAGCTTTCTTTGTGGTGTTTCTGTTGACGCCAAGCCCAGATATCTGGGTCACACGGGGTGCTGGCCGTGAACTTGGAGAGCTGCCTGAGTTTGGCTAGGTCATAACAATCCATGGTCACGCAACCAAAAACTTCAAATATCCCCAAAACCCGATGTTATCCAATGCAAAATATACCCTCAGAGTGTTTCCTGGAACTTCACACACAAGCTGGCGTATAACTTGTCAACTAACTCTACACAAAGACTGAGAGGTCTAGGTTGAGAACACAGCAGAAAATTAAAGCTTTTGACTGCTGCTACAAGGCGCTAGAGATGTATGTATGCATAAAAACACATGAATTTATATATTTATATACATATGCATATATATATATATATATATATATATATTATATATATATATATATATATATATATATATATATATATTATATATATATGTTATATACATTTATATATATATATCTATGCCTATGCATATATATGCAATATATATATATATATATATATATAAATATATATATATAGATATATATATATATATATATATATATATAATATATATTATATATATATATATCTCCACATATATATATATATATATATATATATATATATATTTATACATATATATTATAAATCGATGTAATATGATATATATATATACATATATGGTATCTGCCATGTCACACGCGATTTCTTTTCCACCCCCACAAAACAATTAATTAATATCAGTATCCGTAAATACATCAAAATCACATCTGTCTTTCAACAACAAAAAACATGAACTGCCGTTTTGTATCAGAGAAGACAGATTACAGCTGTGTAAAACGTATATGATATTGATCGAAAGTGTGGCTTCTTCTGTGGCATTCCACTATGATAAAGATTACATGTAATATACAAATATGGCAGACATATGTAGGCAGAAATAAGATATATATATATATATATATATAGAGAGATATATATATAGATATATATATATATATATATAGATATATATTATATATATTATATAGCATATATATATATATAGATATATATATATATATATATATATATATATATATATATATATATATATATATATATATATATATATATATATATATATATATATATATATATATACGAGATAAATCGCAATTTCTCATTGACAACGACGATATACACAATTATTTTCGCATGTTGAAAAGGTATCAAAATACCACATATTTAAACTTTATATAGCATTCAGTTAACGAGAAATAATTGAACAACGATCTATTTTCATGGAAGGAGCTTACTTAACGAAAATAATAGCACTGTCATGTGTTTTCATTTGAATGCATCTTAATTCAATCAATAATGCATTATTTAATATAACAGGCCATCTGTTCTCCAACTGTGATATTCTACGGTGGATTACGTCAGCAATGGAGGACAATCTGTGTCTTATGTTCCACAAAAATGTAATTCACTACGAAAATTTTCCGGGTCTTAGTCAAATCAATGAATCATCTATCTATCACGAACCTTTAATTAGTGAATCGGATTGACAGTGGTCATAATCAAGAAGCGGAGCTCACAAAACAAAAGCTAATCGGCTTTCTAGAGGGCCAAAGACATTGTTTCCCTGCAATAACATGAAGCATAGAGATCAATCCGTATTATTTTGAGCATGGGAATTTGCTTTGGATGCTTTGGCGGGTTTGTTTTGCGCTGAATGTGACGATAAAATTGAAACGAAGACCGGTGTTATATATATAATTATACATGTAAGTGATGTTTATATATGTGCATATATTTATAGTCTTTTTGTCTTTATGAAGTTAAAGTGTGTACATATATTTGAAAATACAAATATATATATGTATGCATATATATATATATATATATATATATATATATATATATATATATATATATATATATATATATATATATATATATATATATATATATATATATATATATATATATATATATATATATATATTATACCTGTATGTCTAATTAAGCTTCCCGATATTGAGTTTGGTCTCCGTTAATTATATATATATGACTAGGTAAATGTCGTACGTAATATCATGCATGAGCTCGGACTTGTTATTATTAAGGTTGCCCTTAAATCAGCAAAAACTTGTGGTGCGTGAATAGATAACGGTATGTCTATTTCCATTGGATAAAGATCATGGTGGAGAATTTCCTTTTTATTTACTACTCCACCAAGTGTAGCTGGGTATAAGGTTGTCCCCTCATGTAGCCATAGCGGCCGGATTAAGTCTAGGGGCTTAGTGAGGGGACTACCGAATCGTTTGAGATTCCCTCACGGTTTTCCGCCATCCCGTGTATTATGAGGTTGAATCGTCGACTCTGTTATTCATTGTTGTCGTATTTGTTTTTTGATTATTCGATCTCCTCTTCAAGTACGTTTATCATTTATTCGTTTGACTTTTAATACGCTTATAATTTATACTTTTGAGTTCATTTAAGTGTTGAATTTCTTAAGGTAAAGATTCCGTAATAGCTGGTTTGAAAGCGTCAACGAACACAGAGCCCGCGAAACACAGAGCCCACGAAAGGTACATGCCCATTTAGTTTAAATCGTGTACATTTCGTTCATGCAGATGTCAATGCGTAATGTTGACCCCTTTTTTTTCTTGTCAAACACAGATTTCAGATTGCTTCACATGCGAGATTAGCTTGTATCTGTTGCTTGTGAACCGCAGTATCGAGTGATTTACTGGTACGCTTAATTTTCCCAACAAGGCATGTTATTGGGCATTGATTAATGGGAGGATGATTAAATCATAAGATATCTACATGTATTCAGCTTTAATCCATTAATTATCATCAGTTAACTATATGAAGGATTGGTGCGTAGTGATGGATGACAGTACGTTTCCGTTATTCGGTTAGGCCACGCGATCAACCTATTTGTGGACAAATTTCACGACAGTTGTATTAGAAAACAGTGTACCTGACAAGGTCAAGCAAATGGATCGTTCTGGATTAATAAACAAAAACGCCAAAGGTTTTGGCTTTAAACGTACGAAGATACGTTCCCTTCAGGTAGACGCAATTTTGATTATAATATTACATAATACACTAAGAATGCTTGCCTTATAATATCAAATGGCATGTCAATAGGCACATTTAAGCCATTTGTGACCATTATGCGTACCCTAAATAAGACGCATGAATGCCGGAATCTCGTTGATATGTGGTTATCGACGACAATGGTTATAAAGCGAACTCGCAGATATTAAGCATTAACCAAATACATATATGTATATATCTATCTCTATATAAATTTTCTCTCTCTCTCTCTCTCTCTCTCTCTCTCTCTCTCTCTCTCTCTCTCTCTCTCTCTCTCTATATATATATATATATATATATATATATATATATATATATATATATATAAATATACAAATATACATTTATATATATATACATATATATATATATATATATATATATATATATATATATATATATATATATATATATATATATTTATATTTATATATTATTTTTCTCCTGCGCTCCCTTTAAATCAAAATAGCCATTTGTGGTTTGTTTGAGGGCTAGCTACTTATATTCGGCTGAATGCACAAGTTTGGGGTCAAGTGGTTTATGGCTTTTTCGGTCAAATGCGAAAGGTGGTTATTATTCTCCATCGGGAAATTACTTGAATAACATCTCGCACACCTGCTCTCTGTGCTCATATACATATACAGTGCATTGAGTATCAACTTCCCACTTTGAACGGGTGAAACGGTTTACCTTATTTTGCGGACAAGGGAGTCTCCTCTGATTGGCAAAGCTACATTTTATCCCTGCCTATCTGCACTTGACAGACGTAATATCACGAGGATTCATTTATTACTATACTTGTTAAGCATCCAAGTGACAGGCAGCATGGTACCCGATACAACATTTGTGTGTCTGCGTATGGATGATAGAGTGTATTAGGCGACAGCAATAGAATTTGACAGGTTCCATGAATGATAATATATCCGAAGTCGGTTCATCTTACCAACAAGTATTGACGTTATCATTGACCAGCTCAAGCGACGTTTTCGGTGGAAAAAGCAGCCACAATCGACATAGAGTAATCCTTGCCAAGAACATTCTGCGCGTACAAATCATAAGGCTCATTTGGAATCTCAAGTCAACCATCAACGGCTACAAATTAGAACGCTTTGTCAATCACTCATTTACGAACACCCCCCTGTGGGTCCGGGGGTAGAATAGGCCCACTGTATCCTCCTGCATGTCGTAAGAGGCGACTAATAGGGGGCAACCTGTTGGCCGTGGGTTGCGACTCGTGTCGGTGGACGATGGGATCCTGGTGGTTGAGTGGAGCGGTCCTTGCGAGGGCTATATCTGCAACACACCACTTTGGCCCGTATTTCGCCTAGACGAGAGGGTGGGTAGGCCTGGCCCATACCTATCGGCTGGTGGCGTCGTGCCCTGGGACTACCCATCACATGCATTTGGCATCTTCCTTCATGACATTCATTAACTTCATGTACCATTTTCATTTCATTGGCTTCACCAGTCCCAGAAGGCGGCTGCCTAATCAGGTCAATCGGATTCCACTGAGGGTGTTATGGTGCGCCTCTACGAGCCCAGCACCTTGCCAGTGTCTGGGCTCTATGCGTATTGTCTCACTTTCGATGGGGGGCGAGTATATCACCTGTGTAGCTCTGGCATCTTTAAGATGTCCCTTTATTGGGCTCCGGGGCGGGTGGGGCGCACAGGTGATGAATTGTTCTATTATTATGTCTGTATCTCATCCTGGCCAAAAACGAAGGCATTTAGAGGAAAATGAGACTAACGAATCTGATATTGCAAGGACCGACGGAAGTTTAGGGAAAGTTTCATTCATTGTTTTATTTAAAGGAATTTGTGGTATTGCGGGCACCCCAAAAACTTTAAAACTTTTGAGATGTGGGCTTTACCTTGTAGAAACTTCAAAACAAATTCATTCCAAACTTCTTCTCCAAACCACCAAAATAGCGAATATCAATGTAAAATTCAGCCCTCATCGAACCCTTAACACCATCAAGGGTGTTATAAAATCTTTCGAACTCAAATACTGCAGTGAGGATGAAATTGTTGAAGAGCTGAAAAATCAAAATGTTATAGAGGTGACCAAGGTGCATATAAACAAAAATGGAGAAAAGATTCCCACAGGCACCCACATCCTTACTTTCAATAGCCCATACCTTCCAAGCAACATTAAAATAGCAGGCCTTAACATCAAAACTGAACCATTCATTCCAAATCCTTTAAGATGCCACAACTGCCAAAGATACGGCCATTTCAAAACCAAATGTAACAGAACATCAATTTTCCCCAAATGCGGTGATGAGCATGGGGAGCAGGACTGCAAGGCACCATTCAAGTGCGCAAACTGCTCCGGTGCTCATCCCGCATACTCTAAACGCTGTCCCATATGGCAAACCGAAAAGCAAATCCAAACTTTACACATCACTCAAAAGCTTTCTTTTCCCGAAGCGAGAAAAATAGTCGATTGCCAAAACTCAACTTCTTCAAGACGTACATATACCAGTACTGCAGCAGCACCTACTAAAATTACCAAATCTATAAGCACTCAAACCGAAAACCACCCTCCGAAACAACCCCCGTTCAAAGCCAACAACCCCCCAACAGAACAAACAAAACCAAACACCCCCACTACCCCAAAAGTCAATGAACACATAACAACAAACAAATACAATGAGAAATCTAAACTCCCACGTTCAATCAAATCTAAACTCATCAGGGTGCAGAACCCAGACTCTTTTGTTGGGCCCAACATCTATGGCCCATTGTCTGCCATGGAGACTGATGAGGTCCCCCATGGCAGACACACATCATCAGAGGCCAATCGGGACCCTGGGTCTGTAGTGGCTCAGGGAACCTGCGGCCCTAGGAATGCCTTGGGGACTGAGGTCCACCATGGCAACAAACGTCCCACCAAACCCCCTGATAGCTAATGGCGGGCATTATACAATGGAATTGTCGAGGACTTCGGAATAATCATGAAGAACTAATTACTTTACTCAACAAAAATAATGGTATTGCGGCCTGCCTTGAGGAAACATTTCTGAAGGCGGAAAATAACTATAGCTTGAAAGGCTATAAATCTTACCATAAATTTAGAGGCACTGGGGAACGAGCTTCTGGCGGCTCGTCCATTTTAATCAGGATTTTATTCCCCAGAAAGAAATAGAACTCAATACAAACTTTCAAGCAGTAGCGGTAAATATAACCTTAAATAAGTCCATCACACTTTGCTCCCTTTATTTACCGCCAAGCCAAAGTTTTACACGAGGAGAACTGGACAACATCGTGGCCCAGTTGCCAGAGCCAGTTCTCCTCATGGGTGATTTTAATGGCCACAACTCTTTATGGGGCAATACATATGATGATGGAAAAGGCCAAATTGTAGAAGATTTCTTCATTTCTCACAATCTCTGCCTTTCAAATGACGGCTCAAATACATACATCCATCTAGGCTATGGCACACCCACCGCAATAGATCTTTCTTTCTCTTCTCCTTCTTTGTTTCTCGACCTTGCATGGGAAGTTGGTGTCGATAATACCTGTGGAAGTGACCACTTCCCCATTCTTATCCACCTAAACCCTCCGTTACCACCAGAGACACCTCCAAAGTGGCAGCTGCATAAAGCAGACTGGCCCTCCATTGGATCTCTGTGTGGGGAGGCTATCCACAGGGATAAGATGCAAGGGAGAGATACACACATAGATACATTTTGTTGTAAACTGCTTGAAATTGCCTCCAAAACTATTCCGAAGCCCTCGGCAAAGCCCAGGCGCATCCCAAAACCATGGTTTAACCAAGACTGCCAGGACGCCATCAACCACAGAAAAAGGGCCCTTAAATTATTTCAAACTCACCCAACCCATGCAAACCTGGCATCATTCAGGGCATCATTCAGGGCAGCGAGAGCGAGAGCTCGGCGGGTTGTTAGAACGCCAGCTACAAATCAACCTTAACAAAATTCAGAAATGGGCAGACAAAAATGGCTTCAAATTTTCCACAACCAAAACATTTTTGTCACAGAAGGGGCCTTCACCCTGACCCAGACCTAACCATTAATGGAAATCCCGTCCCTGTTGTGGAAGAAACTAAATTCTTAGGTATCATATTTGATTCAAAACTTAACTTTAAATCCTATATTGATTACATAAGGAAGAAATGCCTCAGGGCAATGAATCTTCTAAAAGTAGTGTCCAAGCTGGACTGGGGAGCTGACAGGCAGGTCCTGCTCAGGCTCTACCTGTCCTTGATAAGATCAAAGCTTGACTATGGCTGCATCGTTTACGGTGCAGCTCGAAAGTCTTTTCTAAAACGATTGGACATAGTCCAGAATCAGGCACTGAGGATTTGCCTTGGGGCATTTCGAACCTCACCCATTGAAAGCCTCCACACTGAAGCCAATGAAATGCCTATCCATCTAAGAAGAAACAAACTGGCCCTTCAATATGCAGTTAAAATAAAAAGCAATCCAGATCACCCTGCCTATGACATTATCTTCCACCCCAAATACCAAGTAATATATGAAAATAAACCTAATGCCATACCACCTCTTGGCATCCGTATTCAAGAATCGCTAAACAACATATCCAATAATCTAGACATTATTGCTCCAAAATTCCCGAAACACCACCCTGGCAATTGAACACACCAACAATAGACACATCCCTTACCAAATATGATAAATTAAATGCAAATGACCTCTTGATGAAATTTAATGAACTAAAAGAACATCACAAAGACAAGATACTTATTTATACTGATGGATCCAAAGATGCAAACCGTGTGGGCGCTGGAGTCGTGTTCGGACCTCAGACCCACAAGGAAAGACTGCCTGGTGCAGCATCTGTTTTTACAGCCGAAGCTACCGCAATAAGGATGGCATTGGGCCTTATTACTCACCATCCCAATGCGGATTTTACAATTTTTAGTGATTCTTTATCTGCCCTGGAGGCAATTGGGAATAAGTTATTATCATGCCATATTGTTGTAGATATTTTAGAAAATCTTACTCGTTTATCCATGCTGGGGAAAAATGTTTGTCTGGGTAGCCAGTCACATAGGTATCCCAGGCAACGAAAGAGCCGATAGGACTGCAAAAGAAGCCCTACATGAATCAGTGTCTGAAACCAAGATTCCCTTTACAGACTTAAAACCGCAGATCGTCAAACTTTTTAAACAAAAATGACAGGACCAGTAGGATGAGAGAGAGCCGAAGAGAAGAGGTCGTTCTTGCTCGCGCTTGTATAGGACACACCTAAACCCTATACTTACCTTACCTTACCTCATTTACGAACAATGATGAAATTCGAAAGGGCTGCATATACTTCAATATGAAGACACACTGAAGTCATTTTGAACGCAAAGTGATAGGCGCCTTTTTATGATTGATTTGCAAATTATTATGCCACTCAGAATCAAGCAAATGAGTAACTGGCAACTGGCATAATGTTATTGATGTTAGTGAGCGATAGCGTTATTTCAAGACACGATTTCAAAATTATCATTACTCTGCACATTAAAGTTAACAAAGTTGGTCAATAGGTTCATCAAATACAGCGCCCCGCGAATAACCAAGAACTGATTCGCGTCTGAAAGTAAATCAAGAATGTGGCGAGTACTGAGACGACATATATACTGTACTTCATGAAAATTCATAGAAATCGTCAGAAATGCTATGTAATTTCAATAGTAAGGCGATGTTCAAAAAGATTAGAAAGGTCAGTACGCAAGCCATGGTCTGCTTCACTCTCATGGCTTAAAATAAACACCAGCTATTAACTGCCATTTTCAAGCATGTACTCAAGCATGTTGTTGGCAAAGATGAGTCTCATTTGTAGTACAAAAACCGTCACCAATTTATTGCGGGATGAGTTGTTTCTGAAGCATAGCATAGCCATACCATTGCGATAGTTTCTATATTCGGGTTATAAAGTATCCTAGAGATATAATTAAACGACCTAGCTGATGGAATCAAAAGATCGTTTGAGTTATCGAAGCATGATGAGACTCCCATGTGTCGCGGTTGCTAATGTAATTTTCATGAAATAGCGGACATTGACATCGTCGAATATTGTTCTGAGCTAAATTTTAAAAAGCCATCCTTCTCGTTATTATTGTTAGCAGCATATACTATAAGGCGTAGGAGAGAGTTTTTTTCCAGTATCAGCTTTCTATAGCACCAGCAATATTCACTGTATATACATTTTGGCTACAAGCACAGCTGTCGATAAGGCAAGTCTAGATGAATGGGATGAATGGATATTTCATAATGGCCAAATGTATGAACTTAAATTGGACCTTAGGTGTTTTATGAAATTTTATCGAGCTACAACACATGTCACTTATGGAGAGCATTGAGTAGGTGTACATTACAATCAGTGTCATTGTCGTATTTTATTAAGCATGCCGGATTCTGATTAATTGGTGAATACAGCCTGCGGTATCAATGCGAATATCAAAAATTGTTATTGACTAAAAGCACCATTCATCATTCTTAACTATAAGTGCATGGTGGCTTTACATTCAAAGATTCATTTTTGATGTGCTACGTAATTGCCCTGGGAATATCTAACAACTTTCTGATATATTACAGATGTATTCCTTGATACTGACATCGATCCGTGCGCAAGCTGCGCCGTGCAAGGTTTAATGCACTGTAAACGATAACGCTTTACAAAGCCATCAAAAATGGTCACTACCTCTTCTAATGCAAGTTCATGATGGAAGCGATACCCTTGTACGAAAACTCTTTTCTCATTCTCTCCTTGATCCACTCATAGCTACGGATTTTTGGTTGTATACCAGCAGTCATAGTCTCACGCGCATTAATACCAGGTACTATATAAACAAATTAAACTAGCATCGCCCACGATTAGTATAAGTATGGTAAGCAGCTGTGAATTTGAAGCGTGTGCTATTTGGTAAAGTTTGGAAAATCAGATTTTTCTCTCTCTCACAGGTCTAGTTTAAATGGGAACAGTGAATGCTCGCCGAGCGAAGCATCTGCATAAAACGTCGGTTTGCACGATCAAATTGCACATCAAGTTGTTTAGGGCATTATTGAATACCGCCTTCTTCATTGCATGAAACAGAAGACCAGATGAAAATTACCACAAACAGCAGCATTATTAGATCTCTTCATTTGCAAGTTTATTTGCCTTTATCGCTTTAGTCAGCACAGACAGTCTACATTTTCTTACACTCATGCCACATCGTTTGCGCTAGTTCCCGATGTCGGGCTTACAGTGCCCCGAAGCTAATATCATATAGCGAACCTATGCAACGCATTCGTCCTACTTTCATAACATATTTGACCGATGTGCATGAAAGCTGTTGCACTGACGTTAGCTGTATAGAGTTCATTCACGCTCATCGTATCAGTTCAGCAGATCGATATGACGAACTTTGGAACGTTATATTCGTCGGCATCACGGATGGCCCGGGTCAATAAATATTCAGACTATTATGGAATAAGGGGTGACACGGAGCTTAAAGTTTATTTGGATTGGTTATAGCATACAATATAGCCGATATCAGTTAATTTCTGCTGTAGACAACCCTTGAGGAGTTCATAGTACAAAAAAAGAATGTAAAAGTTAATTGTTAGAACTATCTTGAGATAAAGATGATGAGAAATCATATTAATTGATGCTACATACATTGTGAGCGATTTCTTTTATTTACTTACGTTGTAAAAATATAAGCATAATTACGGTAACATCACTTCAAACTTGTCATATTATTAAAACATACTAGCGGTATATTATGAGTCTCATAGTTATCTCCCCTTACCTGCATAACTATCAAACGGTAGGCCTATTCGAAATACGTGTAATCATGCTACTGTCGTCCTTTCTTAGCCACCGAACACTTTTTTAGCTGGCATACCGCAATAGTAAATTTTTAATTATATGTCCAACCCTAGGCGTTAAACAACTATTTGCTTATATATTACGTAATGCAGAAAAATATAAAGGCAACCGGTCAGATAATCAATAATCAATACTGAGGGTCTTTGTACACCAGTCAGATGTTGTGGTAATGAAATTACAAGGGATGTATCAATTTCGATTATTTCGATTTAGAATAACATTACGCACCTCAGATAACAGTCAGACCACTTAGTTAAGTAATAAAACTACGCATCCTTCTAAGCATTCATGTTTGACGTTAACTCTTGTACACACACAGTGGTAAGAGGCGCGTTATTAATCAACATTATGTGTGGCACAAGGCTATGGCATAGCATTTGTTTGATTAATAGACACTGAATGATTGAGTTGAGTTGTTTTGCATCCTTTGAATGCATTCAAATGGTGAAGTCTGTGGACCAAAGAACTGTTGACAAGCAAACTAATAAATCTCAAATGGTTTTTCAAGCGGGCACCATTGTTTCCCATCCTTATATATATGTGCAGAATGATTCGTCGACATTTATCATTGCAGCCACACAGAGGGTACTCGACGAAAGTCATTAGCAGGACCCTTTCCTCTTGGTAGCAAAATAGGCAGCACCCAGTCTCAACCCGTACATACTCTAATGTGACATCGCGTTATTGTGGTTATGGCGCCGTGGGGTGTTATCATTGTTAAAACCAAGTATTGATCTTATTGCAATAAAACCGTTCGCACAAAATAACAGGGATGTATAACCAGAACTAAAAACTGATGATGCGAGGGACGAATCGTATTAAAATCCTAAAACACAGTCTCGTTATTGACAAGGGATTCACAAAGAGCAATAAATCCCAAATTCACCAAGCAATCGGAGCCTTTTTTGAGGACTATGCTAAATGTTGTAATTCATTAGAGTCTATATGAGAAACCCATAGCGGTATTATGAGCCAACACGTCAAATTGTAGCGATCAATACTCAAAATGTGAGGTAAGTACTCTCAGTGCTTGACAGTAATCCATTTCCATTTTGCTGAGATGTCCACAGATTCTTCAGGCGACAAACAATTTAGTGGGAGTCAGGTAATTTATTTTGTGACCACATCCTGGCTTTGGACCATAATGAATGCAACAGCCAACATAAAGGCACTCCAGGATTCGCGCGATGTCGCATGTTTTACATTGCGAGTTTATATCATCACACAAAATACATAGAAACACCGGAAGAATACTTCATGGTATTTGCGTCCATTGTTCACGGATAGATGATTATTGAAGAGGAGAGGTTGCCTTCCTAATCGAGTATGCTTTTGTACAATGAAGACAAGCAGTACGGTAAAAATATTTTGCCTCGATTGCTGCTCAAAAGTTCCTGTAGTGTTTTTATAACTCTGGGTTTGTGAGAGAATGCTAACATTTTTCAATGATAATATTATCTTACATAAGGAATCGAGTAAATATAGTAGCTCTCTTTATCAAGCTATCAAGAAAGTTTATTGCAAATAGATCAAAAATGCCGATTATGAATCACGCTATCAGAAATTGTTTAAACATCTTTCACAGGTGTGCGTATTCATGCATTTTTTTATCGTCAGGCGAGATGTAAATAGATTACATAATTGATTAGGTTTAATTGGTATTCAATCGATACGATATTATTTGGCACAAGGTCGTGAGGGAAACGCCTCTTTACCAGTGCAAATGACCATCAGAGGGCACTCGGTAAATTCAGATATAATAAGATAACTAAAACGCATTCTATTGTCATAAATGTCATATATGCTGGAAAACAATTCAATATTGTACATTTGTAATCATACAACTGTGCTTTCGTTTTCCGTCCATGTTGGGCATATTACAGTTAAAATCTTCGTCAAAAGCATTTTCGATAAGCATTTACTTGTAAGATTGTACAGCTGTTTAAGATGTAGGGTTTGCCCACAAATATCACAATGATCAGTCTAGTTCTTAAGCATATATTACATACTGACTCAGAAGTTACTTTCTATACCGAGCAAATATTCTCTGCACGGTTTCTAAAGACTCTTCATATATATTTAATAACTAGAGAATGTCAACAAGTTCGATGTCCCAAGGCTGGAGAGCTACACAAAAACCCGATTATTTTCGCGTTATGATCGACGATGTTTAATACCACCCACAACATCGAAACGCTGATCTATTTTCTCCCGGATGTGTGCGACGATTTCAAGCCACTTGATTACATCATCAAGCTGCCTTTTGTGGCCAGTACCTGTAGGGAGAAGGGCTTGGTAGTAAACAGTTTCTATCAGACTGACTAATTGACAAAGTCATGAGTATATTCATTCACAGTGAGTTATTGAATATCGTACACCATACGGCACATATACCATACATATGTTAGAAATAACAACATTCGATGGTTGCTCTATTGTAGCTTGATTTTAATGTTATCTTTGTAAGTTCCCAGAGTAGGAGCCATTTATTCGACAATTTGCACTCGATATGTCAAGATATACTATCGTCATAATTATTTATTCTTCAAAAAGTATGTTTACTGCCGATACATTTTAAACAATATAAATGTTTTCCCTGTTCGATGTTATTCAATTAGGTTACAATTAAAACCAATGCAAAATACTATCTTCCGGGAGATAGTATCTCTTGAGATGATCAAAGACGCGGATGTCTTATATATCTTGAAAATGGTGGATCGTCATGTTTATGATTATCTGCACGAGCGACAAATAAATGTTGCGTTAGAATAAGATATTTGGTCATCGGATGGCTAAAACATAGAGAGAGATGTCATGCTGATATCCCCTTGTTATGATAGACTTCGGATGTCATTTGTTTGAACTTGTGTACACATGATTTATACGACGGTTTGACAGTAAAATTACCCCACCTTCCCAAACAAAGGATTAATATTTCCTATCTAGGACAATGTACAGAACTATCAATCCAGGGTTATAAATAACACTGCTATGAATCTATGTCAGAGGCTGTAAAAGGATAGATAACTGACACTACGAAAATCACACAACATGTATCTGCTATAATTTACCGATTGCGATTTATTTAGTAGGACGGAAATGAGATGATCTAATTGAAATGTGCTTATGATATAAGTACATACGGAACAAATGCTCTGTAATAACTCAAACATGCTCTCCCTTGCATGCTGGCTGTCCACCACAAAGGCTTTTGTAATACCTGTAATCATGGTAAAGTTCATGGTACGCCATAAGTCTGACAATCACTAACAAGTACTGGGGGTGCATTGACACTCCGGGACTTTAGGCCAAAATCACGTCAAATTATAGTACAGAGTGCCATTTAAGGGCCATTTCATTTGCGCTTCGATAATTAATCTATAGCAGCAAGACACGCAGGTCAGGTTATTTAGGACAATTTGTGTGATCCGGCCGCCGTAACTCACAGTAGATTAAGCTAAGTATATGTGATGATAGCAAACGACTGTATGAAATCTGAGCATGAAGCAGTGGCGAAAGAAATATGTCACGTTTGCCCCATAAGATTCAATGCACCTTTGAAAAACATTACTCTGTTGCCTTTGCTAATGTCTAAAAAGCTGCATACAGATGATAGTTATACAACTTACTCCCTTCATAAAACGTTGGTAAGTTTGATAATAGGAAAGTGTGTATCTGGTATTGACAATCTCGTCTTTCAATTACTTTGCTTGCAACACTCCTAAGTAAGGTCAGATTTATTATATTGTATTTATGAATTCAGAATAATTTATTCCTACAGCTTCTATATGAATATCCTCATATTACCTGGTAATGCATTGGTACTGCTATCAAAGAGTGTATAGCTTCGCTAAGAGGGTTCGCTTCGAGTAGCTCTGTGGTGATCGCTTCGTTAATTATAATACACTGCAATCGTTAGGTGGCGCTACCGTGATATAAACTTCGATTGATAAGAGCGGGAAAAATATCGTTTCACAGAGTCTTTCCACTGCCAAAACATCCCGGACCCAGGCTTAAAAATAGCAGAACAAAAAACCCCTGCTTCAATATGAAATAAATGTCAACTTGATAAATTGCCCGGGTAGACCTTTCGAAAACAGTTCTCCTCTCACAGAATTCCATGTGTCTGTTAAAGAAATTAAATCATCTGATTGGTTAAGGCAACCACAGCTCCGAATTAATTAGAGAATTCCACGTGGGTTTAAGGGACATTATGTCAAAGCAACGCACTGTGCCTAACAGGTGGCGTCTTCACATTTTTTCTCGGTCTGAGGCTTGAGTGAGTGCTCTTAGTGAAGCTATACACTATTTGCATGACTGAGAGGGACTCATTATAATGATGGACAGGGTTGTGGCTTAATGTACTTTTGACACTCACCAGGGCTCGGTCAGAATAGTCACAAAAATCAGCCTAAATAATAACCTGTCTCTTGTCAGTGGCAACAAATTGGTTTCAACAATTAATATATGGTCGTTCAAATTTTCACCGTTTTATATCACAACAACTCTTTAATACCTCTTGTAAAAACTTACATGAGTAGCTTCGAAACGTGCATATTTTGGAACTGGTTGCATTCAATGGCTAGGCATATCATTGAAAGCGCATTCATATTTAAAAATATGAATATATCCAAAAGCAGATGGTATCCATTTTCATTCATGCGTGGCAGCCAGTTATTCAGGAAATGCCTCTGAAATGTAGGAAATACTGCAATGTGCGAATTCCTGTTTTACGATAAAGTACACATCATACAAAACGCAATCAAAACACATCAACGAAACGGCACATCCTATGATATATATATATATATTTATTTTACATTCATTGATTATCTGCGCTTAGTCCCCCAAGAGCCCTCCTTCCATCAACTTCACAAATAAACTTCAGACCTCCCAATATTCCCCAAGGAAAAGCTGGCAACTGTTCACTAGCAATTTGTGGGTTATTTTGATGTGATATATAACCCCGCACTACCGTCATTGATTCTTAAAGAATCAGGTTGGTTGACCTTTCTTACCATACACAGATGACATAATACGGTAGATGGTATTCCCACCTATATTCCAAAAATTAAGCATTTACTGCCATCAATTAAGTATTCGCTTTGGCTTTGCTGCCAACCACGCTAAGTAGTCATGGAACACACAACATACAACCCAATTAACGAAAGGCGGACCTTTTTCGATGATTTAATCAACAAATGTTCAGACTATATTTCGTCAAAGCTTCTTTGATTCACGGGTAATTTGAGGCTTATTTGAGGGCTGAAATCCTTCCTGCTTTATCATATCAGACAATAAGCGAGGCTATTTGACTGCATCAAACAGGATATAATATTGCACACCTGCTACCAGTGATCTGCGACAAGCTACATTGTCTATTTGTGGTGTTGGAACAAATTGCAGGATTTGTAGATCTATGTTTTAGCATTTGGTAATTGATAATCATACCTAAAATAACTAAAACAAGAAGTATAGTGCATGCGTTCGCTACACATTGGGTTCCCCACTTCATAATGCCCGAGTAATTATTCAGCTTCTGCTTACGGGCTCCTTACGAGGCTTCCTAACCCCGGGCTTTGTACGACTCATAACAGCCATTTTGTTGCATCCTTGCGGCGTGTATATGACCGCCAGATCGCTTGATCAACGGCGGCACTCGCCCAACGCCATTTACTTTAGAGGCACTTTTGCTTCTGTCGTTCTCGAATGATGACCGCCTAAGAATTGCCTCAAGCCACTCAAATCCTCTTCCACCGCTTGTTGCCACCGCTGCTCTAAGGGGGCTCTGTCTCTGTGGCGGGATCGGTAGCATGCCGATAAAATCTCTTATTATATTCATAATGTGAATGCTTTTTGCCCACATGGAAATGCCATCAGGTTCAAATTGCGTACTTGGTATTTCGTATATTCCTGCCCAAACAATTCGTACATTGCACCCGTACGTGCTTCTCAAGAGTGTCGTTTCACCTGATCCCTGAGCAATGATTGGCAATGAAGCCCAGTCTAATGCCTGGGTCACATGAGAGCTACAGGTGGTTACGGGCCCCATTCGACCTTGGCGGCTGTGACCCGTATGAAGCCCGTAAGAAATCATCCCCCGTGCGATGTTGTGGTCACATGCTCAACGGGCGTCTGCGGGCGTTCTACGTGTGGTTCATATACTTAATTAACTAAAGCATCCTCAGACGGTTTTTTGTATATAGTACTTATTTTAATAGACAAAAGAAAAACCAAATACCCGAATTAAATCACCGTTTATTACATATACCGACGACACACGTAATTATATCAATAGACACGAGTAACATAAAGTACAATGTGCACACAAAGTCCTTTAGAGCCAAGCGCTCTATATTAGTCTAGTCCTGAGCAATGTCCTATAAATCAATTTAAGTCCTCCTCTCATATAGTTCCATATGATCACACGATAATGGTATTTTGTACTAAGCCGGAACCCCGTGGTTCAAAACGTTGTCGATTATATATACGCCGGAAGGACCCAACCAAATGGCCGTATTGAGTCACACGGTGCCGTTAAGGGGACCGAGTTGTCCCCACACTGGGCCCTTGGGAGACCATGAGGGGTTAAGGGGTACCGAACGACCCGCGGGTCCGTAGAGCACCCATAAGAAAACCGTACCAGCCAAGCACAGGCCGCGCAAGGGCCACGCATAACTGTTTGCTTCAACAATGTAACGTGTCAAACTTATTGTTTAAATTGCGCGGCTTCTGTTATAAACGTCCACTTAGCCTTAGACAACGGGGTAATTTATGGGTATCTCAAGAATATATATATATATATAGATATATATATATATATATATATATATATATATATATATATATATATATATATATATATATATATATATATATATATATATATATATATATATATATATATATATATATATATATATATATATATATATATATAAATACGCAAGTTTTTAGATGCAGCCTAACACATGCCGTTGAATTGTTGCGTTACTGAGTATATGTAGCCATATGAGTTACTTATGAAATTTTACTACATGTTGGAAAAGCAAAATCTTTCAATTAGTTTTCTATGGCAGATGTATTATTTCGTCTCACTTCGCTGTCACCATTGACTGCTTTTTACCGGTATCAATTGAAAGAAACGTAAGTAACCGACACAGTAACCGCTATAATTTATCTAAAAATATGTACCTCAGACAGTCACAAAGGATACCGTCGTAATCTATGATGTAGAACAAAGGCAATATAACAAAACTGCCGTCCACGACTACCCTACAAAGTCTCTATTACCTCATGGTTTTTTTTAAAATATAGCGATGTTTTGAATGTCATTTTGATATCGTTTCGTGATACATTGATATAATCAACTTTGATATATCCGACGTATATAGTGAGAGTTAAGGCGCGACAGGATAAAGTGAGCATGACATCCGTTTCAGGATTGCAAGACCTCAGGGGATGCATAGCGTCAATTGCTGCGTGGATATGTCATGCTTTCATTCATATAATGCAAGCAGTTCCTTATAGCATGAATACATTTCCTCGCATAGGCCTGTGAACATTACTGTGAAAATGATAGAGGATACATACATCAGCAGGTTCAGTGCTGATGCCCAAACACTGTATCATTATTTTAACTGTTACCTTTCATATTATATATTATTTTGTGATACTGTACGCGATAATAGATGCGTGCGATCGTATTATACTTTTGATTTCAATCTGTAACTACGTTCCTTAATGTTATCCTTTTTATCCTGTCATGTGAATCAGCCACCGACGTTAATGCTATGTACAACGTTTTTTTACCAGCTAAGCGTATTCCATTATAATATCATTAAGAAGTTAATTATGAAGCTATACTACGGTGGAAAAGTATTACCCATTAACGGCGATTGTGATAACCGAAGTCTGGTTTTTCTGCTGCGGACCATAACTCTGGCCACGTCTTCTGAGAAGTAAGGTTGACATAATTCCACAGGGGGAACACAGGGTCTAATTTATATGCCATGAATAAATTACCAACTATCCCATTACTTTGTAAGCTACAAACGCTATGAGCTGATGCAAACTAATTGGCTTGCTCGAGTAGTAATTGGTAGATCAAACACATTATATTGCTTTGAGAGTGGTTTAGAATATTGGTGCTTCTTTTTGTTTAGTAATCACTTCCAACCAAATCGTCAACACACCCAAACAACGGCTTTGTGGGTTGATTATTGTAGAATGTTGGTAAAGCACACAAACGTTGGCAGCTTATTTATGAGAAACAACGTGTTGTATGTTCTAAAATATAAAAACGTACACAGGCTACTTATTCTATTGCTTCACTTGCCTCAAACTGATTTAGTTCATAGATGCTCATTAACAACATGTGTGGAAACATTTCATACAAAAAGCTGGTTAAATTATAATTGCAAGAGTAGGTGCCCTGAACGTTTCCTCGAATATTCTAATTGTTCCATTTTTCAGCATTTATGAGTCATGCTTCAATGTTATAAGCTATATAGACAATGTGCGCTTTTTGCTGTTGACGGAAACGTATTTCTCAGTATTTCAAAGCAGACTCGCGACCAAAGACCACTAAGCCAGTCCACATGAAAATATTTACGTGTTCTCTGACAAACTAAGTGGGGTAAGATAAACGTAAGACAGGGGATTCATCCGACTGATGCAATTTGCTCCCGAAATGTTCCTCTACTCGCGCAATTATCCGTGTCACTGGTGCTTTGAATCATAATTGCTTATAGCCGGCGATATTCTGTGATGTCGATATTGTAACATCCATATTAAGACTGTACTGGAGTTAATTATGTGATCACAGCTCAGTATATATATTGTACCTGTACAGGGAACTACTGCAGCGGCATGCATGAGCTGTTTTGTTTCAAAACATGGTGCCGTATCTCTGATTGGCTCATGTATGAATTGACGTCATTACTGATTGAATATATAAAGCTAATACGTGGTGTACTGCGGTCAACAAGAATACGATGCACTATTTTTTTTCCATTCAATCATAAAAAATTATAATTGTTTTCCCCCACATCTGTCCGTGTGCAATCTTCAATAATGATGTGACACATTTTAGACATCAGTTTATTATATATCAGACAGTAGTTATAATGAAACTAATATGGTTAAAAATACTTCAAAAACTCCTGTGATTCAAATGATATGATGGCAAGGTGTGCAGAAACAGTCTCGCGCTGCTGCTTCTTGATGTACTTAGTCTGGATTAGCCTCCGCTTATTCTTCTCGACGCGGCTTGTGACTTTAGGTGACTTAAGTACTTTAGGTAATCTCTGAGCCAAGTGGCATCTTATTCAATATACACTTGATGATGTGGAACGGGCACGCTGTAATATATGTCATATATGCGTCGGTAAAGGCGACAATTTGGCGTATCCAATTAAATTAGTAATACCGGAATTACGCTGAAATGTATGACACTTGCAAATATGCACGCTAGTAACTAAACGTATACGTAACAGTCAATAGAAGCTCATGTATTATTAATTAAAGATGTCGGAACTAGTTAAATTGGCTATGCAACATCCAATAGTATGGTTATTAAGCACCTCCAATATCAATTATTTCATAAGCCAATGGAATACTTTTCATAAGCCATTGGATGGAATATATGCGTCGGTAAAGGCTGACAATTTGGCGTATCCAATTAGATTAGTAATTCAAACTCCGAAATTTACGCTTTGAAATATATGACACTTGCCAAATTCATTGTGTAAAAGTGTGCTTGGATAATTCAAGGCGTCGCATTAAACTGAAGGTGTTCATATTGTTGTTTTGAAATCGTGTATGCTATCAAATATTTCAAATAACTTAGAGATGCCCACCAACTCAATGTGCATACTAGATTTCGATTATATAATGCGACATACCATTTTTGGGTCACTTAATCCATCAGGTTGCTTGCCGATGATCTTCTCTAACTTGTGTTGTAATAAATAAAAACTGAAAAGTAGCGAAACGTCGAGCATTCAAAAGTGTTTCACACAAGCACGCTCTCTCGAAGTGTACGCGATCATCTGTCATTTGATCTCATCATATGCAGATGTCAGACCATTACATAACTGCATCACGAGACGTTGTTTTTTGATTTCGTACACGCGTACTCCCGTCATGATTTGTGGTCTTTTGTTATCTCTAAGCCCAAACATCGCGTTGCCGCGAGCACATGTCACATAACGAGCTTTCGTTCTGAGGTTAACTTTTAATATAGTTTGTTGTGATATCATTATGATACTGAATGAAAGATAAAGTTGTGTGCATTCAATTTGTGTAGTTCATTTGTTGAACAAATCACCCGAACTTAAATCTGAACATATAAATGATCTGTGAACAACCGCCGACATTTATCGTAATATCTACACAACATCTTGAGAAGTCAAAAACAGGTCCGCAGTTTGCGATGAACGATTTGACGATGGAATTTTGGGTGGGAGAGCTACAAATGCTCGAAAACCAAATTTACGATAACCAACGTGAAATCTGCGGACGCTAAATGTATGGTCACTTATCATATTTTAGTTGTCATAGGCACTTTGATTGATTCACAATAGCAAATCAGAACGCAGAACAAAACATCTTCCCCCGGCAATCCAGAAGGAAATTTTCTTGGACTCTGTCTCAGGTAAACCATTACTTAACGATATTGATTATGAGGCCCGGGTCATCTCAGGTGGAAAGATCGATTGTTAAGGTAATAAAAGAGCTTTGTTTATCTAAATTGATGGTAAAAAACATATTCTAGGCTGTCATTGCTTTTCCATGAGCGACATGATGATGGTTTTGTCTTGATTTTGTAAAAATCGGGCATTAACTGTACACAATTGGAAATATATGGATGACGCGACGGGTTTAATATGGCAACATTCGTTCCCACTAATTTCCGTTCTAAAACAGTCCTGTAGCCGTTTCAACAGCTACTTCTGAGCTGCATAGAAAAAAAGCGAATCAAATACTCTGATGACTGATGAATATCTCTCAAACTACTCTCGCACCTCATTTAATACCCATCTTTAGGATATATAATCCTTTAAAGACACATGAGATAAATACGTATTTTCAGGTCGTCTCATTCAACTGGTCACAGCAATATTGAACAGTTAACCTTCCATCGTATCAACCGTGCTAATTGTAATTGTAAATGCACTCTCGTGATACTGCACAAACCATTACTTAATTGCATTTAACTAAATGTCTATCAATATGAGATATCCGGGAGAAATCGAGTAATATGTTGCGACAAGAGTCATCCTTGTCATACCGTTTATAAAAGTGATACTCAACCACATTTGATTCAGCAATATGTAATTGAATTAGGTTATATCTGCCATATCCTAGAAGCTTAAAGGTTGTCGGTTCTCAACGACGCATACTGCCATGCATTGATTCAATTAAATTGAAATTATATCAGATAGATATCATCCGTTAACAGGGAACGATAATTATATGGAATGATGATTGGATGAATTGGCAACGCCGTTACACTTCATGACAGCCGTCCAAGATGCCATTTTCCAGAGGGATCAATCATGTGTATCCGGCATGACGACCTGATGCGTGAGTATATGAATATCCATTATTGTGGTATATTACATTTTATTTAATGCATCAATGTGCATCACCTCACTTGGTATGATCTATAGTGATATACCACAATATCCTGTCTTAATGTCTACACAAAAAGCATGACGTCATAAGTCAATGAAAAGAAATTTGAAATTATCTACCAATAAGTAGAAATAGCTACCTGCGATTGATAGATAACTTTGCCTGAGAACCCAAAAGTTCATGTCAAGCCATAGCGGCCTTTGGATGTCGGATGTATTTTAGGTTAATCAAAGAAAACTATCTGGTTAATAATTCGAACGCAGTACAACTGTCTGCAATTAAGATGCGTCAGCAAACTCAAACATGACACTGAATATGACTGCAAGCCTTCTGGGACATACGTCACTGAAAAATTAGTTATCCTTGCATATACAGATAATGTAATGAATTCACTACGGATTGGCACATGGTGTAATATTATAGCTTGATGATGGATGTTTGGCGCATTGATTATTTATAAAGGTAAGTGAACATGCGAAGTTCCAGAGCCTAAACGTCATAGGGTACCTTGTTAGAGGGTCGTTTTTGACGATGATACGCTAGTTGTTATTATAACAGATGTCAATAATGTATATATATATATATATATATATATATATATATATATATATATATATATAGATATATATATATATATATATATATATATATATATATATATATATATATATATTTATATATATATACATATATATGTGAGTGTGTATATACCTATGTATGCATATAAATATATATATATATATATATATATATATATATATATATATATATATATATATACATATATATTTAGAATATACGTATTAATTTAAAATTATATATATAAATATAGATATATACACATATATTTACATATTCAGATATACAGTCAAACCTGTCTAATCAGGTCGGTCAAGGGACTTGGCCAGAGTGACCTTTATGCACAGGTGACCAGATTATACAGGTGACCGATCCTATCTTTTACATACATGTAAATTCTCAAGGGACTGAAACTGAGCGACCGGTATGTACAGGTGACCGGGTTGTACAGGTGACCGGTAACACAGGTTTGACTGTATACACATATATTTACATATATACATATATATCTATGTATATATATACATATATAAACATATGAATACATGCATATATATCTGTATATATACATATATATGATTATGAATACATACATATATGTATTTAAATATAGATATATTCATATGAATATCTATTTATAAATATATATATATATATATATATATATATATATATAGATATATATATATATATATATATATATATATATATATATATATATATATATATATATATATATATATATATATATATATATATATATATGTATATACATACATTTACATATATACATACATGTATAGAGAGAGCAGGAGAGAAGATTAGCTTATCGGTCACCGTAGTATACGGACGTGTTGTGTATGTTTTAGGCGCCAAAATTTCGCTTCAAGTGCTCTTTTCAAGTTTATTATCTCAGTGGAGTTTGTTATTCTTGACGGCACCCATTTATTTGTTTTCCTTATCACAGTTGTAACATAAAAATCCTTAAATTTAGGGTATATCTTGGTCCTGCCGTGGACTACACCCCTCCCAGATGGACATCGGATCAGTGTTGGGATTACCTACATCAAAGTGTCTTTTCTCTTTTGTTCTGCTTTTTCCCCTCAATTCATTTGCGATTCAAGCACCATTGCCCTATTTTAGTTAAAAGGCACAATATTATCAGTGTGTCCATTTCATACATCCCAATCCCCACTATTTTGAATAGCTCTTTATCCATCAACAACCTAGAGCCTCGCTCTGACAACCCCTTGACTATAACTTGCCCTCACAAACTCTATTCGTCTTGCTTATCCTCGCCCAACATTTCAATGAACGAGTTTTCGTAGGAACAACAGCCCCTCCGAAGAAAACAACCCAATGAATCAGCTCCCTCACTTCCTCACAAACAACAACAAATAAACCCCTACTAATTAGTAAAGTCAATATATTTATCAACAACATTAACATATTCAAAATAAACCCCATCATTGTTCAAAAGAGATCATAAACATCATAGGTTCAGATTTCATCACCTCCAAAATAGGTTCTTCCATTACGCTTATAGTTTCAAAAATCACAAGCCACCCTTTTGCAAAACACCCAATCTCTTGGAAAAATCCCCTTCACCACTAAAATTCTTCAATAAAAAAAACCACCTGAAACTAAAGGCATCATTCATGGTGTTACTACTGATATTCCAGATTCTGACATTCTTTTGGCACTCAATCCTTTTGATGTTATCAATATCCGAAGACTAGGAAAAATCACCCCTACAGAATCAGATGAACTAATCTTGCTACAAATAGGCTACACCTTTCACAACGTTAAATTTTACATTCCCAACCCCACCAGTTGTAATAAATGCAACGGATATGGCCATACCTCCCCTTTCTGCCCAAATAACACCTCTTATCCCAAGCTGTAGAGAGCACCATCCCTTTATTCAATGTCAAACTAAAGAGAAAAAATGTTCCAATTGTGGTGGTAATCACAGCGCAGCCTATAAAAGCTGTGGCTCTTACATTAAAGCCCAATCAATAAATCAAATCAAATTCACCAAAAACATTTCTTTCTCCCAAGCAGCACCCCCTGTTCCCCCTACTGCCCACCCTCAATCATCTTATGTTTCTCCCCCTTCTCCTCTCCCTACCTCGACATCATCCCTATCCCCAAAAGTCAAACATCCTACCTCCTTCATTCATCTAAATCAACCAAACCATCATCGATCCCTCACCCTACTATACCCTCTATACACCTCAAACTTCAACTAATTCTTCTGCTCCTATTTACCGATCCACTCCCACTCCCACTCCATCCTCATCTCAATCTCATTTAACACAACCTATCAAATTATCTGACTTCGTTTACCTCTCCACAGCTATCCTTTCATCTCACCTCTCACCAGACCAAAAAGCCAATAGTCTCTCTGCATTTACTCAATGTCAACATCCTCTCCAGTACCCTTATACAAGCATTAAACCAACATTTTATCGCTACCAATCAACTACAACATTATCTTAATCATCCACTTTCATAAATCTGATTAAAGCTTCCCATTGTATCTACCATCCTTTCTCTCTCATTCTTTCATCCTTTCTGATATCATCACTTCTCATCACTCTTCTCCACTCCAAATTCCCCCAATCCATATTACCATAATAGTTCAACTCACTCTTTGAACTCCTCTCATCAATCAAATATCACAATATTTTCTTGGAATTGCAGAGGCCTTCAATCTCAACAACCTGAATTGTCTCATTTCCTCCAAAATTCCAATTCCCATCCAACAATAATCTGCCTACAAGAAACTTTTCTTAAATCTATTCACAACCTAAATATTCCAAATTATGATATCATTCACAATGACAGAACTGCAGCAAACCACGGACTACTAACTATTCTAATCAATCAAAACATTCCATACAAAATTATTAATTTAACTTCTGAAATAGAACATCAAACCATTCAATTTAACGTTTCTAACCAAATTAATCATATCTTAAACATTTATGACAATCTCAATTCCCTTGACCCAGATCAGTACCAGTCTTTTCTCAATCTTCCTCGAAATATAATAGTTGGTGATTTTAATTCCCATCACCCCTTTTGGTATCACCCCCTCCCAAACAGTAAAGGCAATTCCCTTTTTTAAATAATCCAAGACAACAATATTACACTTCTCAACGATAGTTCTACTCACTTCCATAATAACAGTTCAAATATCCTTGATCTAATTCTTATTTCTCAAGATATTTCGCATAAATTCATCTTTACAAACACTCACAATACAATGGGAAGTGATCACTCTATCATCTCCATTACCAATAATCAATTAATCTCATCCCCCGCCTCCTCGCCATCACCAAAATGGACCGTTAAAAAGCTAATTGGCCACTTTTTCTAAAAACTCTGTAACCAAAAAATTACCCTGAAATTCTATCAACAAATCCGTTTGCATCATATGACATTTCTTACAACACTCTTATTGACATAGCTCACTTGTCCATTCCTTTCAATCCACAAAAAAGTAAACAACCTCAATCCCATCCTTGGTGGAGTGATGCTTGTACTTATGCAATAAAAGAAAGAAACAAAGCTCGTAATAAATATTATCATAATAAAACCCTTGATAACAATATTCATGTAAAAAAATCAATTGCTAATGTCAAATACAATTTAAAGCAAACAAAAGCTAAATACAGGCAAGATAAATGTTCATCTTTAAATTCTCCTAATCTCAAACAACTTTTGAACACAGTTAATATTTTAAAAGGCAATCCTTCCCACTCTCCAATCCCTCCTCTTCTAACAACCCATAATAATCTTTATACAAATTGCAATCAACAAATCACCAATGTTCTTGCATCTCATTTCGCAGATGCTAGCTCTACCCCTTGAAGCATAATGTACCCCCTGACTTTACTCCTGAATCTACACCACCACTAATCAACAAAAATTCAATGAAACTTCTCCTCTCAATGAACCTTTCACTTTTCAAGAAATAACAAACGCAGTTACCAAAACAAAAAATACATCGCCTGGAAAAGATCTTCTTATATACCCCTTTTTTTCTTCACCTCCGTCCTAATCCCTTGAGGTGCTCTTACAAATGTTTAACCAATTAGGGCAATCTCTACTACCCCCCCCCCCTTCTGGAATTCTTCTCTAATTATACCCATTCTAAAACCCAATTTTAACTCGCACGATCCTTCTTCCCGCCGTCAAATCGGTCTCACCTCTGTTGCCTCCAAAATTTTTGAATCCATCTTAAATAACAGAATTTCCTGGCACCTTGAGCACAATAATCTATGTTATCCCAATATCCCAGCTTTTTGAACCCACCATAGTACTATCGATAACGTTCTTCTCCTTACCGACACCATTAATAATTTCTCCTCAACAATAAATAAACTCGTGCTATTTTCCTCGATATCTCCATAGCGCTTTCGACATGGTAAACGGACTCCCAATAGAAATTAAAGCCAAAACATTAGGAATTACAGGCCTTGCCCTTAATTGGATTCATAACTTCCTATCTTATAGAACCATTCAAGTAAAAGCCAACATCAACATTTCTTCTTCACCATCCACAGACAATGGAGTACCTCAAGGTAGTGTACTATCCCCTACTCTCTTTAACATATTTGTTGACATTCCCACCCCTAGTACTTTTATGACATTACAATATGGGCTAGTGGTAAACTATCATCAAGACTCACCAAATCTTTACAAAACCACCTCCTCAATATTCAACAATGGGCCTCTAAATAGGGCGTCTCCTTTCCCCCTCAAGTATAGTTGCCGAACAGCTTTACCCAGAAATAACAACACCAACAACAACAGAGCAAGAGAAAAATATAGATACAAATATACATACATGTATAGAGAGAGCAGAAGAAATATATAATTTATATATATATACATATATATATAAATAAATATATATTCATATCTATCTATATTAATATATATATATATATATATATATATATATATATATATATATATATATATATATATATATATATATATATTATATATATATATATATATATATATGTATGTATTCATATAAATATATAAAATATACATATACATATGTATTCACCGACTATTTTGGCCCATACTTACATTTTGGTCGACGATCATGGGGCCAAAATAGTCAGCGTCATCTCATAGGCTTACACAACTGCGCTTCCCCACCAAATTGTAACTTTGTTTGCTACTACTCCGCCTAAGGTTGGAATCTTATTATTCGGGGTAACTATCCACTTTTTCTTGGCGTTAAATGCCTTTGCCTGAATTTACATTTTGGCCCCAACGACCATTTTGGCAATGTTGAATAATCGGTCATTATATGGCTTTGTTCGAAGTATATTTGCTTCAAACTTAGATTCATGATTTGTGTGACTTATGACTTCAATGAACAATTCTTTGTTTTAAATTATCGCTTGAAATGAAGAACATACAAATTTTGAATGAATATATAAATCAGCAGTTTAACGAATAACGGGCGGCACACACTCAAATATCTTTAAGGACGGATATAAAAATAATGGCGATTTTACTGGAAAATCCAGGGTTGTAAGTCTTTGTCAACTAATTGGTGTTTTTTTCTGAATATATACCCGTCTGATAGTGTTTTATTTAGGTAAATAAGAACAAATGTAGCACTTAAGCTGGGATTTCGAGACGCAGATCAGCATTCAAAACATTTAGAGAATCTCACTGAAATGAGATACCGGTTTTTTCGATCTATGATGTGTAAAGTTTCAAGTAATAAATGAAAACATATAGTATCACCAGACTGTTTTTAACAAGGGAATAATTAGCCAGATTGTTTTGTGTTATCAGTTTGCTCATGTCGTAAAATCCAACTGTCCCCACGAACGCATCTGCGGGCTCAAGCTGGAGGTTTATTTTGGGATTGTAACAATTCCAGCTTGCCATACCACGTGGAATTTCCGGTACACGAGCAAATATAAACAAAGCCTTTCAAAGGCGATCGGTAAGCCATGACCATTTTACACGCTCTGTTTCCATGTGATTCTCGCTCGATCAGTATGATTCCAACGTTTATAAATTGAATATCATTCACGTGACAATGAACGTTATTGTTGCGGGAAGAAATTTCATGTACGACAAATTATGAAATACCCGAAGTTTACAGTGGTTAGCGAGCTTCACCGGGCTGTTCCGCACGTGGGCTCTACGGTTCACACTCACACTTACCAATCACTAACACTATTCCAACGGCGAACAATACCCAGATACCACGTTAATGTTACTAGATGCCTGATTGCCATTGGACATTTTAGCGAACGGCTTTTGCACGATCTGTCAGATGTAAACATTGCCTGATCTAGCCGCGCACGACGGTAATATAAATATATACCGTCGTGATTGAGGATATGTGGGTCGTGTGGCAAGTTTTATATTTTGCGTGCATATAGCTTCTCATCAATGTTGTGTACTTACGTAAATATATATGTCGACAAATGAGATGAATATCCGCTAAACCGGACTATATTGGTTATCCACTGTCTCGTTATTATTTAGCAATAGTCGAATAAACTTGTAGAATCTCAACTTTCTTCCTCGGCAACCTCCATCATGATGAATTATGACGTCACGTCCTGTAAGCAGTTTCATTTTCACTCTCCCTTCCCAAAAGCGGGAAATTGCTTCCACGGTATCATCAGATTGTCTTTTTTTAGTCTTTTCTCGAAGCGTGTTTTTGACATCATGGAACAGCATTTACGCGATATTTTATTGCGACATGGCGTTAGTTACACGCTTAAGCCTTTACAGTTGAAGGCTATGAGTCTGCTCTTGTCAGGGAATGACATTTTTGGAGTTCTGCCAACTGGATATGGCAAATCCGACGTGTACGGGTGGTACCCCACGTTGTTAGATGAGGTAGGGTGCATTTATTTATTTAAAAATTATTTATTTATTTATTTTAATTTCATGTTAAAAAAATATAATTATTTTTGGTGCTGTTTCTTTAATGGAAGTTTAATTTTGTCTAATATCACAACAAAGAAAAACTTGATGTATCTTTGTTTAATTATTATTGCTAAGCAACAATATTTTACGGTGCGGTTTTAAAAAGAACCTTGTTATTTGTTGTAGATGAAGGGAATAGGTGGTTCTATATGTCTGATAGTGAGTCCCCTACGGGCTCTTAGTCGCGACCAGGTATTAAGATGGACAAATCTTGGAGTCAAGGCTGCCTCTATACAGAAGATCATCGATATGGATGAGGAGACGATTCATGGTACCTATTTTTTCTTTGAGACACTTTTCAACGAGGGTCAGGGTGCAGTGCTTTCTTTCTAATGTAGCTTCCTAAACTACTCTGTTTCATAAAATAGGAATCCAGAAGGGCGAATTCCAACTTGTGTTTACTTCCCCCGAGGCAATCTTGGAGAAAGGATGGATGGCTATGGTCCGTGCACTGGCCCAAAAAAATTTGTCTGCTTGTTATAGACGAAGCACATTGTTTGGAACTATGGTAAAGAAATTTTCTTCAACTATGTTATAGTTACAATAACCGTTTATTTACAAGATTACATATCCATGTACCTTCAACACACAAACATGCACACACACAAACATTCATGTACAAACGCGAACATATACTCACACACAATCTTTCCCTCAAGTAACTTAACATACCCTACCCTACCCTGACTAACCCTATCTACCTAACCTACCTACCCTACCTACCCTACCCTACCCTTACCTACCCTAACTTAACCTAACCTACCCCTACCTAACTTACCTACCCTACCCTAACCCTAACCTCTACCCTAACTTAACCTACCCTACCCCCAAACTTAACACCCTACCCTACCCTAACTCAACTTAATCTACCCTAACGTAACCTACCCTACCCTATCCAAACTTAACATACCCTACCCTACCCGGAAACTAAAACCTACCCTAAACGGAAACCTACCCGACCCGAACAACGGAAGCGACCCGAACGGAACTTACCCGATACAAAAACGGAACAGACCCGACCCTACCCTTAACTTAATACCCTAACGGAACCGAGACCCTACCCTATCCAAACGGAACATACCCTACCCGGAACTTAACCAGACCCTAACGGAACCGAAACCCAGACAAACCAGGACACCCTACCGAATACCCGACCCTAACTTAACATAACCTACCCTAACTTAACGGACCTTACCCGAACTTAACATACCCTACATAACTTAACCTACCCTACCCTACCCTAACTTAACATACCCTACCCTACCATACCCTAACTTAACATACCCTACCCTAACCTACCCTAACTTAACCTACCCTACCCTACCATACCCTAACTAACATACCCCCCTACCATAACTTAACATACCCTACCTACCATACCCCTTACCTACCTTCCTACCCCTAACTAACTTAACCTACCAACCCTATCCTAACTTAATAACTGCCAACCTACCCAACTTTACCTCGACCTACCCCCCTAACTTAGCATACCCTACCCTATCTTAATATACCCTACCCTACCATACCCTAACTTAACATACCCTACCCTTACTATACATACCCTTACTTAACCTACCATAACTTAACCTGCCATACCCTTTCCTAACTTCACTAAATCTACCCTAACTTAACATACCCTATCTACCTACCTACCTTCCTACCTACCTACCCACCCACCCAACCCCACCCCCTCACACACACAATATGTGTATGCGTGCTTGCATGCATGTGTGTTGTATATAAATACATTCAATCAATATATGAATTATAACAATATCATTAAAAATCATTGCATAATCAGGTGTTTGTAGGGGGAGCAGTTTCCGCCACTCCTACCACCACATCAGAGAGCTGAGAGCAGTGCTGGGCTCTAAAGTGCCAGTTGCGTGTCTCACTGCCACAGCAACAACGCAGGTGATAGAGGTGCAGATGGTTGTTGCTGTTCCAAACAGGTTTGTGTCAGAAATGATAAATATTGGTTGTGTATTACATTGTGACATCACTATATTATCACACATAAGCCACAATCTTATGTGTTTGTTACTAGAATGCCACACTAAAATTACACCACTAAATACCAATAGATGCCTCTATTTCTGTATGATCAGTTCCTTGAGATAACACATCTATCATTATTACCATCCTATATACATCAGTGGACGGAATCACACCCAAATTACAAATTAAAATCACTTACAATATGACCTTGTTATTGAGAACACAAAGATAACACAATGGCTAAAATATTTGTATTTGTACAGGAAGAAATATATACCTGGAGATGGCTCCCGGTGTAGCATCCAGTGATGACCTCAAATGGCTTAGCGATCAAATCATTGAGAAAGGGAAGAATGCCCCCAAGACAGTTATATACTGCAGGTAACAGCCATGACATGTCTAAAAACTGTACAACAAGTGAATCATAATATACTAACTATATCCTTATATTGTTGTTCGACAAGTATCATCAGTACAAGTCGTAAATGTATAACAAAACTGCACATGTTGTCATGCTTTCAGGACTACAGACAATGTTACCAGCACCTATCAGGTGATAGTTGAAGCCCTCAAAAGAGGCAACGCAGAAGATCGTGAAGTACACGTTGAGCTGTTCCATGGCCAGCTTGACACAGAGACTGAGGAGGTCATCACCACAGAATTTTGTAGGCCTGACTCTACAATAAGGCTGCTCATATCAACGGTAGCTTTTGGGATGGGTATCGAAGTACCCGATATTAGGAACATTGTCCACTGGGGGCCAGCTTCTTCAGTGCTTGGATACTGGCAGGAGGTGGGCCGCTGTGCCAGGGATGGGCTGCCTGGAAGTGCCAGGATGTATTTGCACCCACGGTCTGTAGACAAAAGGACAGTCTCAGAGCCAATGGTGCAGCTGGTAAAGGAACAGGACAGCTGTTTGAGGGGACGAATACTAACAGCACTTCAGCTTGACGGAATGAGTGATGAAGAAATCCTGGCTTGTTGCGGGGGGAAAATGTGCTGTCACATTTGTGCTAGAGATCAGTGTCTCGGCGTCGTGGATGGGGACGTCGGCGCTGCCTCCTCCTCCAACAGTCAAGCTGAGAGCTAAGGGCATGAATATGCCTCCCTAGTTTGACAGGTGCCCGTACCTGAGTCCGATTTGTGAAGTTCGGATAGTCCGAGTGGGATCGTGGTGGGAGGTAGTGTACCAAGGCATCAGGCTGGAACTCCTGTACAAACTTCACAAGATCTTGTTTGTATCGCAGTGGCTTCTTGCATTGAGTCAAGCTTTCCACACCCATGCCAATTGCCTGGTGAAAAGAGCCGGTCCACGTGTTTGCCAAAAGCCCCACCCAGGTGGCTGCAGCGAGTGATCTGTTTTCCAGTGTAGTTACCGCGTGACTTTTTTAGCATCTCTGCACAACAAATTCCATGCATAAGTTATGTGACAATGTCATGCTTTGTGTTGTTTATGGTATTAAGATTGTACCGTTCATTACTTTCATATTTGTAATTGTTCATTTTCTTGACAATCTGGTGCTTATGTTTATTATAATGTTGATGATGATGTCAAAAGGGATGCAGGAAGTTATGATGCATAAATGAAGATAACAAATGATTTACCCTTAAAGTCGTTGTTCAGAAACTCATTTAACAGATCCAGCGGAATATTTTTCGCCTTGACACCACTTGGATTAGCAACTCTCTCCCAGGTGAGCTCCTGGGCCAATCGAGCTGTCTGGAATCCATTGGTATCTGTACAACATATGATGAGTACAACTTATCAAGGCATGTAATGTGGAGAATATGTTATATATCTTCAGGGTTCCTTTGTAGGGATATGCCTTAAAAAATACCTTACATTGACTATGAGGAAGTCTAGACACTTGATTAAAACTTACTAGCAAGAAGCCAGTGCCCGAGGATGAAATATTTCGGGTGTCCTTGCATCCAAAACTCTGGCATGTTTAGGCGCCAGAACTGGAGCATGGCTGGTCCATCGCCCTCCCTCACAGCATCTCTGTTGGCAAGATGGTGAAGACCATGCCACATGAGTCCTTTTGTGTACTCAAGAACACCGTCATCTTTCTCCTCATCCAACTCGCATTCCTCGCTGCAATACCACTCATCTACTCACACAGTTCCATCAGTAACAATAGATACAAAGTTAAATCAGCAAGAAAAGCTTATGTGGTCAGGAAGTATAATTTGTGTTTGGAAACTAGAAGCATCTATCTAGTATTAAACTATTGCACAGGCATTCCATTTAATTTTCTCCTAGCTATATATTGTCATTATTTATTGTAGGTTAGATATATTGGTATGTTTGTACCTGGATTTACAGGCCCAGGGGTAACACAAGCCCTGTGGTAACGTTCCCTCCTCCTGCAGTTGACCTTCAGCTTGCACCGAAGCATCCTTGTGTCCTCTGCATCTCCTCTCTTACACTGACAGGAACAATATATGAAGCCAGGTGCATATCGGCAGGCCTCACTGCAGTACCAGTAGCCTGGTGGCGCTCTTCTAAGTGGAGGGTCGAGGCATCCCATGTGGTACCACTCCACTGGGCAAAAGTTGTTGGCGCACAGAATCATCTGTCCTCCCATGTCTGTTTACAGTGCAACATACAGCAAAACGCTTTATTGCTACTGCCCAATACATAATATTAAAATTAAGCTTACCAGGAACTTTTACAACAGTACAGATATTGGAAGAAAAATATTCCTAAATATCTCTTACCACTTTTGCAAGTACAGAATGGGTATAGCCTGACATCATCCTCGCCATTGCTGTGGGTGTCTGTAGTCTGTCTTGCCAGTTTGAGGTCTTCCGAGTTGTAGGGCATCCAGCAGCGCTCTACTTAACTTAACTTAATCTACCCTAACGTAACATACCCTACCCCTATCCAAACTTAAACACCCTACCCTACCCTACCCCTAACTTAACCGAATCGACCCTAACTTAACCTACCCAACCCTAGACAAACTTAACATACCCCTACCCATACCCGAACTTAACATACCCTACACTACCAGACCCCTAACTTAACAGACCTACACTACCAGACCCTTACTAAACATACCCTACACTACCCCATACCCCTTACTTAACATACCCTACCCTACCCCATACCCTAACTTAACATACCCTACACTACCATACCCCTTACTTAACATACCCTACACTACCATACCCCTTACTTAACCTAACCTTCTCTATCCTAACTTAACCTACCATACCCTATCCTAACTTAACTTAATCTGCCAACCTACCCAACTTTACCTCGACCTACCCTAACTTAGCATACCCTACCCTATCTTAATATACCCTACCCTACCATACCCTAACTTAACATACCCTACCCTTACTATACATACCCTTACTTAACCTACCATAACTTAACCTGCCATACCCTTTCCTAACTTCACTAAATCTACCCTAACTTAACATACCCTATCTACCTACCTACCTTCCTACCTACCTACCCACCCACCCAACCCCACCCCCTCACACACACAATATGTGTATGCGTGCTTGCATGCATGTGTGTTGTATATAAATACATTCAATCAATATATGAATTATAACAATATCATTAAAAATCATTGCATAATCAGGTGTTTGTAGGGGGAGCAGTTTCCGCCACTCCTACCACCACATCAGAGAGCTGAGAGCAGTGCTGGGCTCTAAAGTGCCAGTTGCGTGTCTCACTGCCACAGCAGCAACAACGCAGGTGATAGAGGTGCAGATGGTTGTTGCTGTTCCAAACAGGTTTGTGTCAGAAATGATAAATATTGGTTGTGTATTACATTGTGACATCACTATATTATCACACATAAGCCACAATCTTATGTGTTTGTTACTAGAATGCCACACTAAAATTACACCACTAAATACCAATAGATGCCTCTATTTCTGTATGATCAGTTCCTTGAGATAACACATCTATCATTATTACCATCCTATATACATCAGTGGACGGAATCACACCCAAATTACAAATTAAAATCACTTACAATATGACCTTGTTATTGAGAACACAAAGATAACACAATGGCTAAAATATTTGTATTTGTACAGGAAGAATATATACCTGGAGATGGCTCCCGGTGTAGCATCCAGTGATGACCTCAAATGGCTTAGCGATCAAATCATTGAGAAAGGGAAGAATGCCCCCAAGACAGTTATATACTGCAGGTAACAGCCATGACATGTCTAAAAACTGTACAACAAGTGAATCATAATACTAACTATATCCTTATATTGTTGTTCGACAAGTATCATCAGTACAAGTCGTAAATGTATAACAAAACTGCACATGTTGTCATGCTTTCAGGACTACAGACAATGTTACCAGCACCTATCAGGTGATAGTTGAAGCCCTCAAAAGAGGCAACGCAGAAGATCGTGAAGTACACGTTGAGCTGTTCCATGGCCAGCTTGACACAGAGACTGAGGAGGTCATCACCACAGAATTTTGTAGGCCTGACTCTACAATAAGGCTGCTCATATCAACGGTAGCTTTTGGGATGGGTATCGAAGTACCCGATATTAGGAACATTGTCCACTGGGGGCCAGCTTCTTCAGTGCTTGGATACTGGCAGGAGGTGGGCCGCTGTGCCAGGGATGGGCTGCCTGGAAGTGCCAGGATGTATTTGCACCCACGGTCTGTAGACAAAAGGACAGTCTCAGAGCCAATGGTGCAGCTGGTAAAGGAACAGGACAGCTGTTTGAGGGGACGAATACTAACAGCACTTCAGCTTGACGGAATGAGTGATGAAGAAATCCTGGCTTGTTGCGGGGGGGGGAAAATGTGCTGTCACATTTGTGCTAGAGATCAGTGTCTCGGCGTCGTGGATGGGGACGTCGGCGCTGCCTCCTCCTCCAACAGTCAAGCTGAGAGCTAAGGGCATGAATATGCCTCCCTAGTTTGACAGGTGCCCGTACCTGAGTCCGATTTGTGAAGTTCGGATAGTCCGAGTGGGATCGTGGTGGGAGGTAGTGTACCAAGGCATCAGGCTGGAACTCCTGTACAAACTTCACAAGATCTTGTTTGTATCGCAGTGGCTTCTTGCATTGAGTCAAGCTTTCCACACCCATGCCAATTGCCTGGTGAAAGAGCCGGTCCACGTGTTTGCCAAAAGCCCCACCCAGGTGGCTGCAGCGAGTGATCTGTTTTCCAGTGTAGTTACCGCGTGACTTTTTTAGCATCTCTGCACAACAAATTCCATGCATAAGTTATGTGACAATGTCATGCTTTGTGTTGTTTATGGTATTAAGATTGTACCGTTCATTACTTTCATATTTGTAATTGTTCATTTTCTTGACAATCTGGTGCTTATGTTTATTATAATGTTGATGATGATGTCAAAAGGGATGCAGGAAGTTATGATGCATAAATGAAGATAACAAATGATTTACCCTTAAAGTCGTTGTTCAGAAACTCATTTAACAGATCCAGCGGAATATTTTTCGCCTTGACACCACTTGGATTAGCAACTCTCTCCCAGGTGAGCTCCTGGGCCAATCGAGCTGTCTGGAATCCATTGGTATCTGTACAACATATGATGAGTACAACTTATCAAGGCATGTAAGGTGGAGAATATGTTATATATCTTCAGGGTTCCTTTGTAGGGATATGCCTTAAAAAAATACCTTACATTGACTATGAGGAAGTCTAGACACTTGATTAAAACTTACTAGCAAGAAGCCAGTGCCCGAGGATGAAATATTTCGGGTGTCCTTGCATCCAAAACTCTGGCATGTTTAGGCGCCAGAACTGGAGCATGGCTGGTCCATCGCCCTCCCTCACAGCATCTCTGTTGGCAAGATGGTGAAGACCATGCCACATGAGTCCTTTTGTGTACTCAAGAACACCGTCATCTTTCTCCTCATCCAACTCGCATTCCTCGCTGCAATACCACTCATCTACTCACACAGTTCCATCAGTAACAATAGATACAAAGTTAAATCAGCAAGAAAAGCTTATGTGGTCAGGAAGTATAATTTGTGTTTGGAAACTAGAAGCATCTATCTAGTATTAAACTATTGCACAGGCATTCCATTTAATTTTCTCCTAGCTATATATTGTCATTATTTATTGTAGGTTAGATATATTGGTATGTTTGTACCTGGATTTACAGGCCCAGGGGTAACACAAGCCCTGTGGTAACGTTCCCTCCTCCTGCAGTTGACCTTCAGCTTGCACCGAAGCATCCTTGTGTCCTCTGCATCTCCTCTCTTACACTGACAGGAACAATATATGAAGCCAGGTGCATATCGGCAGGCCTCACTGCAGTACCAGTAGCCTGGTGGCGCTCTTCTAAGTGGAGGGTCGAGGCATCCCATGTGGTACCACTCCACTGGGCAAAAGTTGTTGGCGCACAGAATCATCTGTCCTCCCATGTCTGTTTACAGTGCAACATACAGCAAAACGCTTTATTGCTACTGCCCAATACATAATATTAAAATTAAGCTTACCAGGAACTTTTACAACAGTACAGATATTGGAAGAAAAATATTCCTAAATATCTCTTACCACTTTTGCAAGTACAGAATGGGTATAGCCTGACATCATCCTCGCCATTGCTGTGGGTGTCTGTAGTCTGTCTTGCCAGTTTGAAACATACCCTACCCTATCCAAACTTAACATACCCTACCCTACCCTAACTTAACCTAATCTACCCTAACTTAACCTACCCAACCCTATACAAACTTAACATACCCTACCATACCCTAACTTAACATACCCTACACTACCATACCCCTAACTTAACATACCCTACACTACCATACCCTTACTAAACATACCCTACACTACCATACCCCTTACTTAACATACCCTACCCTACCATACCCTAACTTAACATACCCTACACTACCATACCCCTTACTTAACATACCCTACACTACCATACCCCTTACTTAACCTAACC
>CM067351.1:12921630-12941630 GCA_034190875.2 Urechis unicinctus
CCAAAATAGGGATCAAAATCACCTATATCAATATACTTCTATATACAGACTGTCTAATTTGTCCTATGACATCCTCATGTAAATGGACCAATTAACACACAGTATGTAGTGTATCCAAATCCCTAAACAATAAACAGGCAATGTCATGCAAGCATTTTGAGATCACATTGAAACACCAGTTATTGAGCCATGCTCATGGGCCTTTCTTCACCAGTGATGTCTTAGCCTTAACACGGCCATGTCATTTGGGTCGTATGATTATTCATATAAGAAATAAATTTTGCTGTCAATCAAACACAAAGGCACAACCATGACTGGGAATGAAAATTGAATGGTCCTAGCTATCTTACCTGTTGACGTCGTCTTTTCTCAAAGGCACCTCGACGTCTTACTCGATCCTGGTTCACACCCATGTAATTAAAAATCGTTGGCATGGCACCTTGGCGAAGCCTAGTTTGTTTAGAAAAGCCAAGACTTCTGAGCAGCTCTGGGTCCGTTTCATAGGCGTCCCTCTCAAAGTGGTCGGAGCAAAGGACAGTTGTTTTGGTCGGCGTCCAATCCTTCCTCTTCACCTTTGCAATCCAATTCTTGTGCATGTTTCTCTTACTTGACCTCTCGGCGTTTCTACACTTAACCGACACAACAATAAGGCATAATCCAAACTGTGAGTGTAACAAACCGTGAAGACTTTTTCATAAACCATCAACGAGCCGCGACAACAATGGCGAAGCTTGTTGACATTCGTGATCAGCGAGCACAGAGCAGCGAACGTGACGTCACGGGCCAAATTATTCCGAACGTTGCCGAGCGGGATGTTCAACGAGTGGAAGACGAAACATACACTTTAAAATCATTTTTTAAAGGAATAGGGTGCTCCAAAGTAACCGCTATTGATATGAATACCTTTATTGAAGTTTATTCTTTCGAATTTCGCTTTAAAAAAAAATTGTGTTTATGATCTTTAAGCATCCAAGTGACAGGCAGCATGGTACCCGATACAACATTTGTGTGTCTGCGTATGGATGATAGAGTGTATTAGGCGACAGCAATAGAATTTGACAGGTTCCATGAATGGTAATATATCCGAAGTCGGTTCATCTTACCAACAAGTATTGACGTTATCATTGACCAGCTCAAGCGACGTTTTCGGTGGAAAAAGCAGCCACAATCGACATAGAGTAATCCTTGCCAAGAACATTCTGCGCGTACAAATCATAAGGCTCATGTGGAATCTCAAGTCAACCATCAACGGCTACAAATTAGAACGCTTTGTCAATCACTCATTTACGAACACCCCCCTGTGGGTCCGGGGGTAGAATAGGCCCACTGTATCCTCCTGCATGTCGTAAGAGGCGACTAATAGGAGGCAACCTGTTGGCCGTGGGTTGCGACTCGTGTCGGTGGACGATGGGATCCTGGTGGTTGAGTGGAGCGGTCCTTGCGAGGGCTATATCTGCAACACACCACTTTGGCCCGTATTTCGCCTAGACGAGAGGGTGGGTAGGCCTGGCCCATTCCTATCGGCTGGTGGCGTCGTGCCCTGGGACTACCCATCGCATGCATTTGACATCTTCCTTCATGACATTCATTAACTTCGTGTACCATTTTCATTTCATTGGCTTCACCAGTCCCAGAAGGCGGCTGCCTAATCAGGTCAATCGGATTCCACTGTGGGTGTTATGGTGCGCCTCTACGAGCCCAGCACCTTGCCAGTGTCTGGGCTCTATGGGGTACGTATTGTCACCTGTGTAGCTCTGGCATCTTTAAGATGTCCCTTTATTGGGCTCCGGGGCGGGTGGGGCGCACAGGTGATGAATTGTTCTATTATTATGTCTGTATCTCATCCTGGCCAAAAACGAAGGCATTTAGATGAAAATGAGACTAACGAATCTGATATTGCAAGGACCGACGGAAGTTTAGGGAAAGTTTCATTCATTGTTTTATTTAAAGGAATTTGTGGTATTGCAGGCACCCCAAAAACTTTAAAACTTTTGAGATGTGGGCTTTACCTTGTAGAAACTTCAAAACAAATTCATTCCAAACTTCTTCTCCAAACCACCAAAATAGCGAATATCAATGTAAAATTCAGCCCTCATCGAACCCTTAACACCATCAAGGGTGTTATAAAATCTTTCGAACTCAAATACTGCAGTGAGGATGAAATTGTTGAAGAGCTGAAAAATCAAAATGTTATAGAGGTGACCAAGGTGCATATAAACAAAAATGGAGAAAAGATTCCCACAGGCACCCACATCCTTACTTTCAATAGCCCATACCTTCCAAGCAACATTAAAATAGCAGGCCTTAACATCAAAACTGAACCATTCATTCCAAATCCTTTAAGATGCCACAACTGCCAAAGATACGGCCATTTCAAAACCAAATGTAACAGAACATCAATCTGCCCCAAATGCGGTGATGAGCATGGGGAGCAGGACTGCAAGTCACCATTCAAGTGCGCAAACTGCTCCGGTGCTCATCCCGCATACTTTAAACGCTGTCCCATATGGCAAACCGAAAAGCAAATCCAAACTTTACACATCACTCAAAAGTTTTCTTTTCCCGAAGCGAGAAAAATAGTCGATTGCCAAAACTCAACTTCTTCAAGACGTACATATGCCAGTACTGCAGCAGCACCTACTAAAATTACCAAATCTATAAGCACTCAAACCGAAAACCACCCTCCGAAACAACCCCCTTTCAAAGCCAACAACCCCCCAACAGAACAAACAAAACAAAACACCCACTACCCCAAAAGTCAATGAACACATAACAACAAACAAATACAATGAGAAATCTAAACTCCCACGTTCAATCAAATCTAAACTCATCAGGGTGCGGAACCCAGACTCTTTTGTTGGGCCCAACATCTATGGCCCATTGTCTGCCATGGAGACTGATGAGGTCCCCATGGCAGACACACATCATTAGGGGCCAATCGGGACCCTGGGTCTGTAGTGGCTCAGGGAACCTGCGGCCCTAGGAATGCCTTGGGGACTGAGGTCCACCATGGCAACAAACGTCCCACCAAACCCCCTGATAGCTAATGGCGGGCATTATACAATGGAATTGTCGAGGACTTCGGAATAATCATGAAGAACTAATTACTTTACTCAACGAAAATAATGGTATTGCAGCCTGCCTTGAGGAAACATTTCTGAAGGCGGAAAATAACTATAGCTTGAAAGGCTATAAATCTTACCATAAATTTGGAGGCACTGGGGAACGAGCTTCTGGCGGCTCGTCCATTTTAATCAAGGATTTTATTCCCCAGAAAAAAAATAGAACTCAATACAAACCTTCAAGCAGTAGCAGTAAATATAACCTTAAATAAGTCCATCACACTTTGCTCCCTTTATTTACCGCCAAGCCAAAGTTTTACACGAGGAGAACTGGACAACATCGTGGCCCAGTTGCCAGAGCCAGTTCTCCTCATGGGTGATTTTAATGGCCACAACTCTTTATGGGGCAATACATATGATGATGGAAAAGGCCAAATTGTAGAAGATTTCTTCATTTCTCACAATCTCTGCCTTTTATGACGTCTCAAATACATACATCCATCCAGGCTATGGCACACCCACTGCAATAGATCTTTCTTTCTCTTCTCCTTCTTTGTTTCTCGACCTTGCATGGGAAGTTGGTGTCGATGATACCTGTGGAAGTGACCACTTCCCCATTCTTATCCACCTAAACCCTCCGTTACCACCAGAGACACCTCCAAAGTGGCCGCTGCATAAAGCAGACTGGCCCTCCTTTGGATCTCTGTGTGGGGAGCCTATCCACAGGGATAAGATGCAAGGGAGAGGTACACACATAGATACATTTTGTGGTAAACTGCTTGAAATTGCCACCAAAACTATACCGAAGTCCTCGGCAAAGCCCAGGCGCATCCCAAAACCATGGTCTAACCAAGACTGCCAGGACGCCATCAACCACAGAAAAAGGGCCCTTAAATTATTTCAAACTCACCCAACCCATGCAAACCTGGCATCATTCAGGGCAGCGAGAGCGAGAGCGCGGCGGGTTGTTTAAGAAAGTAAAAAGAATTCATGGAAAACTTATATATATAAATTTAACTCGAGAACATCAATCAAAAAGACATGGGAAATGGTCCGCAAAATAAGTGGAAAAAACACCTCTTCCACTTCTTCTTACCTTCTAACACCAGATGGTAATGAAGTAAAAAACAAACAAGAAATATCTAACATCATAGCGGACACAATAACCATGAATTCTTCCACTGCTAATTATACTGAAAAGTTTCAAAGACATAAACAGATTACTGAAAGAACAAAACTTAATTTTAGGTCAAACAACGAAGAAAATTATAATGTTCCTTTTACTTTAGAAGAATTGAAAGAGTCTTTGAAACTCTGCAAGGACACTGCAGTAGGACCAGACGATGTACATTACCAACTACTTAAACATCCTTGTATGTCTTATTAGACATATACAATCACATATGGAGCAGTGGAGAATATCCGGACTCATGGAGAGAGGCTACCATCATCCCTCTCCCAAAGTCCGGAAAAGACCCAACCAACCCGTCGAGCTACAGGCCCATCGCTCTCACGAGCTGTCTCTGTAAAACCATGGAGCGAGTCGTTAACAAGCGTCTTATGTGGTACTTGGAAACTAATAATATAATAAATAAACATCAATCTGGCTTTAGAAAAGGCCGATGTACCACAGACAACCTTGTTAAGTTAGAATCGTATATTAGGGATACATTTTTAAAGGGGGACCATGTCGTGTCTGTGTTTTTCGATCTTGAGAAAGCATATGACACGACATGGAAATATTGGATTTTAAAAGATCTACAAGAAGCTGGTCTTCGAGGTAAAATGCCACTATTTATACCAAACTTTTTAAATGATAGATCTTTTAAGGTAAGAATTGGGACATCACTTTCGGACCAACATGGTCAGGAAATGGGGGTCCCACAGGGCAGCATTCTTTCTGTCACACTTTCAATTTAAAAATCAATAGCATCACAAAAGTTCTTAAACCTGAAATAGAAAAATTACTTTATGTAGACTTCCTTATATCTTACCGATCCAGCAGTATGACCACCATAGAACGCCAGCTACAAATCAACCTTAACAAAATTCAGAAATGGGCAGACGAAAATGGCTTCAAATTTTCCACAACCAAAACATTTTTGTCACAGAAGGGGCCTTCACCCTGACCCAGACCTAACCATTAATGGAAATCCCGTCCCTGTTGTGGAAGAAACAAAATTCTTAGGTATCATATTTGATTCAAAACTTAACTTTAAATCCTATATTAATTACATAAGGAAGAAATGCCTCAGGGCAATGAATCTTCTAAAAGTAGTGTCCAAGCTGGACTGGGGAGCTGACAGGCAGGTCCTGCTCAGGCTCTACCGGTCCTTGATAATATCAAAGCTAATATCTAAGACGACTGGACATAGTCCAGAATCAGGCACTGAGGATTTGCCTTGGGGCATTTCGAACCTCACCCATTGAAAGCCTCCACACTGAAGCCAATGAAATGCCTATCCATCTAAGAAGAAACAAACTGGCCCTTCAATATGCAGTTAAAATAAAAAGCGATCCAGATCACCCTGCCTATGACATTATCTTCCATCCCAATTGCCAAGTAATATATGAAAATTCCTAATGCCATACCACCTCTTGGCATCCGTATTCAAGAATCGCTAAACAACATATCCAATAATCTAGACATTATTGCTCCAAAATTCCCGAAACACCACCCTGGCAATTGAACACACCAACAATAGATACATCCCTTACCAAATATGATAAATTAAATGCAAATGACCTCTTGAAGAAATTTAATGAACTAAAAGAACATCACAAAGACAAGATACTTATTTATACTGTTTTTACAGCCGAAGTTACCGCAATAAGGATGGCATTAGGCCTTATTGCTCACCATCCCAATGCGGATTTTTCAATTTTTAGAGATTCTTTATCTGCCCTGGAGGCAATTGGGAATAAGTTATTATCGTGCTATATTGTTGTAGATATTTTAGAAAATCTTACTCGTTTATCCATGCTGGGGAAAAATGTTGAGTTTGTCTGGGTACCCAGTCACATAGGTATCCCAGGCAACGAAAGAGCCGATAGGACTGCAAAAGAAGCCCTACATGAGCCAGTGTCTGAAACCAAGATTCCCTTTACAGTCTTAAAACCGCAGGTCGTCAAACTTTTTAAACAAACATGGCAGGACCAGTAGGATGAATCCATTCCAAACAAACTATACGAAATCCAGCCTCAACTTGGGGAGTGGCCACACAGCTGCAGAGAGAGCCGAAGAGAAGAGGTCGTTCTTGCTCGCGCTTGTATAGGACACACCTATACAACTCATGCCTTTCTACTAAGGGATGAGCCCATCCCTGAATGTATTCCTTGTCAATGCGCCTACACCGTCAAGCACATTCTCATCGAATGTGCTGATTTGATTTTGATCCGAAATCGCTTCTTCCGGGTTCAAACCCTTTTAGAATTGTTTGAAAGAGTGAATCCATTCAAGATACTTGGATTCATAAGAGAAATTGGACTTTTTTATAGATTTTAGATCATGCAATTCTCATTAATTCAATATAGTTCAAATTAATATAATTCAATTAATACAATTCAATTAATGCTAATAGGTTTAATTTTTAGTTGATTGTAAACCTTGACTTCTTATCCTTTCGTACTCGTATATACCCCTCCTTAAGTAAGCACCATATAACACACTAGTGTTGGTGTGCCGTTAAACCCTATACTTACCTTACCTTACCTCATTTACGAACAATGATGAAATTCGAAAGGGCTGCATATACTTCAATATGAAGACACACTGAAGTCATTTTGAACGCAAAGTGATAGGCGCCTTTTTATGATTGATTTGCAAATTATTATGCCACTCAGAATCAAGCAAATGAGTAACTGGCAACTGGCATAAGGTTATTGATGTTAGTGAGCGATAGCGTTATTTCAAGACACGATTTCAAAATTATCATTACTCTGCACAGTAAAGTTAACAAAGTTGGTCAATAGGTTCATCAAATACAGCGCCCCGCGAATAACCAAGAATTGATTCGCGTCTGAAAGTAAATCAAGAATGTGGCGAGTACTGAGACAACATATATACTGTACTTCATGAAAATTCTTAGAAATCGTCAGAAATGCTATGTAATTTCAATAGTAAGGCGATGTTCAAAAAGATTAGAAAGGTCAGTACGCAAGCCATGGTCTTTTTCACTCTCATGGCTTAAAATAAACACCAGCTATTAACAGCCATTTTCAAGCATGTACTCAAGCATGTTGTTGGCAAAGATGAGTCTCATTTGTAGTACAAAAACCGTCACCAATTTATGGCAGGATGAGTTGTTTCTGAAGCATAGCATAACCATACCATTGCGATAGTTTCTATATTGGTGCTATAAATTACCCTAGAGATATAATTAAACGACCTAGCTGATGTAATTAAAAGATCGTTTGAGTTATCGAAGCATGATGAGACTCCCATGTGTCGCGGTTGCTAATGTAATTTTCATGAAATAGCGGACATAGACATCGTCGAATATTGTTCTGAGCTAAATTTTAAAAAGCCATCCTCCTCGTTATTAATGTTAGCAACATATACTATGAGGCGTAGAAGAGAGTTTTTGCCAGTATCAGCTTTCTATTGCACCAGCAATATTCACTGTATATATATTGTGGCTACAAGCACAGCTGTCGATTAGGCAAGTCTAGATGAATGGGATGAATGGATATTTCATAATGGCCAAATGTATGAACTTAAATTGGACCTCTCAAAAACATTAGGTGTTTTATGAAATTTTATCGAGCTACAACACATGTCACTTATGGAGAGCGTTGAGTAGGTGTACATTACAATCAGTGTCATTGTCGTATTTTATTAAGCATGTCGGATTCTGATTAATTGGTGAAAAATACAGCCTGCGGTATCAATGCGAATATCAAAAATTGTTATTTGACTAAAGGCACCATTCATCATTCTTAACTATAAGTGCATGGTGGCTTTACATTCAAAGATTCATTTTTGATGTGCTACGTAATTGCCCTGGGAATATCTAACAACTTTCTGATATATTACAGATGTATTCTTTGATACTGACATCGATCCGTGCGCAAGCTGCGCCGTGCAAGGTTTAATGCACTGTAAACGATAACGCTTTACAAAGCCATTAAAAATGGTCACTACCTCTCCTAATGCAAGTTCATGATGGAAGCGATACCCTTGTACCTAAAACTCCTTTCTCATTCTCTCCTTGATCCACTCATAGCTACGGATTTTTGGTTGTATACCAGCAGTCATAGTCTCACGCGCATTAATACCAGGTACTATATAAACAAAATTAAACTAGCATCGCCCACGATTAGTATAAGTATGGTAAGCAGCTGTGAATTTGAAGCGTGTGCTATTTGATAAGTTTGGAAAATCAGATTTTTTCTCTCTCTCTCACAGGTCTAGTTTAAAATGGGAACAGTGAATGCTCGCCGAGCGAAGCATCTGCATAAAACGTCGGTTTGCACGATCAAATTGCACATCAAGTTGTTTAGGGCATTATTGAATACCGCCTTCTTCATTGCATGAAACAGAAGACCAGATGAAAATTACCACAAACAGCAGCATTATTAGATCTCTTCATTTGCAAGTTTATTTGCCTTTATCGCTTTAGTCAGCACAGACAGTCTACATTTTCTTACACTCATGCCACATCGTTTGCGCTAGTTCCCGATGTCGGGCTTACAATGCCCCGAGACTAATATCATATAGCGAACCTATGCAACGCATTCGTCCTACTTTCATAACATATTTGACCGATGTGCATGAAAGCTGATGCACTGACGTTAGCTGTATAGAGTTCATTCACGCTCATCGTATCAGTTCAGTAGATCGATATGACAAACTTTGGAACGTTATATTCGTCGGCATCACGGATGGCCCGGGTCAATAAATATTCAGACTATTATGGAATAAGGGGTGACACGGAGCTTAAAGTTTATTTGGATTGGTTATAGCATACAATAACTAGCCGAGTGAAAAAAAATCTATCAGTTAATTTCTGCTGTAGACAACCTCTTGAGGAGTTCATATGTACAAAGTAAAAGACATGTAAAAGATAATTGTAGACACTATTTTGAGATAAAGATGATGAGAAATCATATTATATTGATGCTACATACATTGTAAGCGATTTCTTTTATTTACTTACGTTGTAAAATATAAGCACAATTACGGTAACATCACTTCAAACTTGTCATATTATTCAAACATACTAGCGGTATATTATGAGTCTCATAGTTATCTCCCCTTACCTGCATAGCTATCAACCGGTAGGCCTATTCGAAATACGTGTAATCATGCTACTGTCGTCCTTTCTTAGCCACCGAACACTTTTTTAGCTGGCATACCGCAATAGTAAATTTTTAATTATATGTCCAACCCTAGGCGTTAAACAACTATTTGCTTATATATTACGTAATGCAGAAAAATATAAAGGCAACCGGTCAGATAATCAATAATCAATACTGAGGGTCTTTGTACACCAGTCAGATGTTGTGGTAATGAAATTACAAGGGATGTATCAATTTCGATTATTTCGATTTAGAATAACATTACGCACCTCAGATAACAGTCAGACCACTTAGTTAAGTAATAAAACTACGCATCCTTCTAAGCATTCATGTTTGACGTTAACTCTTGTACACACACAGTGGTAAGAGGCGCGTTATTAATCAACATTATGTGTGGCACAAAGCTATGGCATAGCATTTGTTTGATTAATAGACACTGAATGATTGAGTTGAGTTGTTTTGCATCCTTTGAATGCATTCAAATGGTGAAGTCTGTGGACCAAAGAACTGTTGACAAGCAAACTAATAAATCTCAAATGGTTTTTCAAGCGGGCACCATTGTTTCCCATCCTTATATATATGTGCAGAATGATTCGTCGACATTTATCATTGCAGCCACACAGAGGGTACTCGACGAAAGTCATTAGCAGGACCCTTTCCTCTTGGTAGCAAAATAGGCAGCACCCAGTCTCAACCCGTACATACTCTAATGTGACATCGCGTTATTGTGGTTATGGCGCCGTGGGGTGTTATCATTGTTAAAACCAAGTATTGATCTTATTGCAATAAAACTGTTCGCACAAAATAACAGGGATGTATAACCAGAACAAAAAACTGATGATGCGAGGGACGAATCGTATTAAAATCCTAAAACACAGTCTCGTTATTGACAAGGGATTCACAAAGAGCAATAAATCCCAAATTCACCAAGCAATCGGAGCCTTTTTTGAGGACTATGCTAAATGTTGTAATTCATTAGAGTCTATATGAGAATCCCATAGCGGTATTATGAGCCAACACGTCAAATTGTAGCGATCAATACTCAAAATATGAGGTAAGTACGCTCAGTGCTTGACAGTAATCCATTTCCATTTTGCTGAGATGTCCACAGATTCTTCAGGCGACAAACAATTTAGTGGGAGTCAGGTAATTTATTTTGTGACCACATCCTGGCTTTGGACCATAATGAATGCAACAGCCAACATAAAGGCACTCCAGGATTCGCGCGATGTCGCATGTTTTACATGGCAAGTTTATATCATCACACAAAATACATAGAAACACCGGAAGAATACTTCATGGTATTTGCATCCATTGTTCACGGATAGATGATTATTGAAGAGGAGAGGTTGCCTTCCTAATCGAGTATGCTTTTGTACAATGAAGACAAGCAGTACGGTAAAAATATTTTGCCTCGATTGCTGCTCAAAGGTTCCTGTAGTGTTTTTATAACTCTGGGTTTGTGAGAGAATGCTAACATTTTTCAATGATAATATTATCTTACATAAGGAATCGAGTAAATATAGTAGCTCTCTTTATCAAGCTATCAAGAAAGTTTATTGCCTGGTCTGAAGCCAAATAGATCAAAAATGCCGATTATGAATCACGCTATCAGAAAGTGTTTAAACATCTTTCACAGGTGTGCGTATTCATGCATTTTTTTAATGCAGGCGAGATGTAAATAGATTACATAATTGATTAGGTTTAATTGGTATTCAATCGATACAATATTATTTGGCACAAGGTCGTGTGGGAAACGCCTCTTTACCAGTGCAAATGACCATCAGAGGGCACTCGGTAAATTCAAATATAATAAGATAACTAAAACGCATTCTATTGTCATAAATGTCATATATGCTGGAAAACAATTCAATATTGTACATTTGTAATCATACAACTGTGCTTTCGTTTTCCTTCCATGTTGGGCATATTACAGTTAAAATCTTCTTCAAAAGCATTTTCGATAAGCATTTACTTGTAAGATTGTACAGCTGTTTAAGATGTAGGGTTTGCCCACAAATATCACAATGATCAGTCTAGTTCTTAAGCATATATTACATACTGACTCAGAAGTTACTTTCTATACCGAGCAAATATTCTCTGCACGGTTTCTAAAGACTCTTCATATATATTTAATAACTAGAGAATGTTAACAAGTTCGATGTCCCAAGGCTGGAGAGCTACACAAAAACCCGATTATTTTCGCGTTATGATCGACGATGTTTAATACCACCCACAACATCGAAACGCTGATCTATTTTCTTCCGGATGTGTGCGACGATTTCAAGCCACTTGATTAGATCATCAAGATGCCTTTTGTGGCCAGTACCTGTAGGGAGAAGGGCTTGGTAGTAAACAGTTTCTATCAGACTGACTAATTGACAAAGTCATGAGTATATTCATTCACGGTGAGTTATTGAATATCGTACACCATACGGCACATATACCATACATATGTTAGATATAACAATATTCGTTGGTTGCTCTATTGTAGCTTGATTTTAATGTTATCTTTGTAAGTTCCCAGAGTAGGAGCCATTTATTCGACAATTTGCACTCGATATGTCAAGATATACTATCGTTATAATTATTTATTCTTCAAAAAGTATGTTTACTGCCGATACATTTTAAACAATAGTAAATGTTTTCCCTGTTCGATGTTATTCAATTAGGTTACAATTAAAACCATTGCAAAATACTATCTTCTGGGAGATGATCAAAGACACGGATGTCTTATATATCTTGAAAATGGTGGATCGTCATGTTTATGGTTATCTGCACGAGCGACAAATAAACGTTGCGTTAGAATAAGATATTTGGTCATCGGATGGCTAAAACATAGAGAGAGATGTCATGCTGATATCCCCTTGTTATGATAGACTTCGGATGTCATTTGTTTGAACTTGTGTACACATGATTTATACGACTGTTTGACAGTAAAATTACCCCACCTAGCCAAACAAAGGATTAATATTTCCTATCTAGGACAATGTACGGAACTATCAGTCCAGGGTTATAAATAACACTGCTATGAATCTATGTCAGAGGCTGTAAAAGGATAGATAACTGACACTACGAAAATCACACAACATGTATCTGCTATAATTTACCGATTGCGATTTATTTAGTAGGACGGAAATGAGATGATCTAATTGAAATGTGCTTATGATATAAGTACATACGGAACAACTGCTCTGTAATAACTCAACCATGCTCTGTTTACATTCTGTCTCCCTTGCATGCTGGCTGTCCACCACAAAGGCTTTTGTAATACCTGTAATCATGGTAAAGTTCATTTATATAATCCTGTGCATGACAAGAGTACGCCATAAGTCTGACAATCACTAACAAGTACTGAGGGTGCATTGACACTCCGGGACTTTAGGCCAAAATCACGTCAAATTATAGTACAGATTGCCATTTAAGGCAATTTCATTTGCGCTTCGATAATTAATCTATAGCAGCAAGACACGCAGGTCAGGTTATTTAGGACAATTTGTGTGATCCGGCCACCGTAACTCACTTACAGTAGATTAAGCTAAGGATATGTGATGATAGCAAACGACTGTATGAAATCTGAGCATGAAGCAGTGGCGAAAGAAATATGTCACGTTTGCCCCATAAGATTCAATGCACCTTTGAAAAACATTACTCTGTGGCCTTTGCTAATGTCTAAAAAGCTGCATACAGATGATAGTTATACAACTTACTCCCTTCATAAAACGTTGGTAAGTTTGATAATAGGAAAGTGTGTATATGGTATTGACAATCTCGTCTTTCAATTACCTTGCTTGCAACACTCCTAAGTAAGGTCAGATTTATATATTGTCTTTGTGAATTCAGAATAATTTATTCCTACAGCTTCTATATGAATATCCTCATATGACCTGGTAATGCATTGGTACTGCTATCAAAGAGTGTATAGCTTCGCTAAGAGGGTTCGCTTCGAGTGGCTCTGTGGTGATCGCTTCGCTAATTATAATACACTGCAATCGTTAGGTGGCACTACCGTGATATAAACTTCGATTGATAAGAGCGGGAAAAATATCGTTTCGCAGAGTCTTTCCACTGCCAAAACACCCCGGACCCAGGCTTAAAAATAGCAGAAAAAAACCCCTGCTTCAATATGAAATAAATGTCAACTTGATAAATTGCCCGGGTAGACCTTTCGAAAACAGTTCTCCTCTCACAGAACTCCATGTGTCTGTTAAAGAAATTTAATCATCTGATTGGTTAAGGCAACCACTGCTCCGAATTAATTAGAGAATTCCACGTGGGTTTAAGGGACATTATGTCAAAGCAACGCACTGTGCCTAACAGGTGGCGTCTTCACATTTTTTCTCGGTCTGAGGCTTGAGTGAGTGCTCTTAGTGAAGCTATACACTCTTTGCATGACTGAGAGGGACACATTATAGTGATGGACAGGGTTGTGGCTTAATGTACTTTTGACACTCACCAGGGCTCGGTCAGAATAGTCACAAAAATCAGCCTCTTGTCAGTGGCAACAAATTGGTTTCAACAATTAATATATGGTCGTTCAAATTTTCACCGTTTTATATCACAACAACTCTTTAATACCTATTACATGAGTAGCATCGAAACGTGCATATTTTGGAACTGGTTGCATTCAATGGCTAGGCATATCATTGAAAACGCATTCATATTTAAAAATATGAATATATCCAAAAGCAGATGGTATCCATTTTCATTCATGCGTGTTTTGTGAGTTCAATGTTTGGGGGTGGGGGGATCTAGAGACATGAAGGGCAGCCAGTTATTCAGGAAATGCCTTTGAAATGTAGGAAATACTGCAATGTGCGAATTCCTGTTTTCCGACAAAGTACACATCATACAAAACGCAATCAAAACACATCAACGAAACGGCACATCCTATGATATATATATATATATATCTATTTTACATTCATTGATTATCTGCGCTTAGTCCCCAAGAGCCCTCCTTCCATCAACTTCACAAATAAACTTCAGACCTTCCAATATTCCTCAAGGAAAAGCTGGCAACTGTTCACTAGCAATTTGTGGGTTATTTTGATGTGATATATAACCCCGCACTACCGTCATTGATTCTTAAAGATTCAGGTTGGTTGACCTTTCTTACCATACACAGATGACATAATACGGTAGATGGTATTCCCACCTATATTCCAAAAATTAAGCATTTACTGCCATCAATTAAGTATTATGGCTTTGCTGCCAACCACGCTAAGTAGTCATGGAACACACAACATACAACCCAATTAACGAAAGGCGGACCTTTTTCGATGATTTAATCAACAAATGTTCAGAATATATTTCGTCAAAGCTTCTTTGATTCACGGGTAATTTGAGGCTTATTTGAGGGCTGAAATCCTTCCGGCCAAATACGGAAATGATCGGTTGAATGCTTTATCATATCAGACAATAAGCGAGGCTATTTGACTGCATCAAACAGGATATAATATTGCACACCTGCTACCAGTGATCTGCGACAAGCTACATTGTCTATTTGTGGTGTTGGAACAAATTGCAGGATTTGTAGATCTATGTTTTAGCATTTGGTAATTGATAATCATACCTAAAATAACTAAAACAAGACGTATAGTGCATGCGTTCGCTACACATTGGGTTCCCCACTTCATAATGCCCGAGTAATTATTCAGCTTCTGCTTACGGGCTCCTTACGAGGCTTCATAACCCCGGGCTTTGTACGACTCATAACAGCCATTTTGTTGCATCCTTGCGGCGTGTATATGATCGCTGGATCAACGGCGGCACTCGCCCAACGCCATTTACTTTAGAGGTTTTGCTTCTGTCGTTCTCGAATGATGACCGCCAGAATTGCCTCAAGCCACTCTTCCTCTTCCTCGTGTTGCCACCGCTGCTCTAATGCTCTGTCTCTGTGGCGGGATCGGTAGCATGCCGATGTCTCTTATCTTCACATGAGAACTTTCACATGGAAAATATCAGGTTGGGACTGGTATATATATTCCTGCCAAACAATTCGTACATGCACCCGTACGTGCACTCACTGGTCTTCTCGTCCCGCAAGTGTCCCCACGGCCCTAAACGACTGATCGTACCTGTATTTTGTCCCATCAAATCCCCGTGACCGCTTGTTAAGTGATCACAACATCGTATGAGGGGGATTTCTTACGGGTAGGCGGAAGATCTGAAGACATAGTGTCAGTTTAAAATCTGACGCCTATATTATATAAATAATAAGTGTGAATGCCCAGCATTCCTGAAATGCCAGTCGTTTCAAATGCGTACTTGGATATTTCGTTTATGCTGTAGCCCTGCAACCCGTATATCATTGAGGTGATATATACAGTAGGCTTCTCAAGAGTGTCTAATGCCATGGGTGGGTCACATGAGAGCTACAGGTGGTTACGGGCCCCATTCGCCTTTGGCGACTGTGACCCGTATGAAGCACGTAAGAAATCATCCCCCGTACGATGTTGTGGTCACATGCTCAACGGGCGGTCTGCGGGCGTTCTACGTGTGGTTCATATACTTAATTAACTAAAGCATCCTCAGACGATTTTTTTTGTATATAGTACTTATTTTGATAGACAAAAGAAAAACCAAATACCCGAATTAAATCACCGTTTATTACATATACCGACGACATACATAATTATATCAATAGACACGAGTAACATAAAGTACAATGTGCACACAAAGTCCTTTAGAGCCAAGCGCTCTATATTAGTCTAGTCCTGAGCAATGTCCTATATATCAATTTAAGTCTTCCAACAAAACAGTCTCATATTGTTCCATATGATCACAGGATAATGGTATTTTGTACTAAGCCGGAACCCCGTGGTTCAAAACGTTGTCGATTATATATACGCCGGAAAGACCCAACCAAATTTCCGTATTGAGTCACACGGTGCCTTTAAGGGGACCGAGCTGTCCCCACACTGGGCCCTTGGGAGACCATGAGGGGTTAAGGGGACCCGAACGACCCGTAGAGCACCCATAAGAAAACCGTACCAGCCAAGCACAGGCCGCGCAAGGGCCACGCATAACTGGTGATCTTTTTTGCTTCAACAATGTAACGTGTCAAACTTATTGTTTAAATTGCGCGGCTTCTGTTATAAACGTCCACTTAGCCTTAGACAACGGGGTAATTTATGGGTATCTCAAGAAATATATATATATATATATATATATATATATATATATATATATATATATATATATATATATATATATATATATATATATATATATATATATATATATATATATATATATATATATATATATATAAATACGCAAGTTTTTAGATGCAGCCTAACACATGCCGTTGAATTGTTGCGTTACTGAGTATATGTAGCCATATGAGTTACTTATGAAATTTTACTACATGTTGGAAGAGCAAAACCTTTCAATTAGTTTCCTATGGCAGATGTATTATTTCGTCTCACTTCGCTGTCACCATTGACTGCTTTTTACCGGTATCAATTGAAAGAAACGTAAGTAACCGACACAGTAACCGCTATAATTTATCTAAAAATATGTACCTCAGACAGTCACAAAGGATGCCGTCGTAATCTATGATGTAGAACAATATAACAAAACTGCCGTCCACGACTACCCTAAAAAGTCTCTATTACCTCATGGTTTTTTTAAAAATATAGCGATGTTTTGAATGTCATTTTGATATCGTTTCGTGATACATTGATATAATCAACTTTGATATATCCGACGTCTATAGTGAGAGTTAAGGCGCGACAGGATAAAGTGAGCATGACATCCGTTTCAGGATTGCAAGACCTCAGGGGATGCATAGCGCCAATTGCGTGGATATGTCATGCTTTCATTCATATAATGCCAGCCATTCCTCATAACATGAATACATTTCCTCGCATAGGCTTGTGAACATTACTGTGAAAATGATAGAGGATACATACATCATCAGGTTCAGTGCTGATGTCCTAATACTGTATCATTATTTTAAATGTTACCTTTCATATTATATATTATTTTGTTATACTGCATGTAATAATAGATGCGTGCGATCGTATTAAACTTTTGATTTCAATCTGTAACTACGTTCCTTAATGTTATCCTTTTAATCCTGTCATGTGAATCAGCCACCGACGTTAATGCCATGTACAACTTTTTGTACCAGCTAAGCTAATGCCGTTATAATATCATTAAGAAGTTAATTATGAAGCTCCACTACGGTGGAAAAGTATTACCCATTAACGGCGATTGTGATAACCGAAGTCTGGTTTTTCTGCTGCGGACCATAACTCTGGCTACGTCTTCAGGGGGAACACAGGGTCCAATTTATATGCCATGAATAAATGACCAACTATCCCATTACTTTTTAAGCTACAAACGCTATGAGCTGATGCAAACTAATTGGCTTGCTCGAGTAGTAATTGATAGATCAAAAACATTGTAGTGCTTTGAGAGCGGTTGAGAATATTGGTGCTTCTTTTTGTTTAGTAATCACTTCAAACCAAATCGTCAACACACCCAAACAACAGCTTTGAGGATTGATTATTGTAGAATGTTGGTAAAGCACACACACATTGGCAGCTTATTTATGAGAAACAACGTGTTGTATGTTCTAAAATATAAAAACGTACACAGGCTACTTATTCTATTGCTTCACTTGCCTCAAACTGATTTAGTTCATAGATGCTCATTAACAACATGTGTGGAAACATTGTCATACGAAAAGCTGGTTAAATTATAATTGCAAGAGTAGGTGCCCTGAACGTTTCCTTATAAGCTATATAGACAATGTGCGCATTTTGCTGTTGACGGAAACGTAATGCTCAGTATTTCAAAGCAGACTCGCGACCAAAGACCACTAAGCCAATCCACATGAAAATATTTACGTGTTCTCTGACAACTAAGAGGGGTAAGATAAACGTAAGACAGGGGATTCATCCGACTGATGCAATTTGCTCCCTAAATGTTCCTCTACTTGCGCAATTATCCGTGTCACTGGTGCGTTGTACCTGTACAGGGAACTACTGCAGCGGCATGCATGAGCTGTTTTGTTTCAAAACATGGTGCCGTTCTCTGATTGGCTCATGTATGAATTGACGTCATTACTGATTGAATATATAAAGCTAATACGTGGTGTACTGCGGTCAACAAGAATACGATGCACTATTGTTTTTCCATTCAATCATAAAAAATTATAATTGTTTTCCCCCACATCTGTCCGTGTGCAATCTTCAATAATGATGTGACACGTTTTAGACATCAGTTTATTATATATCAGACAGTAGTTATAATGAAACGAATATGGTTAAAATTACAGCACGTTTTAGTACAAGATTTGATTTATTTACGTCCTTTTTCAAAAACTCCTGTGATTCAAATGATATGATGGCAAGGTGAGCAGAAACAGTCTCGCGCTGCTGCATCTTGATGTACTTAGTCTGGATTAGCCTCCGCTTATTCTTCTCGACGCGGCTTGTGACTTTAGGTGACTTAAGTACTTTAGGTACTCTCTGAGCCAAGTGGCATCTTATTCAACATACACTTGATGATGTGGAACGGGCACAGGCTAAATAATAAGTGTCATATATGCGTCGGTAAAAAGGCGACAAAGTGGCGTATCCTATTAGATTAGTAATACCGGAAATTACGCTGAAATGTATGACACGTAAATATGCACGCTAGTAACTAAACGTATACGTAACAGTCAATAGAAGCTCATGTATTATTAATTAAAGATGTCGGAACTAGTTCAATTGGCTATGCGACATCCAATAGTATGGTAATTAAGCACCTCCAATATCAATACAATTATTTCATAAGCCAATGGATGGAATACTTGGTCGGGTATGGTAGCCGGAACCGAACTTGTAGGGTTGAATGTTGTGTCCCTACTCATACCATCAACTAGTGTCAGATGTAGTTTAGTAGACACTAAGCTGTCTATTCAATTTGTTGATCGATTGCAAAAGCTATTATGCGCGACAAGTTGAGCTTGCTACAGAAGTTATTATATATTTCTCTATAAATGTAATGTACTTAAGACATTGTGTATAACAATAATTTGCATAGATACGCTTGCAATTACCCAGATTAACTTGTGTCACTGACACGATGTTAATACAAGGCGCTTTATTCAAACTCCCAGTTTACATAGATTAGATCAAGTATGTCTTCCTTTGTCAGCATTTCTCCATTATAATTAAATGCTAAAAATCTATCTCCGATTAAGATGATTCATTGTGTAAAAGTGTGCTTGGATAATTCAAGGCGTCGCATTAAACTGAATGTGTTCATATTGTTGTTTTGAAATCGTGTATGCTATCATATATTTCAAATAACTTAGAGATGCCCACCAACTCAATGTGCATTACTAGATTTCGATGTTATAATGCGACATACCATTTTTGGGTCACTAAATCCATCAGGTTGCTTGCCGATGGTCTTCTCTAACTTGTGTTGTAATATATAAAAAGTGGAAAGTAGTGAAACTTCGAGCATTCAAAAGTGTTTCACGCAAGCACGCTCTCTCGCAGTGTACGCGATCATCTGTCATTTGATCTCATCCTATGCAGATGTCAGACCATTACATAACTGCATCACGAGACGTTGTTTCTTGATTTAGTACACGCGTACTCCCGTCATGATTTGTGGTCTTTTGTTATC
>CM067351.1:12946630-13114130 GCA_034190875.2 Urechis unicinctus
ACTCAGCACTGGAATAAGTTATCTATATGTTTGTCACAAAATACAATTATTATACATCCAGCATGTGAGATGTCTTAAGGACATCGTTACAAATATCTTCAGGAAAAAGTTGGTCAAGATACAGAAATGGTGCTTCTTATGAGAACATTTTTACAGGCCCTGCAATAGAATAATACAGAGTAAATGTAGTTAAATTTAAGTAAAAGGCATAGTCTACGTAAGATGGTTATTATCCACAAAATGATTTATTTGAACCTTCGGTTTTGACTGGGTATCTTCCCGAGTGTATTCTAAGTATAGAGACATCGCCTTTGGTCTGCTTAATTGCACAACAATGCGTTGTTTAACCGAATCGGTTATAATTTCGTAAGAGTACACTGATGTGGCATTGACGTCATAAAGGTGATGAAGGATGTCTGGTGCTAATATCTTTGATTTACGTCTCATGGGTAAACACGTAGGCTGTGGTGAGAAATATGGAGGGTCAGTGTAAAGTGAACACATCAACTTTAACACTTCAAATATCTCGATCGTGTTGTGCCTCGGTGTCGATTATGTGTATTCCGTGCAGGGCCTTTTTCCTTCTACCACGTAGTTGAAGTCGGATAGTGGTTGTCAGTGTTATCTTAAGATGATTTCTCGCGACAGGGCCGATTAGAAAACATGTTTCTTTAAAACTAACACTGACCATTGTGTGTACACGAATACACGTTTATGTAGTTGAAAAGTCGCGGATTGAGAATCAGCATGATAATAAACATACTCGTGCATCACAATAGTCATCGTTTTTTGCAGTATTTCGAGTTGAAAAAAAATTATTCTATCTTTTGATTCTGCCATAGAAATTTTTCTATCTTTTTATTTTGCCATATATGTTGTAGCTTGCTTTAATTGTGCTTTCAAAGTACTTGCAACATGGCAAACTATTTTTAGACGATGTGGTAATTGGACCCATGGCGTTATTTCTCAACGTACTAGTGCCTATAGGCGTATGTGTATATCATTACCATCCACAAAAGATTTATGCTACCGCAGAGCTGAAATTAAAAAAATAACATTTGTGGATATTAACTTCTTTGCAGCACAGAATTGTGGGTGGTTAAACATCCAAACAGCTCTAGTTTGAAGTATGCACTTGTCGTGACCTTCTACGAGCTGATAAAGATAACATATGAATTATTTTATTGTCTTTCTGAATTAAATTTATGATATTACTATTGATGACCCGGTGTTGCCTCATTGCATTCGTTTGAACCTTTTGCCTTTTCATCGCTTGTATATGTAGAGATAACAATGCTAACGGACCCCCTCCTGCATGTTAAACCAATTTACAATTTACTTTATGTAGTAAGCCGTTCTATTTAATGGTATATTCTTTGTAGAGGATGCCATCGTTAACATCCCCAAACCGTAGTGGCACAAACAAGCCGACTAATATTTGGCTGTCATGTCCATCCCCGTACGCTGAATATGTTCAGTCATTAGCAATTTGTTGTGTTGAATCAGAGGCTATTGAATTTGACGAGTCAAAGGCCACAACATCGAAGAAATCAATAGTTTAACCTTAATGCACTAATTGTAGTGGGATCTGATGTAAGGTGCATCAAGTCCATATCATACCAGACCTTTTGTAGCAGCATAATAAGATTAATTCGGAATTTAGAAGTAAGAGATGTTGTTAGATATTTGGGTACAAATAACATTGACTGGAGTTGAACGAAAATCGGTGACTTTTACATTCTTATTTCGCACAATTATAGTTTGGATGTCAAAGTTATGACATTAAAACAAGGGTCGGTTGGGATTATTTAGTGTTGCTATATTTAGTTTGTTGCTATTGTCCTGGATTGAATTGAATTGATTTTGATAGTCAGTGATGATGCAGTTTTGGAAATTGATCGATTGAATTACAATGTAATGTATGTTGGCCTGTTTCTCAAAATAAAAGGTACCATAGCTTTACACTGGTCAATCCAGCAGAAACCCACATTTCATTAAATTCATCACCGTTTCGTTTTACAACAATATAAAACACACACAGTATCATACATGTAACTTTTTTTCAAACATGATGCAGTACTAATGTCATTTGATTTCAATTCAAAAAACGATAAAATCATTGTTTGGTTACCATAAGTTTCACTTGTTAGCATATATAGACAGGACCAACCACAGACTACCTGCCTAACTAGTGACACGTCGATAGCATGCATAGACCCACAAGTACCACCGGCACGCTGCGAGTGTAGATCCCGTACCACCGGCACGCTGCGAGTGTACATCGCGATCAGAGACTATGAGACATTATAGCGCAGTCTTTTAAATTCAATTTTACGGACGCGGTCGACCTTGGTTTTTTATACTTCTGCTTTACGTCTTACGAAATTGTGACCATCATTTGTGGCGAAAAAAGCTGCCATTCTATCCGACGCCAGTTTGTTTTGATTTCTGATCACGTACTGTAGAACCCTTTTGTTACGCCGCTTTGCTGTACTCTTAATGTCCTTATGCTAAACTTAACTGCTACTTTGAATCCGCCAATGCATCAATCAAATATTCGGAAAATATTGCCAAAACGTTAAGGGGAAAGCAAGTAGAAACTGCTACCTGCGATTGATAGATAACTTTGCCTGAGAACCCAAAAGTTCATGTCAAGCCATAGCGGTCATTGGATGTCTGGTTAATTAATCGAACGCAGTACAACTGTCTGCAGTTAAGATGCGTCACCAAACTCATGACACTGAATATGACTGCAAGCCTTCTGGGACATACGTCACAGAAAAATTAGTTATCCTTGCATTTACAGATAATGTAATGAATCCACTACGGATTGGCACATGGTGTAATATTAAAGCTTGATGATGGATGTTTGGCGCATTGATTATTTATAAAGGTAAGTGAACATGCGAAGTTTCAGAGCCTAAACGTCATAGGGTACCTTGTTAGAGGGTCATTTTTTTGACGATGATACGCTAGTTGTTATTATAACAGATGTCAATAATGTATATATATATATATATATATATATATATATATATATATATATATATATATATATATATAAATATATATATATATATATATATATATATATATATATATATATATATATATATATATGTGAGTGTGTATATACCTATGTACGCATATATATATATATATATATATATATATATATATTTAGAATATACATATAAATTTAAAATTATATATATTAATATAGATATATACACATATATTTACATATACAGATATATACACATATATTTACATATATACATATATATCTATGTATATATATACATATATAAACATATGAATACATGCATATATATCTGTATATATATATATATATGATTATGAATACATACATATATGTATTTGAATATAGATATATTCATATGAATATCTATTTATAGATATATATATATACATATATATATACATATATATATATATATATATATATATATATATATATATATATATAGTATATATATATATATGTATATATATATATATATATATATATATATATATATATATATATATATATATATACATATGTATATACATACATTTACATATATACATACATGTATAGAGAGAGCAGGAGAGAAGATTAGCTTATCGGTCACCGTAGTATACGGACGTGTTGTATATGTTTTAGGCGCCAAAATTTCGCTTCAAGTGCTTTTTTCAAGTTTATTATCTCAGTGGAGTTTGTTATTCTTGACGGCACCCATTTATTTGTTTTCCTTATCACAGTTGTAACATAAAAATCCTTATTATAGGATTATCCTATTAAATTTAGGGTAGATCTTGGTCCTCCCGTGGACTACACCCCCTCCCAGATGGACATCGGATCAGTGTTGGGATTACCTACATCAAACTGTCTTTTTCTTTTTGTTCTGCTTTTCCCCTCAATTCATTTGCGATTCAAGCACCATTCCCCTATTTTAGTTAAAAGGCACAATATTATCAGTGTGTCTATTTCATACATCCCAATCCCCATTATTTTGAATAGCTCTTTATCCATCAACAACCTAGAGCCTCGCTCTGACAACCCCTTGACTATAACTTGCCCTCACAAACTCTATTCGTCTTGCTTATCCTCGCCCAACATTTCAATGAACGAGTTTTCGTAGGAACAACAGCCCCTCCGAAGAAAACAACCCCATGAATCAGCTCCCTCACTTCCTCACAAACAACAACAAATAAACCCCCACAAATTAGTAAAGTCAATATATTTATCAACAACATTAACATATTCAAAATAAACCCCATCATTGTTCAAAAATAGATCATAAACATCATAGGTTCAGATTTCATCACCACCAAAATAGGTTCTTCCATTGCGCTTAAAGTTTCAAAAATCACAAGCCACCCTTTTTTGTCAAAACACCCAATCTCTTGGAAAAATCCCCGTCACCACTAAAATTCTTCAATAAAAAAACCACCTGAAACTAAAGGCATCATTCATGGTGTTACTACTGATATTCCAGATTCTGACATTCTTTTGGCACTCAAACCTTTTGATGTTATCAATATCCAAAGACTAGGAAAAATCACCCCTACAGAATCAAATGAACTAATCTTGCTACAAATAGGCTACACCTTTCACAACATTAAATTTTACATTCCCACCCCACCAGTAGTAATAAATGCAACGGATATGGCCATAACTCCCCTTTCTGTCCAAATAACACCTCTTATCCAAACTGTAGAGAGCACCACCCCTTTATTCAATGTCAAAAGAGAAAAAAAGTTCCAATTGTGGTGGTAATCACAGCGCAGCCTATAAAAGCTGTGGCTCTTACAGTAAAGCCCAATCAATAAAACAAATCAAATTCACCAAAAACATTTCTTTCTCTCAAGCAGCACCCCCTGTTCCCCCTACTGCCATCCCTCAATCATCTTATGTTTCTCCCCCTTCTCCTCTCCCTACCTCGACATCATCCCTATCCCCAAAACTCAAACATCCTACCTCCTTCATTCATCTAAATCAACCAAACCATCATCGACCCCTCACCCTACTATACCCTCTATACACCTCAAACTTCAACTAATTCTTCTGCTCCAATTTACCGATCCACTCCCACTCCATCCTCATCTCAATCTCATTTAACACAACCCTTCCCAGCTATCAAATTATCTGACTTCGTTTACCTCTCCACAGCTATCCTCTCATCTCACCTCTCACCAGACCAAAAAGCCAATAGTCTCTCTGCATCTACTCAATGTCAACATCCTCTCCAGTACCCTTATACAAGCATTAAACCAACATTCTATCGTTACCAATCAACTACAACATTATCTTAATCATCCACTTTCAAAAATCTGATTAAAGCTTCCCATTGTATCTACCATCCTTTCCCTCTCATTCTTTCATCCTTTCTGATATCATCACTTCTCATCACTCTTCTCCACTCCAAATTCCTCCCATCCATATTACCATAATAATTCAACTCATTCTTTGAACTCAATCAAATATCACAATATTTTCTTGGAATTGCAGAGGCCTTCAATCTCAACAACCTGAATTGTCTCATTTCCTCCAAAATTTCCAGCCAACAATAATCTGCCTACAAGAAACTTTTCTTAAATCTATTCACAACTTAAATATTCCAAATTATAATATCATTCACAATGACAGAACTGCAGCACTAGCTATTCTAATCAATCATAACATTCCATACAAAATTATTAATTTAACTTCTGAAATAGAACATCAAACCATTCAATTTAACATTTCTAACCAAATTAATCATATCTCAAACATTTATGACAATCTCAATTCCCTTGACCCAGATCAGTACCAGTCTTTTCACAATCTTCCTCGAAATATAATAGTTGGTGATTTTAATTCCCATCGCCCCTTTTGGTATCACCCCCTCCCAAACAGTAAAGGCAATTCCCTTTTTTAAATAATCCAAGACAACAATATTACTCTTCTCAACGATAGTTCTACTCACTTCCATAATAACGGTTCAAATATCCTTGATCTAATTCTCATTTCTCAAGATATTTCGCATAAATTCATCTTTACAAACACTCACAATACAATGGGAAGTGATCACTCTATCATCTCCATTACCAATAATAAATTAATCTCATCCCCCGCCTCCTCGCCATCACCAAAATGGATCGTTAAAAAGCTATTTGGCCACTTTTTCAAAAACTCTGTAACCAAAAAATTACCCTGAAATTCTATCAACAAATCCGTTTGCATCATATGACATTTTTTACAACACTCTTACATAGCTCACTTGTCCATTCCTTTCCTTCCACAAAAAAGTAAACAACCTCAATCCCATCCTTGGTGGAGTGATGCTTGTACTTATGCAATAAAAGAGAGCAACAAAGCTCGTAATAAATATTAACATAATAAAACCCTTGATAACAATATTCATCGAAAAAAATCAATTGCTAATGTCAAATACAATTTAAAGCAAACAAAAGCTAAATACTGGCAAGATAAATGTTCATCTTTAAATTCTCCTAATCTCAAACAACTTTTGAACACAGTTAATATTTTAAAAGGCAATCCTTCCCACTCTCCAATCCCTCCTCTTCTAACAACCCATAATAATCTTTATACAAATTGCAATAAACAAATCACCAATGTTCTTGCATCTCATTTCGCAGATGCTAGCTCTACCCCCTGAAGCATAATCTACCCCCTCACTTTACTCCTGAATGTACACCACCACTAATCAACAAAAATTAAATGAAACTTCTCCTCTCAATGAACCTTTCACTATTCAAGAAATAACAAACGCAGTTACCAAAACAAAAAATACATCGCCTGGAAAAGATCTTCTTATATACCCCTTTTTTCTTCACCTCCCTCCTAATCCCTTGAGGTGCTCTTACAAATGTTTAACCAATTAGGGCAATCTCTACTACCCCCCCCCCCCCCCCCCACCCTTCTGGAATTCTTCTCTAATTATACCCATTCTAAAACCCAATTTTAACTCGCACGATCCTTCTTCCCGCCGTCAAATCAGTCTCACATCTGTTGCCTCCAAAATTTTTGAATCCATCTTAAATAACAGAATTTCCTGGCACCTTGAGCACAATAATCTATGTTATCCCAATATCCCAGCTTTTCGAACCCACCATAGTACTATCGATAACGTTCTTCTCCTTACTGACACCATTAATAATTTCTCCTCAACAATAAATAAACTCGTGCTATTTTCCTCGATATCTCCATAGCGCTTTCGACATGGTAAACGGATTCTCAATAGAAATTAAAGCCAAAACATTAGGAATTACAGGCCTTGCCCTTAATTGGATTCATAACTTCTTATCTTATAGAACCATTCAAGTAAAAGCCAACAACAACATTTCTTCTTCACAATCCACAGACAATGGAGTACCTCAAGGTAGTGTACTATCCCATACTCTCTTTAACATATTTGTTAATGACATTCCCACCCCTAGTACTTTTATTTATGCAAGTGGCATTACAATATGGGCTAGTGGTAAACTATCATCCAGACTCACCAAATCTTTACAAAACCACCTCCTCAATATTCAACAATGGGCCTCTAAATAGGGCGTTTCCTTCCACCCTCAAGTATAGTTGCCGAACTGCTTTACCCGGAAATAACAACACCAACAACAACAGACCAACAACAACAGAGCAAGAGAATAGTATAGATACAGATATACATACATGTATAGAGAGAGCAGAAGAAATATATAATTTATATATATACATATATATATATATAAATAAATATATATTCATATCTATCTATATATATATATATATATATATATATATATATATGTATGTATTTATTTAAATATATAAAATATACATATACATATATGTATGCATATATATATATATATATATACATAAATATATATATGTATATATATATTTATACAAGTCCGACCATTTTGGTACAATTCACCGACTTTTTTGGCCCATACTTACATTTTGGTCGACGATCATGGGGCCAAAATAGTCAGCGTCATCTCATAGGCTTACACAACTGCGCTTCCCCACCAAATTGTAACTTTGTTTGCTACTACTCCGCCTAAGGTTGGAATCTTATTATTCGGGGTAACTATCCACATTTTCTTGGCGTTAAATGCCTTTGCCTGAATTTACATTTTGGCCCCAACGACCATTTTGGCCATGTTGAATAATCGGTCATTATATGGCTTTGTTCGATGTATATTTGCTTCAAACTTAGATTCATGATTTGTGTGACTTATGACTTCAATGAACAATTCTTTGTTTTAAATTATTGCTTGAAATGAAGAACATACAAATTTTGAACGAATATATAAATCAGCAGTTTAACGAATAACGGGCGGCACACACTCAAATATCTTTACGGACGGATATAAAATTAATGGCGATTTTACTGGAAAATCTGGGGTTGTAAGTTTTTGTCAACTAGTTTTTGGTGTTTTTTTCTCAATATATACCCGTCTGATAGTGTTTTTGTTGGGTAAATAAGAACAAATGTAGCACTTAAGCTGGGATTTCGAGACGCAGATCAGCATTCAAAACATTTGGAGAATATCACTGAAATGAGATACCGGTTTTCTCGATCTATGATGTGTAAAGTTTCAAGTAATAAATGAAAACATATAGTATCAACGGACTGTTTTAACAAGGGAATAATTAGCCAGATTGTTTTGTGTTATCAGTTTGCTCATATCGTAAAATCCAACTGTCCTCACGAACGCATCCGCGGGCTCAAGCTGAAGGTTTATTATGGTATTGTAACAATTCCAGCTTGCCATACCGCGTGGAATTTTCGGTACACGAGCAAATATAAACAAAGCCTTACAAAGGCGATCGGTAAGCCATGACCATTTTACACGCTCTGTTTCCATGTGATTCTCGCTCGATCAGTATGATTCCAACGTTTATAAATTGAATATCATTCACGTGACAATGAACGTTATTGTTGCGGGAAGAAATTTCATGTACGACAAATTATGAAATACCCGTAGTTTACAGTGGTTAGCGAGCTTCACCGGGCTGTTCCGCACGTGGGCTTTACGGTTCACACTCACACTTACCGATCACTAACACTATTCCCACGGGGAAAAATACCCAGACACCACGTTAATGTTACAAGATGCCTACAGCTTGGTTAGACAGATCTACCGATTACCATTGATTTTTTAAAAAAAGTTTTTCCTAACGTTCATTTAACCGTATTGACTATTGCCATTGGACATTTTAGCGAACGGCTTTTGTGCCATCTGTCAGATGTAAACATTGCCTGATCTTGACAGCGGACATGCGCTCCGGTATCACAATAACCCAAACGCTCCAATTCGGTTGTTGAGTAAGGTAGGGGATCCTGATTCCAGGATCATCGATCCCACTCGTCTTCAGACTTTATGCCCTGTTGTATGGTGGACTATGACATTAGCCACCACTAGCCACTAGGATGGCTAGTGTCATAGTACACTATATAACAACTCTGGTGGTACTGCGTTAGTGGGGGTGGGGTTACTCTTTTAAATGTGAATTTTTTTTTCAAAGGTTGAAGATTGATATTTTGCTTTCGACATCATTGTTGCGAGATCCGAGCGTAATCATTAATTGATAATGGCGAACATTTACACATAAATGTAAGACGGATACACACGTATTTTATTGCTGTTACAATCCGAGCATCCAGCTCAGCTTCTAGCCACATGGCTGAGAACAGGAAGAGGAAGTGTGCTCATTATGATATCTACGTTATGAGGTGCATAGATACATATTCATCAACATCCCTCTTTCTTTAAACAAAAGATAATGCCTCTACAGAACAATATACACTGTACAATAACTAGGTGCACTTCTGACAAAACACAAGATATCAAACAGTAACATCTATTGGTGCAACCGTAAAGTTACGTCACACGTCGCACAATAACGGTATTCGCGTTCCATTTATGCCTGCCATAAAATCTCTCAGTCACTTCAAATCGTAGTCTTTCAGATGTAATGTATTATCGTTTGACAATGTTCGTCCATGGCTGTAGCCTGTTGAATATCCTTTGCTTTCCTGTCCGGAATGTCAATTTGGGTAACAGCAGAGATTCTTGGGTCAGGGTTGTCACCCTGCACTTCCAGGTCAGCGCGACTTAAAGTATCCGCTAAATACAGATTTTCTCCTTTCATCCAGATATAATCGTAGTCATATCTGAACATTCTCATCATCAGAGATTGTACTCTTTTGGTTGCTTGGCTCAGAGGTTTTGCTAGGATGTTTTCCAAAGGTTTGTGGTCATTGTGTATTGTTACCTTCCTTCCGTAAGTATATTGGTCAAATTTCTCAAGACCAAATACAACAGCTAGCGTTTCTTTTTCTAATTGTGACCATTTCCTTTCATTACTCCTTAAATTTCTTGAAGCATACTCTATAGGTTTTCCATCCTGCATTAACACAGCACCAAGGCCTTTCTCTGAGCTGTCAACTTGGAGAACGAGTTCCTTGTTGGGATCGTAGTATGTGAGAACAGATGATTTGCACATTTTGAGTTTGAGCTTTTTGAATGCTTGATCGTAGTCTTCAGACCACACAAAATCAGTGTCCTTTCTTGTCAATCGATGGATAGGTTCAAGGTCGTCAGCCAAGTTGGGAGTGTATCGGGCAAGATATTGAATCATTCCACACTAACGACGCACTCCAGTCACATCATCAGGTATCGGCATCTCCTGAAAGGCTTTGACTTTCTCCTTGCTGGCACTGATTCCATCTTTTGAGAGTCTGTGACCCATTATTATGTATCATTGTAATACACTAAAACATGAGTTCTTTATTACATTCCTATAAGTTTGATTATATGTTACATGATAGTTCAGTCATGGACAGTGTCAAACTTCTGCCATCAATTAGTCAGGAAAGTGATCCTTTTGATTTCAATGGAAGCTTTCAAAAAAAATGTTCAATGCTTGTAATCCAATTCTTTAATAGAACAATCACCTCATTTGAATCTATCATATGTAGGCTATTAATGCCATGATCATTGGTAATCTTAAAATCTGTGCATCTGGTCTAGTTTTGATGGTGGTATTAAGCATATTTGAAACCCCAAATCACATGAGGCCTTTTCAGGACAGTGCAGTTCCCAAGATGTAACAAACTGACTGGTTATGCATGACTTGGATGGTCCCTTTGATTAGTTTCCATCCCGGACATTTTGCATGCCACTTATAAGGTAATTTTTATGGACCATTAGGCAGGAACCATTAATAGTTATGCTCCTCAGCACAGTTTTGCCCTGTCAATCTGTCTGCTTGTAAACTTTTGGTATCACATTTTTTTAATAATACAAGCCACTGTTATATTGATTGTCACTTACAAACACAATATCAGCCTTTGGGACCTTATTATTGAAAAATAATCTCTTAGCTATGTTAACCAAATAGGGAATACCAGTCTCAAATTAATCATGAACCACTCTTATATTGACCATCACTTGCAAAGTAAATATCGGCTCTGCATGACCTTTTGTTCCTGAGAGATTTACATAATGGGGAATAATTCTTGACGGCACATTTTCTTATAATACAAGCTAGCAACTCCTCATTGACCAAATCTTCCTGCATAACCTTTGACCCCTGGATTATTATTGAATAATATCCTGTGCCTATAAACCCAATGGGGTATTAAAAGTTTTGATGTCACATTTTGTTATAAATTAAGCTAGTGATCTCAAATCCTACAAAGGGCCTTCTCATGTCATTATCTCTTTGCTAACTAGAAATCAGATCTGTATGGTCCTTGACCTCAGCCAAAATGTTAGGATTATTATCAATTATACAGGTCAAGTGAAAATGGGGTTTATCATGTCCTTATATTCTGGCAAACTTTAACTTATAGCTTTATGGCTTTTGACCTCTGACGTGCTAAATTAAAGCAAATTAGAATTTCTTGTTCCAGGAAAAATGTTATTAATAGCTCATGGGTGTTTGGGTGAATCATTTCTAAAAAACTTAAATAATTTGGCTTAAATGCTAAACTATTTGCAAAACTACTTGGCGATGGACTATTGATGCCAGACAAGTGGGTTTGGGGGTTATTGTTCAGCCCTGGTGTATCATTGAATACAATGTTATGCTATAAAAACTATGATTAAATCCTGTCATAACTTGTTAATAGTTCAATAGCCATGGCCTTCTGTCTTTATTGTAAGGCAGTTAGATTGACTAAGTGTTTGCGATGACATTTTGCCTAGCAGCACTCATGATAGGGTATTAACTGCTTTACCTACTGTTCTGGGTTTAATATCATGGACCCAGCATCTCAATTGATCATATTGGAGATTCATATCCGCTGTGGTGGTTTATCAGCCCTATTTAGGAAATTTATTTGTTCAAGAGTAACAACATTATTTATTTGGGCAACAGTATCAGCTGTCCAAACATCACAATTATGCTCATCTATCTCTGCAAGATACCTCCTCATATCGAAGGGAGCAGTGTTTTGCTTTAGGGCCACTAGGCTCTTGCTTAGTGAAAAGAAATATTCTTTAGTCTTATCATTTCATAACATTTGGTGATTTGAGATAAATGTATAGTTAAAGATAAAAATAGGGAGGAGGTCATGTGGCTTCATCTACATTACTGTCAGTAATGTAGATGAAGCCACATGACCTCCTCACTATTCTACATAATGAGTTACATTTGAAATATTAAGGTCCATGTGCTAAACCACCATGAAAATTTATTTTCCTCTGCATGCATGTATATGGTACAACTTCGTCAATATTGTGGCTTCACCAGTTTTATTGGCTTAACCAATATTGTGGCTTCACCAATACTGTGGCTTCATCAATACTGTGGCTTCACCAATATTGTGGCTTCATCAATATTGTGGCTTCATCAATGTTATCCCTACATCAATATTTTGGCTTCACCAATGTTGTGGCTTCACCAGTGTTGTAGCTTTACCAATATTTTGGCTTCACCAATGTTGTGGCATCATCACTGTTATCCCTTCATCCAAATTTTGGCTTCACCAATGTTGTGGCTTCACCAGTGTTGTGGCTTTACTTATATTGTGGCTTCACCAATGTTGTGGCTTCACCAGTGTTGTGGCTTTACCAATATTGTGGCTTCACCAATAATGTGGCTTCACCAATACTGTGGCTTCACCAATATTTTGGTTTCACCAATGTTGTGGCTTCATCAATGTTATCGCTTCATCGTTTTTTGGGATTAACCAATGTTGTGGCTTCACCAATGTTGTGGCTTTACCAATACTGTGGCTTCACCAATATGGTGGCTTCATTAATATTGTGGCTTCACCAATAACATAACTTCACCCATACTGTGGCTTCACGGTTCACCAATATTTTTGCTTCACCAATGTTGTGGCTTCATCAATGTTATCCCTTCATCAATATTTTGGCTTCACCAATGTTGTGGCTTCACCAGTGTTGTAGCCTAACCAATATTTTGGCTTCACCAATGTTGTGGCTTCATCAGTGTTGTGGCTTTACATATATTGTTACCTCACCACTAACGTGGCTTCACCAATACTGTGGCTTCACCAATGTTGTGGCTTCACCAATGTTGTGGCTTAACCAATATTGTGGCTTCCCCACTACTGTGGCTTTACCAAGACTGCGGCTTCACCAATGTTGTAGCTTCACCAGTGTTGTGGCTTCACCAATACTGTAGCTTCATCATGATTGTGGCTTCATCAATATTTTGGCTTCACCAATGTTGTGGCTTAAACAATACTGAGGCTTGTAACTACATGTTATTATGTGGCAAACTGAATAAAGGTGATATATTTAAAACTTAAAGATTGTTTAATCCATGTTTTAATCATGGTGTCCTGAGGGGATTTATATCATTCACACTGAAAGATGGGATGCAGTTTAATTCTCAAAATAAATCTAATGTAAGTCAAGACAATGATGCTCTTTCCTGAACAGATAAAACATGTAATAAAGAATGCACAATTAATCAATTGGAGGTCAGTTTGATATTTGATGAAGCAAATTGTTAATAGATACATGAATTTATGCAGTTGGACACATCATTATATGACATGCACATACTTTGATTAGTGCCCTGTTGCCTAAACTTCTCGGCTGGTTTGCATGATTGCAGTTAACATTTAACAATACGAAAATAAATTATTGAACCATATAACATAAGAGCGAGGACTGGGTTCATAACGCTATGTGATGCTGCCTCCACTGATCCGTGTCATTCAGTATATAGCTAGCTAGCTGCTCAGAACTTCACAGAAGCCTGTCAACCCGACCGATTTGGGCGACACCCAAATAGCTTCAGTCGAAAGTTATTTGCTCTCAAATTACCATATCTTATTTGCCTTTCATTTACTATATATAAACACTTCTTCTTTCATTCAATTGGAACTGATTTAAGATTATCACCTTGTTGTTTTTGTTGCACCAAATTTAAGCCGATTTTGCAACTTTGGCCATGTGCGGCAAGACTGTCGCCATGTCGCACGGAGATAAATAGTACGAGCTGTTTGGACTCTCCCGATTCAAGGGACGAGAGATGTTGTCCAACATCGTTGACAGACAGATTACAGTGTTCAGAGTGGTTAAATAACATTAATCCGCCCAAAGCAATCGATATGTATTATAGTTACAGCAATAACTTCAATGATGGCAGTTTAATTATCCATGAATCAGAATATAAATACGTTAAAATATATGACCTACGTGCATTTTTGACTTGGAATCGTCCGTGCTCCAATATTAGAGACGACAATCTTCAGAATGTTAAGTATCACTAATTCTTGTTAAAACTCGCAGTACCTAAGTACAAACTTGTATCCAAATTAATAACGGGTACGTTGAAGAACTCCCTTCCTTATAATAGGTGACTTTAATGAATATTTACTCCGTCCTCCACCTGCCGCTCGGCAAGGTTCGGAACTTTTCGCAGCAAGACATTGCGTCAGCATTTCGTGGAATCGCGCCGATAATTTAACTTCACTTTTTTCTTCATGGCTCGTTGAATATTGTGAATGTACAGTTCGAATTATCTATTAACAATGAGAAATCGAAAAAAGTTTCTTACGTTCCCGAAAGACCTAAACACGCGCAATACTTTGTGTAAGCTTGTTTGTAGGAATTTAATTTAAGTCGTTTATGGTTTCATAGACCTTCTAAGCTTTGTAACCCAAGATTGTATAAACGATGGTCTGTCAGTAGTAGGTTGGTTGGGATAATAATGGTTGGTAATATCGGAAGGCAAAAAGGGCTGGTCGGCTCATTTGTTTATTTTAATCGCCAATATGGTTTGATATATATGATGGCCATAATGGTTGGTTATATAAAATGGCCAAAATGGTTGGTTTTATAGAAAAGTTCCAAAATGGTTGTATTTAAAGTTTAACATGTGTGAAGCATGGTGTATAGATACATTTTTTTGCATGACAAAACTAACACGACCATTTTGGTACAACCATTTTGGCCTATAATTTTCATAATCTTCTAAAATAAGTTTTGAATGAAGATATTAACTGAAAGCTGTACAAGGCAGATGTGTACTGTTTTGCATCCGCGATATCACATAATTTGAGCTCCAAAAAGCGAAATAATCGAATGACCCAAAATGGTCGGTTTTGTCGATATTGTCCAAAATGGTTGCAATTGTGAGTATATATATATGATATATGATATATATATATATAGATATATATATATATATATATATATATATATATATATATATATATATATATGTTATATATATATATATTGCAGTTATATATGTATGTATGAACCATATAAATACATATTTACATATATATATATATATATACATGCGTTATTCACAAATATACATAGATGTACTTAAAGAGAGCAGGAGAAATATATATATAAATATATATATTTATCGATATATATGCTTTATATACCATATATATTTATATATATGTATATATATATATCTTTCATAATTCTTGTATATGTATATATATATTGGAAAATATATATATGTGCATATACATATATTAACATATATAAATACATGTGTAGAGAGAGCAAGTGACATATATATATATATACGATATTACATATATGTATATGTATGTATGCATATATAACATTATATATATAAAATATATATATATATAGCAATAAATATATATCAAGTTTAATTATATCCATATATATAGATATAAATATAAATATATATGTATACGTGCATTTTTGATATGGAACCGTCCGTGCTATATATATATATACATATATATATATGTTAATATCACTATATCTTGTATATATAAATCGCATATAATATAAATATATATATATATAACGGTACTATATATACTCCCTTCCTTATAATAGGTATATATTTATTTATATATATATATATTTCCACCGGAAATGGCTTTTCTTTTCCAGCTCAAGTTCCCAGCTTTGTCATGCAAATCATAATTGTGTCAATATTACTTGTGTCTAGTCTTCTATATATAACCTGTTCTGAGGAATCACGTCCGTTAGCTCGTGAGATAATAAGCTTATCTTCCTAATCGCATCCACCAATGATAATGAAGTCAATTTGTCTGACCCGGGTAGATTAGAGCCTTGTATATATGACACTGTTATTGAGTTGTCATATAAATACTGGAATTGTGAGGCAATAATGCGATTTCAAAAACGATGATTTGAAGATTTACAAAATGTTGGGTCGTATAATTAACCCATTTTGTACCCCCTGACAGTTAATATACCACATATTTTTTAGCAAGAAGACATTCTGATTGTACTGTTTAACACACGCTTCAGCACATATTTGCCATACAAATTATGTATGCCAAACAACAACTAGTAGTTTCTTGTTCACAAAATACCGAATGCACTTTATTGAGCTGCTATAAGAGATCTGTTGCGATATCGAATTTGAACACCTTACTCAGATCCCACAACATAGAGTGTATAAAGGTTAAACTATTGGTTTCTATGACCTGGAGACATTCGAATTGGTCTATTTAATCCCTCCGTTTCCGCAAAATTCATGTCTGGTGTACTGAGCATATAAAGGCTAACTATACAAAGCAAATTGTCATTTGGGGTAGCGTAAATTCTATTGAAACAGCGATTTTGGACCTTATGTTTTCTTTATGTGGGGCGTGGTCAGTTAGCACCGTTATCACTACCAATACAAGGGATGAAAATGCCAACGGTTAAATCAAATAAGATAACGTAACACCATGTTATCCATAATCATGTCATGAATTAAATTCGTCCATAAAAACAATAATATAAGTTATATGTTAGCTCAATTAGCGCACAGAAGGGCTCGGCAAGCGCATACTTCGTGCTAGATCTGTTCGGCGGTTAAATCACCCACATTTCGTGCTGCAAAGAAGCAAACATTCAGAGTCGATATCCAAAAGTGTTTGCTCATTTCAGCCCCATGCTGGCACAAATAACCTATTTGTAGTAATAATATACACATTAGAATATAAGCATCAGTTAATTGAATGAATAACGCCATAGCTATTTGTCTCAAATTCATTTGCTTTTTGAGAGTACTATGTAAACACAATCAACAAAATTTATTGAGTCAAAATATACTGAAAGAATAATGCTTGTACAACTTAAAGTATGACTTACCCTTTCATTCTCTGAGTTATATTCATCATCATGTTGTTAATAGGCAATCGCTTTCAGTTGAGATATTCTGGGGGAAAATCATTATGAATCCAACATTGGTGCTCTGAACCAGATTTCGTTGCTACGCCCACTTTCTGTTTGTATATATGTCTGATATAATAGGCCATAGTATAATTGAAAATACTTAGATTGCATAGTTTAAAGCATTATCAATCTTCAATATAACTTGCCAATATCTGATCCACGTTAATATATTTTTCAATGTATTAGACAGTTATTCGCCTATTCGTCAAATATATACACGACATGCTACGCGTATTAGGACGATGGCTATTGTTATGCATGGGTATTCAAAATATTATATATTGACTACTTTAATGTTGATTGTTGTGATGATTCTTAATCTACGACTTTCTCGAATCTACGAATCTCGTCTACACACAATGGTCAGTGTTAGTTCTAAAGAAACATATTCTCTAATAGTTCTCGTCCCGGGAAATCATCTTGAGATAGCACTGATAACCACTATGCGACTTAAGCTACGTGGTAGCAGAACCAGATTGTTTTGCTGTTTAATGAATCACTTCTTGGTCGGTAACGATCATTCATGTCCGTTTGTTTTATTGAATTGCATAATGGAAAAAATCAAAAACGTTAACAAAGTTAGCGATATGAACTTGATGAATACCTGGCGCTATTATCTTAAGCTCAACAACAAGGTAAGTGCCAGGTGTAAAGTCTTATACGGAATGCACTCAATCGACACTGCAACACAACAGGTCCCAGGTCATTGAAGCGTTAAAGGTGATGTGTCACACTGACGATCCGTAACACTCATCACAGCCATTCTATGCATATACATATGCATATATATCTCAGTAAACAATATCTTATGGACATAATTGCCTTTAATTTGCTACCTTTGTTCTGTATCGTCACAGATCTTTAACTGTTACCTTTCTATTCTGGGTTAATTGAAAAGCAAGAAAGCTTTCATGGCAGCGGCTCGATTCCAGGGTATTGATATAATGCACGACACGAAATCCCAAGGTCAATGCCACAGCTGGCTTGGCAATCTACTATTAACTCAACATGAAAGTCTCAACCATTGAGAATTAATGGAAACAATCACCACTTGTAATAGCTACAGGTGCTCTCGAACAAATTATACATGGTCTTTATTTAGATGCAGGACCAAAAAAAATGGCGGATTCACAAAACGAACTTTTATATCAACTATTGATGCATCGATGAATGAAGTTCTGCATTTTAATAATTAGAAATCTGATGCGACCTCAATAGGGCAAAATGCTTACAGCACATATACACGTCCACACGAAATTAATTTTTCATGAATATCATTAGGAAATTTCATCCATAACACATGAACAATGATAGAAGCAAAGTTGAATGTAGTGTGGGTTTAGATTGATCACTCAGCATTATAATTGAACTGCCATGGCAAATAGCCTATATCTCACTGAAGGTGACGTCTGGCAAATGCACAAGGACGTAGCGTTTATACCGACCATTATACCGACCACCAAATGCATCGAAACTGACGTGATGTGCGCTATATTGTGCCATTCGATACAATATAAACCTTCATGAATTTCTACACGATCACAAACATTAGAATCTCCGTCAAACATTACTCTTCTCCAATTTAGGCGGTCGATGGTGAATCCACATTACCCTCGAGAAAACAAAGCATCAAACAAAACCAAACGTTGTGTTTACATGCTGTAAATGTAGAGAACTGACCGAGTTGAACAGTAGGAGGAGGGTTGATATTGTAAGCTCGCTGTTGAAACCCGCGGACAGTAAGGCATTAACCCCTGTGGTAGAGAGCAAGTGATAGCGGGTCAGCTGATATGGTGAAGAGAACGGGAGACGAAGGTAAGAACAGTAGAGCAGAAACGCATAGATCTCGGTCAGTAACGGAGCTGGTTTTCGGCGTAAGAGTCCTTGCAGAAGGGGGAAATGTGATACAGCTAGAACAAAGGTCTGCGGTGGGGCAGGGTTCGATAGGGTTAAGCGGGAGTTTGAGACGGACGCACGGTAATACGGGTAGGCTGGTGCAGGACGAATGGTATTCGAAGCAGTGTTGGCACAGATCAGATACTGGCGGACTACCAGAAGCTGCTCACAGTTGAGAAATCTAGAGATAAACAGATGGCTCAATAAAGATTGCTATCAACAGTGGCATTAGTTTAAGAGAACAGACCAATAGAAATATATCAAATCATTAAAATAACAGCAACGTGTTAGTTAAACATAAATAAAAAGCAAAAGAATCATTTGAGGACAGTTTAGCAAATCATATTGAGGCAAATGTTCAGAGGACGCCAAACTTTTCTCCAGAGTGACTACCAAATACTCCATAGAGGTCGGGAAAATGAAAATTTGAATACCGAATGGGCGATTCTATTCAAGATGATATGTCAGATGAAGAGGATTTAGGTGGCATAATTGATTATTCATTAAAATCCAGCAAACAATGCAATGACCAGACGGTCGCTCTAAGGGATTTTTGTATCAACAAACGTTGGCAACCAAAAGAGCGCTGGTGATATGCGTGTAATTTTATGCACAGGGCATACTTTACTCAACGTAGACTTGGCAAGTAAATGGATATCAGAGATTAGTTGTGAAGGAACCCACTAGAGCACGAGTACTTAATAGCTTCATCCCATAACAACATAAATATGTTAAGAAAAGGGGTTATCAGTATGGAATGGTAGAGAGTTGTCTGCAGAGAGTACATAAAATTATGTGCTCAAACCAGGTAAATCATAATGAAATGTCAATCAAAGAGAGAGAACGAACAGAATGAAAATATTGGCAGCTCACGTGAATCTATTTTACAAATTAGTCTGCATACCATAAATCAGTTTGGTTGTGAGCAAATTATTAGCTGTTACGTGTAAACTACCAAAAAGCTGCAGGGAGAACGTAAAGTCAATGCCCAGTAACCCTCATTCAGCAGTAGAGAAGAGGTGTCTTCTATGCAATGAAAAGGTTATTCATAGGCAAAATGTAACTTAACGAAGGTTGATGGTAAGAAGATTCTATCATTGTGTACTGTAAGTGTATTTGACGGCGACAACTTGCTATGATGCATAACTTAGACAATGGTATATTCATACTCTCTTTTGACTATAAATTGATAACCTTAATACCACGATAACACCTCGTTTTATTGATGATATAAGTGATTATTCGCGTCTCAGCTGCTTTTATTGATAATTGGGGCATCATCTTATTCTCATAAGCATATATGTCGATATATACCTAAATATATAAACGTACATATAAATATATTATTAAATATACACATATTCACATGTATTTCATATGTATGTATGCATATATTTTGGTCATGAATATATATATATATATATATATATATATATATATATATATATATATATATATATATATATATATATATATATATATATATATATATATATATATATATATATATATATATATATATATATTTATGTTTATATATATATTTACTTATATATGTTTATATATATATTTACTACATTTATATATATTTACATATATTCATATATGTTTCTCTATGTTTGAGTATCTAATGCATATCTATATCTAAATGTATATATATCATAAATATGTGTATATATGTGTATATAACGTTGTATTGAGCTTTCATTTTGCTCGGCTTCTATTTGCATTGACGTCATCCACTTGCTATATTTTATGAAGTCAGTGAGTTAAGTGCGGGCAGAAACAATGCCTGTAGCAACACTTGTTTTAGCATTTGATATACAAGATGCTCGCGGGTACAAAGTGGCATTTCTATACTGTGCTCATGCAGGTTAGAAACCTGATCATGTTGTCTTGTCGCTCTACCATTTAATTACGATATGTGGAAAATATAGGCCGAGTAATCAGAAGCATATTATACGCATAAATTTACCATGCAAACTCCCCGCGGCACCGGCACGATTAACGATATACTGTTTAATTAGCACGCCCGGATTCGACAGGTGAGAAATACAATAATGACGAATTTTGTGTTATTATTATTTGGCCGTGCAACCGTGTGGTCAAACCGGCAATGATATGATCCGAGGACTAGATCATCCAATACAGAACGATTATTACATGTACACACTCCAAACAAAATGAACTACCAATTTGATTGCAAATATGCCGTTTAACTGCAGTCAATCACAGGCACCGTCGGTATAGCTAAATATTGCTCCCTCTAAGAATCAGACCGAAAAGGTTACCGACCTTTGCCAATTTCGCATTCTCTGCAGGTATTTATAATGCACGTGCTGGACTAAGGGAAATCCAGGCACCTCAAATAAACCATGCTTGTGAGAAATTACAAGCATGGACAACTTTTCAGCCATTGATAATTTGCCGATATGTGAAGTGGTCGGGGTTTTTTTTCAATTTAGAAGTTGTGTGATGTCAGATTAAGAAAAATCAGCACCAACGTTTTTATTTTGCACAGCGATCTAATTGTACGTCATGATGAAATTCTAATAGAATTTGATATTCTTCGTACCTGATAAATCAAGAGGGCAAATAATAGCGAGATTTGCTGAGGCAGCAATATCGACCCGATAATAGCCCTCAAGACAATGTTCCTCTCTCGTTCACGCTGAACAAACCGTAGGCGAATAGTAAACATTCAATGACTCCCGATTATGTTTTACTTAGGCAGTGTGTCATCTTCATAAGCTGCCTTTCTAGATTGATAAGCAAATCACCAGACAAAACGCAGCGTGTTTCACGAATATGCGAGTGGTGAGCATGTCTAACATTTACTAACTGACATTATAAAATTCAACATGGCTAACCAAAATGGTCAGACTAACTTTGCTCTGCATATTGCTAATTCCTGTAACAGGTGGCAAGTGCCTTATGACATCCTTCACATTGATCAAACATTTTTCGACGACTGCTGTCCTTAGAGGGGTATGCTGTCACTGCTTATATGCAAAAGTATGAATTGGGTATGTTATATGACAATTTATATGTTATCTCGTTAATGTGCATTTTTGCTTATTTCTTTTGCGTTTCTTAGACTGTGGATAAGTTCCTTTAAGTGAACATAATAGCAACAACGACTGTTAAAACGATTTGATGAATCTGTTTATGTTGTATATTTTAAATTGCACAAATTGGTTCATTGGCTTTCCTTATAAGGACTTGATAAAATGATTTGCTTTTAACCCATTCACAGCTAGAATATTAAAAACTGGAAGATACCCTTAAGTAACAATTCGATTGTAAGACAATGCAGGTGCTTTATATGTATCTCAACCCACGTGTATATATAAAATATATATATATATATATATATATATATATATATACATATATATATATTTATATACGCATATTTATATATATATAAATATGCATATATACATAAATATATATATATAAATATATATGTAAATATATATATATATATATATACATATACATACATATATATATATATATGTATATATACATATATATATATATATATACATTTATATGTATACATATATAAATGCTATTTACATATTTTTCTCCTGCTCTCTCTACGCATGTATGTGTATATGTAAATGTATGTATATACACATATGTGTATATATATGTATCTATATGCATATATAAATATAAAAATATATCTATTTACTTATTTTCAAATATACATTTATATTCACATATATCGATATTTAAATATATATAAATGCATATATGTATGTATTCATATGTATTTATATGTATATTTCCATTTATATTGATAATGAAGTCAATTTGTCTGACCCGGGTAGATTAGAGCCTTGTATATATGACACTGTTATTGAGTTGTCAAAATACTGGAATTGTGAGGCAATAATGCGATTTCACAACGATGATTTGAAGATTTACCAATGTTGGGTCGTATAATTAACCCGTTTGCCCCCTGACAGTTAATATACCACATATTTTTTAGCAAGAAGACATTCTGATTGAATAACACACGCTTCAGCACATATGCCATACAAATTATGTATGCCAAACAACAACTAGTAGTTTCTTGTTCACGAAATACCGAATGCACTTTATTGAGCTGCTATAAGAGATCTGTTGCGATATCGAATTTGAACACCTTACTCAGATCCCACAACATAGAGTGTATAAAGGTTAAACTATTGGTTTCTATGACCTGGAGACATTCGAATTGGTCTATTTAATCCCTCCGTTTCCGCAAAATTCATGTCTGGTGTACTGAGCATATTCAGCCTTTAAGGCTAGACGTTATGCCGCAAACCAGTGGCCGATTGGTTTTGTCGCCCCGATTTGAGGATTGTATCTATATCATTCTCTACAAAGAATACACCATTAGAGAAAAAGGCTAACTATACAAAGCAAATTGTCATTTGGGGTAGCGTAAATTCTATTGAAACAGCGATTTTGGACCTTATGTTTTCTTTATGTGGGGCGTGGTCAGTTAGCACCGTTATCACTACCAATACAAGGGATGAAAATGTCAACGGTTAAATCAAATAAGATAACGTAACACCATGTTATCCATAATCATGTCATGAATTAAATTCGAAAATAAAAACAATAAGTTATATGTTAGCTCAATTAGCGCACAGAAGGGCTCGGCAAGCGCATACTTCGTGCTAGATCTGTTCGGCTGTTAAACCACCCACATTTCGTGCTGCAGAGAAGCAAACATTCAGAGTCGATATCCAAAAGTGTTTGCTCATTTCAGCCCCATGCTGGCACAAATAACCTATTTGTAGTAATAATATACATATTAGAATATATGCATCAGTTAATTGAATGAATAGCGCCATAGCTATTTGTCTCAAATTCAATTGCTTTTTGAGAGTACTATGTAAACACAATCATCAAAAATTATTGAGTCAAAATATACTGAAAGAATAATGTTTGTTCAACTTAAAGTATGACTTACCCTTTCATTCTCTGAGTTATATTCATCATCATGTTGTTAATAGGCAATCGCTTTCAGTTGAGATATTCTGGGGAAAATCATTATGAATCCAACATTGGTGCTCTGAAACAGATTTCGTTGCTACGCCCACTTTCTGTTTGTATATATGTCTGATATAATAGGCCATAGTATAATTGAAAATACTTAGATTGCATAGTTTAAAGCATTATCAATCTTCAATATAACTTGCCAATATCTGATCCACGTTAATATATTTTTCAATGTATTAGACAGTTATTCGCCTATTCGTCAGATATATACACGACATGCTACGCGTATTAGGACGATGGCTATTGTTATGCATGAGTATTCAAAATGTTATATATTGACTACTTTAATGTTGATTGTTGTGATGATTCTCAATATACGACTTTCTCGAATCTACGAATCTCGTCTACACACAATGGTCAGTGTTAGTTCTAAAGAAACATATTCTCTAACAGTTCTCGTCCCGGGAAATCATCTTGAGATAGCACTGATAACCACTATGCGACTTAAGCTACGTGGTAGCAGAACCAGATTGTTTTGCTGTTTAACGAATCACTTCTTGGTCGGTAACGATCATTCATGTCCGTTTGTTTGATTGATTCGGAGAATGGAAAATATCAAAAACGCTAACAAAGTTAGCAATATAAACTTGATGAATACCTGGCGCTATTATCTTAAGCTCAACAACGAGGTAAGTGCCAGGTGTAAAGTCTTATACGGAATGCACTCAATCGACACTGCAACACAACAGGTCCCAGGTCATTGAAGCGTTAAAGGTGATGTGTCACACTGACGATCCGTAACACACATCAAAGCCATTCTATGCATATACATATCCATATATATTTCAGTAAACAATATCTTATGGACATAATTGCCTTTAATTTGCTACCTTTGTTCTGTATCGTCACAGATCTTTAACTGTTACCTTTCTATTCTTGGTTAATTGAAAAGCAAGAAAGCTTTCATGGCAGCGGCTCGATTCCAGGGTATTGATATAATGCACGACACGAAATCCCAAGGTCAATGCCACAGCTGGCTTGGCAATCTACTATTAACTCAACATGAAAGTCTCAACCATTGAGAATTAATGGAAACAATCACCACTTGTAATAGCTACAGGTGCTCTCGAACAAATTATACATGGTCTTTATTTATATGCAGGACCAAAAAAAATGGCGGATTCACAAAACGAACTTTTATATCAACTATTGATGCATCGATGAATGAAGTTCTGCATTTTAATAATTAGAAATCTGATGCGACCTCAATAGGGCAAAATGCTTACAGCACATATACACGTCCACACGAAATTAATTTTTCATGAATATTATTAGGAAATTTCATCCATAACGCATGAACAATGATAGAAGCAACGTTGAATGTAGTGTGGGTTGAGATTGATCACTCAGCATTATAATTGAACTGCCTTGGCAAATAGCCTATATCTCACTGAAGGTGACGTCGGGAAAATACACAAGGACGTAGCGTTTATACCGACCATTATACCGACCACCAAATGCATCGAAACTGACGTGATGTGCGCTATATTGTGCCATTCGATACAATATAAACCTTCATGAATTTCTACACGATCACAAACATTAGAATCTCCGTCAAACATTACTCTTCTCCAATTTAGGCGGTCGATGGTGATTCCACATTACCCTCGAGAAAACAAAGCATCAAACAAAACTAAACGTTGTGTTTACATGCTGTAAATGTAGAGAACTGACCGAGTTGAAGGGTAGGAGGAGGGTTGATATTGTAAGCTCGCTGTTGAAACCCGCGGACACTAAGGCATTAACCCCTGTGGTAGAGAGCAAGTGATAGCGGGTCAGCTGATATTGTAAAGAGAACGGGAGACGAAGGTAAGAACAGTAGAGCAGAAACGCATAGATCTCGGTCAGTAACGGGGCTGGTTTTAGGCGTAAGAGTCCTTGCAGAAGGGGGAAATGTGATACAGCTAGAACAAAGGCTGACGGTGGGGCAGGGTTCGATAGGGTTAAGCGGGAGTTTGAGACGGAAGGACGAATTGTATTAGGAGCAGTGTTGGCCCAGATCAGATACTGGCGGATTACCAAAAACTGCTCACAGTTGAGAAATCTAGAGATAAACAGATGGCTCAATAAATATGTCAAGATTGCTATCTACAGAAAAATAAACAGTGGCAAAAGTTTAAGAGAATAGACCAATAGAAATATCTCAAATCATTAAAATAACAGCAACGTGTTAGTTAAACAGAAATAAAAAGCGACAAAATCATTTGAGGACAGTTTAGCAAATCATATTGAAACAAATGTTTAGACGACGCCAAACTTTTCTCCAGAGTGACTACCAAATACTCCTTATAGGTCAGGAAAATGAAAATTTGAATACCGAATAGGCGATTCTACTCTAGATGATATGTCAGATGAAGAGGATTTAGGTGGCATAATTGATTATTCATTAACATCCAGCAAACAATGCAATGACCAGACGGTCGCTCTAAGGGATTTTTGTATCAACAAACGTTGGCAACCAAAAGAGCGCTGGTGATATGCGTGTAATTTTATGCACAGGGCAACCTTTACTCAACGTAGACTTGGCAAGTAAATGGATATCAGAGATTAGTTGTGAAGGAACCCACTAGAGCACGAGTACTTAATAGCTTCATCCCATAACAACATAAATATGTTAAGAAAAGGGGTTATCAGTATGGAATGGTAGAGAGTTGTCTGCAGAGAGTACATAAAATTATGTGCTCAAACCATGTAAATCATAATGAAATGTCAATCAAAGAGAGAGAACGAACAGAATGAAAATATGAAGCAGCTCACGTGAATCTATTTTACAAATTAGTCTGCATACCATAAATCAGTTTATTTGTGAGCAAATTATTAGCTGTTACGTGTAAACTACCAAAAAAGCTGCAGGGAGAACGTAAAGTCAATGCCCAGTAACCCTCATTCAGCAGTAGAGAAGAGGTGTCTTCTATGCAATGAAAAGGTTATTCATAGGCAAAATGTAACTTAACGAAGGTTGATGGTAAGAAGATTCTATCATTGTGTACTGGTAAGTGTATTTGACGGCGACAACTTGCTATGATGCATGAGTTAGACAATCCTATATTCGTACTCTCTTTTGACTATAAAGAGATAACCTTAATACCACAATGACACCTTGTTTTATTGATGATATAAGTGATTATTCGCGTCTCAGCTGCTTTTATTGATAATTGGGGCATCATCTTATTCTCATAAGCATATATGTCGATATATACGTAAATATATAAACATACATATAAATATATTGATAAATACATGCATATTTTATATGTATGTATGCATATGTTTGTTCATATGTATATTTGTAAACATACATGTATAAATATATACATATATATATATATATATATATATATATATATAATATATATATATATATATATATCTATATATATATATATATATATATATATATATATATATATATATATATATATATATATATATACTCTCTATATATATATAATATATATTATGTTTATATATATATATATGTATATATATATTTACATATATTCATATATGTTTCTCTATGTTTGAGTATATAATGCATATCTATATCTAAATGTATATATATCATAAATATGTGTATATATGTGTATATAACATTGTATTGAGCTTTCATTTTACTCGGCTTCTATTTGCATTGACGTCATCCACTTGCTATATTTTATGAAGTCAGTGAGTTACGTGCGGGCAGAAACAATGCCTGTAGCAACACTTGTTTTAGCATTTGATATACAAGATGCTCGCGGGTACAAAGTGGCATTTCTATACTGTGCTCATGCAGGTTAGAAACCTGATCATGTTGTCTTGTCGCTCTACCATTTAATTACGATATGTGGAAAATATAGGCCGAGTAATCAGAAGCATATTATACGCATAAATTTACCATGCAAACTCCCCGCGGCACCGGCACGATTAACGATATACTGTTTAATTAGCACGCCCGGATTCGACAGGTGAGAAATACAATAATGACGAATTTTGTGTTATTATTATTTGGCCGTACAACCGTGTGGTCAAACCAGCAATGATATGATCCGAGGACTAGATCATCCAATACAGAACGATTATTACATGTACACACTCCAAACAAAATGAACTACCAATTTGATTGCAAATATGCCGTTTAACTGCAGTCAATCACAGGCACCGTCGGTATAGCTAAATATTGCTCCCTCTAAGAATCAGACCGAAAAGGTTACCGACCTTTGCCAATTTCGCATTCTCTGCAGGTATTTATAATGCACGTGCTGGACTAAGGGAAATCCAGGCACCTCAAATAAACCATGCTTGTGAGAAATTACAAGCATGGACAACTTTTCAGCCATTGATAATTTGCCGACATATGTGAAGTGGTCGGGGTTTTTTTCAATTTAGAAGTTGTGTGATGTCAGATTAAGAAAAATCAGCACCAACGTTTATATTTGCACAGCGAGCTAATTGTACGTCATGATGAAATTCTAATAGAATTTGATATTCTTCGTACCTGATAAATCAAGAGGCCAAATAATAGCGAGATTTGCTGAGGCAGCATAATATCGACCCGATAATAGCCCTCAAGACAATGTTCCTCTCTCGTTCACGCTGAACAAACCGTAGGCGAATAGTAAACATTCAATGACTCCCGATTATGTTTTACTTAGGCAGTGTGTCATCTTCATAAGCTGCCTTTCTAGATTGATAAGCAAAGCACCAGACAAAACGCAGCGTGTTTCACGAATATGCGAGTGGTGAGCATGTCTAACATTTACTAACTGACATTATAAAATTCAACATGGCTAACCAAAATGGTCAGACTAACTTTGCTCTGCATATTGCTAATTCCTGTAACAGGTGGCAAGTGCTTTATGACATCCTTCACATTGATCAAAATTTTTTCGACGATTGCTGTCCTTAGAGGGGTATGCTGTCACTGCTTATATGCAAAAGTATGAATTGGGTATGTTATGTGACAATTTATATGTTATCTCGTTAATGTGCATTTTTGCTTATTTCTTTTGCGTTTCATAGACTGTGGATAAGTTCCTTTAAGTGAACATAATATCAACAACGGCTGTTAAAAGAATTTGATGAATCTGTTTATGTTGTATATTTTAAATTGCACAAATCGGTTCATTGGCTTTCCTTATAAGGGCTTGATAAAATGACTTGCTTTTAATCCATTCACAGCTAAAATATTAAAATCTGGAAGACACCCATAAGTAACAATTCGATTGTAAGACAATGCAGGTGCTTTATATGTATCTCAAACCACGTGTATATATATAAATATATATATATATATATATATATATATATATATATATATATATATATATATAATTATATACGCATATTTATATATATATATATATGCATATATACATAAATTATATATATAAATATATATGTAAATATATATATATATATATATATATATATATATATATATATATATATATATATATATATATATATATATATACATTTATATGTATACATATATAAATGTTATTTACATATTTTTCTCCTGCTCTCTCTACGCATGTATGTGTATATGTAAGTGTATGTATATACACATATGTGTATTTATATATGTATCTATATGCATATATAAATATAAAAATATATCTATTTATTTATTTTCAAATATATATTTATATTCACATATATCGATATTTAAATATATATAAATGCATATATGTATGTATTCATATGTATTTATATGTATATATCCATTTATATTATATATATAAAACATATAAATACGTTATATACATATAAATATATATATATATATATTATATATATATATATATATATATATACATATATATTTATATGCGTATGTACTTATACATATATGTAATGAATATATATATATATATGTTTTTCTCCTGCTCTCTCTATACATGTATCTTTATATGTGAATATATGTATATACAGATATATATATATATATATATATATATATATATATATATATATGTATATGCATATATATATGCATATGTGTATTATATATATAAAATTCAAAAAAAGATATGAATATATATATTGATATAATTATATATATTTATATATATATATATATATATATATGTATATATATATATATATAGTATATATATATATATATGTTTCTTCTGCACTCTCTATACATGTATGTATATTTGTAAATGTACGTATATACACATATATGTATATATATGCATATATAAGTATGTAAAAGATAAATATAAATGTATATATATATATATATATATATATATATATATCTTATATATATTTATATATATATATATATATATATATATATATATCAATGCATGCGAATATATATAAATATATATATATATATATATATATATATATATATATATATATATATATATATATATATATATATATATATATATATATATATATATATATATAGGTAGAGATTGAAGAAAATAACTAAATAGTGAACAGAGACTGATTGAGGAGTGAGTGAGTTATGATGAATTTGATGAGAGGGGAGGGGGGTCGATACAAAACGTTTGCTATTGTGAATGTATGAGATGGTGTATTTAATGATATCTTGTTGGAACAAGTTGTGAATGTTTAGTATGTAATTAAGTGAGGAGGAGTTTTTCCACTCTTCTTGCCAGGATTGTATTAAGTGTTTATTTATGTTAGAATAGTTTGTGTTTAGAACTAAGGTTATGGGTTGGATAAAGGGGTTAAAATAAGATTTTCTGACTTCTGAGTCTGCAATTACATTTCCCTGGATTCCGCAATGAGCAGGAATCCACACTATTAAGGTATTATAGTTGTGATGAGCAAGAAGAGTGGAAATAGTGCAGAAACAACTGATAGGGGGTTTGTGAGGATTATAGGGTTTGGAAGGTTAGTATGAAGAGCTATTTACAGAGAATTTATGATGGCTAAATCTTCAGCTACAAAGATGTAAAAAAAAGGAATGAATACGTGAGGATCTATTATATTTTAGAGATGGGATAGAAAAGGCGCAGGAGGTGTTTGTGTTGTTTTTGGAGCCATCCGTGTCGAAATGTGTAGAGTTTGAGGGGAGTTGACTGATGAGCCGAAGAGCTAAATTTTTATTGTATGCAGGGTTGTCTTTAATTACTTTGTCGGTTAGTTTAGTGTTTACTAAAGGGTTTATTAGATGCCATGTAGGAAAGGGGTATGCAGGTATAGGTGATATGATGAGATGAGATCATGTGAAAGGGAGGGTTGAGCTGCTGGTAATTTTACGTTTATGTTTAATTTTGTTATGCCAAGATTCTTCAAAAATATGTTGGGTTGAAAGATTATTGGTTTTGGATCTCATTTGATATTTAATGGTGGATTTTAGAAGCTGTAAAGGGATTGGGGGAAAGCCAGTGGAAGCTTGGAGAGGAATTATAGGTGTAGATTGGTGAGATTTAGTGATGGCTCTGAGAGTGGCTGATTGAGCAATGTCTAATTTGTGGATGGTTGTTTTACATGCACTGATTATGGCTGGGGCTCCATAAAGGATGTATTGTAATGAGTGTGATGAATGTATTTTGCATGATGTTGATTTGTTTGTGTCCCAGTAAGTGCCACGGATGTATCTAATAAGGTTAGTGATTTTTTTGGCACTTCGAGACTGTGTATGTGATGTGGTCTCTCCAGGTTAGACCTTTGTCGAGGATGATTCCAAGATATTTTGTAGATTCGTGGTTAGGGATAGGTTGATTGTTAAGTAAAAAGTGGAGAGATGATGTTTTTTTGTTAGTTCCAAAGTGGAATTTTTTTGATTTTGAGGGGGAAAAGGAGACGCCCCATTTAGAGGACCACTTTTGGATATTGAGGAGGTGATTTGGTAATATGTTAATGTCTTCTGCATAAATTGAAGAAGTACTAGAGGTGGGAATGTCATTAATAAATAAAGAGAGTAGGGGATAGCACACTACCTTGATGCACTGCATCGTCTTTGGATAGTGAAGAGGAAAGGGTGTTGTTGGCTTTAACTTGAATCGTTCTATTAGATAGGAAGTTATAAATCCAATTAAGGGCAAGGCCTGTAATTCCTAATGCTTTCGGTTTAATTTTTATTGAGGGTCTGCTTACCATGTCGAAAGTTATGGAGATATCGAGGTGAGTTTTTTTTTATTTTATTAATGGAGTGAGGAGAAGAGATAGTACTATGGTGGGGTCGAAAAGCTGTGAGATTGGGATGATGTAGATTTTTGTGCTCTATGGAGTCAGTAAGGAGAAGAAGAATGCGAGTTAAGTTTGGGTTTTATCGATAGTACTGGGGGACTAGTAGGTGGGGTCGAAAAGCTGTGAGATTGGGATGATGGTATATAAGATGATCTTTTGTGTATTTCTTGTCTTTTTAACTGCCAGGATTTCTTGAATTCTTTTATTTAAGATGGTCAGCGGGTTCAAACATTTTGGATGCAAGAACATTAGTGATTTGTGAGATTGCTATTTTATTATGGGATGTTAGAAGAGGGGGGACGAGCTTTGTTTCTTTCTTTTATTGCATAAGTACAAGCATCACTCCGCCAAGGATGGGATTGAGGTTGTTTATTTTTTTGTGGATTGAAAGGAATGGACAAGTGAGCTATGTCAATAAGAGTGTTGTAAAAATTATCAAACGAGTTTTTGAAAAAGTGGCCAATTAGTTTTTTTAACGATCCATCTTGGTGATGGCAAGGAGGCGGGGGATGAAATCTATTGGTTATTGGTAATGGAGATGATAGAGTGATCACTCCCGTTTGTATTGTGAGTGTTTTAAAGAAGAATTGATGCGAAATATCTTGCGAAATGACAATTAGATCAAGGATATTTGAACCGTTATCATGGAAGTGAGTAGGAGAACTACCGTTGAGAAGAGTAGTATTGTTGTCTTGGATTATTTAAAAAAGGGAATTGCCTTTACTGTTTGGGAGGGGTGATACCAAAAGGGGTGATGGGCATTGAAATCACCATCTATTATATTTCGAGGAAGATTGAGAAAAGGATGGTACTGATCTGGGTCAAGGGAATTGAGATTGTCATAAATGTTTAAGATATGATTAATTTGGTTAGAAATGTTAAATGGAATGGTTTGATGTTCTATTTCAGAAGTTAAATTAATAATTTTGTATGGAATGTTTTGATTGATTAGAATAGCTTGTTCTCTGAGGTTTGCTGTGGTTCAGTCATTGCGAATTATATTATAATTTTGGATTTTTGGGTTGTGTATAGATTGAAGAAAAGTTTCTTGTAGGCAGATTATTGTTGGCTTGGGATTGGAATTTTGGAGTAAATGAGAAAATTCAGGTTGTTGAGATTGAAGGCCTCTGTAATTCCAAGAATATATTGTGATATTTGATTGAAGAGAGGAGTTCAAAGATTGAATTATTTGGGTCATATGGAGGGGAGAATTTGGAGTGGAGATGAGTGAAGAGAAGTGATGATATCAGAAAGGATGAAAGGATGAGAGGGACAGGATGGTAGATACAATGGGAAGCTTTCATCAGATTTATGAAAGTGGATGATTAAGATAATGTTGTAGTTGATTGGTAACGATAGAATGTTGGTTTATTACTTGAATAAGGATACTGGAGAGGATGTTGACATTGAGTAAATGCAGAGAGAATATTGGCTTTTTGGTCTGGTGAGAGGTGAGATGAGAGGAGAGGTAAACGAAGTCAGATAATTTGATAGGTTGTGTTAAATGAGATGAGGATGGAGTGGGAGTGGGAGTGGATCGGTAAATAGGAGCAGAAGAATTAGTTGAAGGTGTTGTGGAAGTAGCAGAGGGTATAGTAGGGTGAGGGGTCGATGATGGTTTGATTGATTTAGATGAATGAGGGTGGAAGGAGATTTCAGAGCCTAGACGTCATAGGGTACCTTGTTGGAGGGTCTTTTATGACAATGATACACTAGTTGTTATTATAACACATGTCAATAATGTATATATATTTATATATATATATATTATATAGTGCATAGGGGGAAAATTGCATTTATAGGAATATATATGGGTAGAAATGATATATATATGTATATATATGACATTGCTATATTACCGATATATGGTATATATTCAAATAATATATATGTATATATGTATATATCCAATAATCACATATTTTGCATATATATATATCAATATAATCATATATATGATATATATTACTAGGATATATATATATATATATAGGCTGTATATATATATATATGTATATAAATATGCATATATATACTATATATATACGCATATATATATATATATACGTATATATGTATATATATATATAATATATATATATATATATAATATATGGCTCATATATATATTCATATTTATCAATATCTATGGCCATTATAGATATATATATAATATCTCTTAATCTATATTGATTATTATATAAATAAACGCGACTGTTTTCTATCTCGTCTACACACAATGGGCAGTTTTGTTAGTTCTAAAGAAACATGTTTTCTAATCGTTCCCTCCCAGGAAATCATCTTAAGATAGCACTTCTATCAACCACTACTTGGTAGCACAACAAGGCCTTACCCTCACAGAATTTTCGTCTAATCGACACGGAGGCACAAAATGTCAACGAGATATCTCCCAAGTGTAAACGTTGAAGTGTTCACTTTACACACAAACCCTCAATATATTTAGCAACCATTAACATATTCAAAATAAACCCATCATTGTTCAAAAATCATAAGCCAAAGATATTCACCCTGGGAGAAATCCGTCACACCTAAATTTCTTCGTCAATGCCACTGAAACTAAAGGCATCATTATGCAATTACTACTGATATTGGATTAAACATTCGCATTGGCACTCAATCTTTGATGTTAGCATATCCGAAGACTAGGGAAATGTCTCCCCTACAGAATCAGTTGAACTAACCTTTTCTACTCCTGATACCCAACCAAAGTAACAAAGGCCTTTCAAATAAATCATTCCCAACCCCACCGATGTTTTAAGTGCAACGGATATGGCAATACATCCCCTTTCTAAGTAGACTAAGGAAAGCAATGCCTTTTATTCAATGTTAGAATTCAACTACTCCATTAACTCTGTAATTCTAATTGCATGGCGCTGTAAACATCTCAGCCAGAATCAAACATTTCTGTATCTTGAAAGTTGGATGTGTTCCCCCTACTCCCCACCCTAATTGTTTCTTGTTTCTCCCCCTATTTCTCCTATCCTTACCTCGACATCACCCCCTATCCCCAGAAATAGATAACTTATATCAGTATTGCGTCTGATACAACAATGCCCTCAGGGCAAAAGGATACATAACCGGCATTGATTGTTGTTATGATATGCTCGCTGATGTTAACAGCCGCAATGATTCTCAAGATGAGTGAGTGAGTCAGCCATTCAGTCAACCATCCAGTATGTTAGCAGGTCAGTCAGTCAGTCAGTCTGTCTATCTGTCTGTCTGTTTGAATAAGTGAATGAGTGACTGAGGTGAATGAGTGAGGTGAATAAGTGCCTGAGTGAGTGCCTGATAGAGTGAGTACTTTTGTACCATTGCAGATAAATAGTGTATATTTGCTTAATTTTTGATGTAACCATTGTTATTCCAAAACAAACCAACTTCAAAGCGCTATTCATTTGTGCTAGCGTTCTTTAAAGTACGCAATTAACAATTAAGATCGACCCATTTGCATGGACCTGTCAGCTAAAAAGTGTCGTAAAATAGAATTAAATCATGATCATAATTACAGGTAATTCAAGCAAACTATCCAGTTACGTGCGACTGTCGAATAAGGAATATAAGGCACACCCTATTTACTACTTTTGTGTCTGGAGGAGGATAAACCACATTGCGTTTTATTGGAAAGGTAGTAGGGTAAGCCTTGACGCAGCGTGCTTCATATGCTTGTCTCAACATCCAGTCGCATGTTGATAGAATGGAATGTCATCTCTCTCGTCAGGGTGTATCAATCAAAGCAAAACACATTAATTAAGTGCGGGGTCGTAGCCGCAGAATATAGTTGGCAAATTTCATTCAGGATGTTACTTCATGTGTTTAATACTGTCGTTATGTTATACATTTCGCTCACGTGTACGTCTTGTTAGTGTCCGTAGCATTTAACATATACTGTGACTGAAACGGAACTATAATTTCCATCCCTTTCGTTAGTTACTGGTGATCAATTAACTGTTTTGATTGATTGAAAAATATAATACAATGCCTTATTTCAAATTTTTCAAATTAAAATGGTGATGTGAAATGTAAAGAATAGTTCTCTTATGATTGAAAGTTACAAAATTTGCAAAATAACTTATGTACAACTGCATTTGCTCCAACTATGCCGAGTGCATTTATTCTTATTTGCTAATGCAGTAAACTTACCTTTTTTGTTTCTGTATCTTAACGTTCTTAGAGAAAATAAAAGATTGGACACACCAGAGTGACACACTAATAGTACTATACATACATAGACTTATTTATCAAAGTTTTCTATATATTGTCGTGTGAATAAACATACTTTTATGGAGCCAAATATTTATTACTACCATATGTTATCATATATAAGTCAACTTACTTCTTAAAAGTCATACAGAACAAACTAATCATGCCCATAGTAACTTTATGATGCTATAGACACTATTGTATTGAAACCAATAATGATTGTCTTCCATATTAGTATTCAAGCTGTCGAACAACTTTAGGCCAGATCAACTGTATTTTATCCAATATCAGGGTCTAAAGCAAAATAATATCATTCTCTTATTTGTTAATGCATCGACAAATGGCAGTATCTGGACATATCAAGCAATGCTATACTAGACAACTGGTCTAAATTGTCCTTTTCCTTGAGCCATGCTAAGTTGAACAATACAAATACATCTTGCCGTCAACTCTCAAATTGCGAACAATTGGCATAAGCGTTTTAGTATCAGTTGCTAAAGTTGAATTATTCTATGCCCGTTTTTTTCTCTCGCTAATCTCCTTAACTAATTTCACTCATCTTGCTGTTTTACTCACCCTATATGTTTTAGTTATGTGTGTCCTTCTTTGCCAATATCTTTTTGGTTCGTTTGTTTTCAACTGTGTTTAATCCTTTCTTCTTTAGGTCTCCGTCACTTTCTTTCTACAGTATGTTACGTTCTTTCTAATTCCTTTGCCTGTGTGGGTTTCGAAAGCCCCCTTGTGAATTTCCATCACCGTCCAATTGATATAGCGGATTGAAGGCATTGACACTTCATGTTTTGCTTTTCAAATATTCTTATATTTGTTTGCAACTCATGAATGCTTCCTGACATATTCCATTTCCATAATACTTGTACCGTGAAATATTTTTGGTGTGACCCTTTATATTCCCAGTTATTCCTTGTTAGGATAAATAACATTTCCTAAAAATAAATTTTGCACAAATAAGACTTAATTTGTTATGCTCTGTTTGTATAAATCTCTATGACTGAATTATTTTATTAACTATTTTTTAATATCTCCTTACCAAATGTGTAAATATATTCGGAAACTACGGTTAAATGCAGTCCTGTTGGACAGTGCCAGTAAGGTATTTTCGGCAGACAAATAAAGCGCAAATTTGTCAAATGGTTACTTAGCATCAGCATTAACTGACAAAATAGCACTACCGGAATCAATTAAATTATTCTTCGGTGGTGATAAATGCATACAATTGATAACTTAACTTGTTGAACCCAAGCAAGGCACCTGGTCCATAAAAGCTCGTCACGTGGCTTCTGAAAAACTCGTCAAAAAACACTTACAGGTGGCCGAAAATGAGCTTATGTTACACCAGTATTTACAAATTACCGGCCAGTCAGCTTTACATTGGTGTGGATTGCGAAATCATGGAAACACTTGCTAGAGGCAAACTCGACGAACACTTATATAAGCGATATTATGGAATAAGTCTCAGCATGGTTTTCGGTGTGTTTATATACATATATATATATATATTTATATATATATATATATATATATATATATATATATATATATATATATATATATATATATATATATATATATATATATATATATATATATATATATATATATATATATATATATATATATATATATATATATATATATATATATATATATATATATATATATATATATATATTTATATATATATTATCTAAGTGATCTAGTCGATAAATCGATATCAACTACATATACAATCACATTGGTGCACTTATCAACCTAAGGGGATGGCATATCATATCATGTTGCTGTGTTAAATCGAAAGCGACAAACAATATCCGGCAATTTGTTATGCTCTAGTGATTACACCTAAATCTGCTTTTTTATGTATATTGCTGTCGCGGTAGTTGGAGAGATATTCATCAGAGTCATCAGAGTTGAAACGACTACAGGACTGTTTTAGAACGGAAACTAGTGGGAACGAATATTACCATGTTAAAACCCGTCGCGTCATCCATATATTTCCATTTGTGTGCAGTTTATGCCAGATTTTTACAAAATCAAGAAGTAGCCATCATCATGTCGCTCATGCAAAAGCTAAGCAATGACAGCTTAGAATATGTTTTGACCAATGATTAATATGAATAAATCTCTTTCATTACCTTAGCAATTGCTCTACCACCTGAGATAGCCCGGGTCTAATAATCCATATTGTTGGGTAATGTTTTACCTAGAAAACTTCCCTCTGGATTGTAGATTTATCTATCAAACCTCTCATAATAATCGTAGCATATTTGAATCCAGTGCGGATTCCTTGTTTGGCGTGAATCAATTAAAGTGCCTATGACACCTCAAATATGATACGTGACCATACATTTAGCGTCCGTAGCTCTCCCACCCAAAATTCCATCGTCAAATCGATCATCTCAAACTGCGGACCTGTCATTGACGTCCAAAATGTTGGGTAGAAATTACGATAAATGGCGGCGGGTGTTGACAGATCAATTAAATACATATACTACTCATTCACATACACATCTGACACTCGTTGATGGTATGAGTAAGGATTTTGTTCACAACATTCAACCCTTGGGGATACAAGTTTGGTTCAGGCGACCATACCCGATCAAGTATTCCATCGAATGGCTTATGAATGAACTGGATTGATATTGGAGGTGCTTAATTACCATACTGTTGGATGTCGCATAGCCAATTGAACTAGTTCCAACCTCTTTGATTATTGATACATGAGCCTCTATTAACTGCTGCGTATAAGTTTAGTTACTAGCGTGCATATTTGCATATTACTAATCTAATTGGATATGGAAAATTTGTCCGCCTCTACCGACGCATATATGATGTATATAATAGCCTATGCCCGTTCCATATCATCGAATGAATATTGAAGAAGATGACACTTGGTTCAGAGAATACCTAAAGTACTAAAGTCACCTAATGTTACAAGCCACGTCGAGGAGAATCCAAACAAAGTTCATCAAAAAGCAATAGAACGAAAAAGGATGTAAATAAACCAAATCTTGTACTAAAACATGCTGTAATTTTATTATTGTCTGATATATAATAAACTGATGTTTAAAATGTGTCACATCATTGTTGAAGATTGCACACCAACAGGTATGGGGGAAAAACTTGATCATTTTCCTTGATGGAATGCAAAAACAATTCTGCATATGTATTCATTAATCGCTTTTGTTGTTGACCGCAGTACACCACGTATGGGCTATATATATTCAATCAGTAATGTTGTCAATTCATACATGAGCCAAGCAGAGATGCGGTACCATGTTTTCAAACAAAACAACCTCATGCATGCCGCTGCAGTAGTTCCCTGTACAGGTACAATATATTTACTGAGCTGTGATCACATAATTGACTCTAGTACAGAATCTGAATATGGATGTTACAATATCTACTTCACAGAATATCGCCGGCTATAACCAATTATGTTTCAAAGTACCAGTGACACGGATAATTGAGCGAGTAGAGAAACATTTCGGAAGCAAATTGCATCGGTCGGATGAATCCCCTGTCTTACGTTGATCTTACCCCATTTAATTGGTCAGACAACACGTACATATTTTCATGTGGACTGGCTTTGTGGTCTTTGACCGCGTGTCTGCTTTGAAAACCTGAGAAATATGTTTCCGTCAACAGCAAAAAGCGCACATTGTCCATATAGCTTATAACATTGGAGCATGACTCATAAAATGCTGGAAAAAGGAACAATTAGAAGATTAACGGAAACGTTCAGGGCACCTACTCTTGTAATAATAATTTAACCAGCTTTTTGTATGACAATGTTTCCACACATGTTGTTAATGAGCATCTATGAAATAAATCAAATTGAGGCAAGTAAAACGAAGCAATAAAATAATTAGCCTGTGTACATTTTTATGTTTTAGAACATAAAACACGTAGTAACTCATAAATAAGTTGCCAACTTTTGTGTGCTTTACCTATATCCTACAATAATCAACCCTCAAAGCCGTTGTTTTGGTGTGTTGACGATTTGCTAGGAAGTGATAACTAAAACAATAGGAAGCACCAAAATATTCTCAACCATTCTCAAAGCACTAAAATGCTTTTGATCTATCAATTACTACCGACAATGTGCAATTCGAGCAAGCCAATTAGTTTGCATCAACTCATAGCGTTTGTAGTTTACAAATTAATGTGATAGTTGTTCATTTATTTATGGCATATAAATATGACCCTGTGCTCCCCCTGAGGAATAATGTCAACCTTACTTCCCAGAAGACGTGGCCAGAGCTAAGGTCCACATCAGAAAAACCAGACTTCAGTTATCACAATCACCGTTAATGGGTAATACTTTTCTACTGTAGTGGAGCGTCATAATTAACTTCTAAATGATATTATAACGACATACGCTTAGCTGATAAAAAATAGTTGTTCATGGCATTAACGTTGGTGGCTGATTCAAATGACAGTATTGAAAGGATAACATTAAGGAACGTAGTTACAGATTGAAATCAAAGATTTAATACGATCACACGATAATACTTAATTGATAGCAATAAATGCATAATGCATAGAATATAGGTGGGAATATCATTTACCGTATTATGCCATCTGTGCATGGTAAGAAAGGTCAACCAACCTGAATCTTTAAAAATCAATGACGTAGTGCGGGGTTATATATCATATCAAAAATAACCCAAAAATTGCTAGTGAACAGTTGCCAGATTTTCCTTGAGAAATATATTGAGTGGTCCGAAGTCTATTTGTGAAGTTGGTTGTAGGAGGGCTCTTGGGGGACCAAGTGCACACAATCAATGACTGTAAAATGAATAAACAGTTGCAGAAGATGATAAATTTATCAGTACTTTTCTAAATATGCCGTAGTATAAAGAAATCAAGACGGCTTACGTGTGCTAAATTGTAGAACTGCTGAACTTGTGTAACATTGCTGTCAAACCATGCGACACTTACCCAGTCAAAATAAACTGTTTGAGAATTTTCGATTCATCATCCCTGAGGCAAAGTAATTTCCGGTGCATTTGTCATTGAAAAATGTAGGTATTGTGGACGGGTTATATATTCAAAACTCCTGATAAAGACTTTTCAAACAATCATATGCAACAATTGATTTATACTTCCAAGGAAAAGAGACAAGGCATTGGTGAGGTAACGTTGCAAAATAACGCGTAACTGGAGGCACTCATGACCGCACATTTAGGTTGCACACGCAAAAACATCACTCACATCAAATATGGAATATCAAATTCAAGCTAGACCCGCTTGTAACTGACCTGAATTAATTCAAACTTTTGATATTTTCTGTTTGATGCAAAACAAAAACGTAACTTTTTGAACATTTGGCAAAAGTTTCAGTATAAATATTCTAACGCCGGAATGATCTGAATTTTGGTATGTCACTAATATTTGATTCCATATTGATTATGAAGCTGATGCACGTAAATATACTAAGCAAGTGAGTTTTACGTCGTTTTTTCTAATGAATGAATTTAACTAATATACATTCTACTTCCAGTCCGTTCTGTTCGCGAATTGAAAAGCTTATGTCTGTACCTAGGATGTGTGTGTTTTGAGTGCGTTTTGTATGATGTGTACTTTGTCAGAAAACAGGAATTCGCACATCGCAGTATTTCCTACATTTCAAAAGCATTTCTTAAGTAACAGGCTGCCCTTTATGTCTCTAGAACCATCCACCCTAAAACATTGAACTCACCAAATATTCATGCAAGAAATTGGATATCTTCTGCTTTTGAATATATTCACATATTTTTAAATATGAATGCGTTTTCAATGATATGCCCATAAATTGAATGCATCCAGTTGCAACATTTGCGCGTTTCAAAGCTACTCATGGAAGTTTTTGCAAGAGGTAATAACGAGTTGTTGTGATATAAAGCGGTGAAAATTTGAATGACCATATATTAATTGTTAAAACCAATTTGTTGCCACTGACAAGAGTCAGGTTATTATTTAGGCTAAATCTCTGTGACGATTCTGACCGAGCACTGTTGAGTGTCTAAAGTTTTTTTATGCCACAACCTTGTCCATCATCATAACGTGCCTTTACTTAAGTGTTAGTATATGTTTGCAGGTAAATGCATCATGGATTGAACTAAACACCGCGATGTCAGATACGCCGACCATCGAGAGGGTCGGAAATTGATCAACGACAAAAGATTCAGAGCCTTGAACGAATTAACCCCCAACCTGTTTGAAATCGACATGGCCAAAACCACCATTGATCTCAACTTGCCCCAACAAATAGGCTATTTTGTTTATCAATATACCAAATTAAGAATGGTTGAATTTTACTATGATTTTATTGACAAGTATGTCGCCAGAACTGATTTTGCCTATGTACAGATAGACACTTATAGTAGTTATATCGCTCTTAGTAGTACTCATCTAACGTATGTCACCAAACCCAACATGAAAGAACAATTTCACCGAGATTACCTTCAGTGGTTGCCAGCTGTAGCGTGTGATAATCACACCAACAACTTTATACAGTGTAAAGAAACGGAACCCCGTGGGTACCTCAACCGTGCTCTGTGACCCACCAAAAATATGATAAACGTAACCCGGAGTTATTTAAAGAGGAGTGGAGTGGAGATGGTTTTATCGGACTGTGCAGTAAAACCTTTTACTGTTACGGAAATACGGATATAGCCTCGTGTAAAGGACTCAATAAACGTCAAAACGAACTGAACAAGGAGAAATATATGAATGTGCTGAGAGAACAAAAATCGGGTCATGGTGTGAACCGTGGCTTTCTTGTTAACAACAGCACAATGTATTTGTATATGCAAATTAGAGATGGATTAAGTTTTGGTTACCCCAAAAGAATTGTGAGTGCAGATGGTGTAAGCACTAAACCGTTAGATGTGTGATACGTTAATATGCTATTTATGAAATTGATATGTGTTATTATGTAATAAATTGAAGCTAAGGCCGGCAATCTTCCTAGGAGAAAGAAGTCTCTGACCAAAAAACCCTCGGGTCAGATGGGTGGCGTCCCAACCTGAGTACTCAGCCAAGAAAGGAAACAAAGATGGAAACAAAAACGCAAATCGTATACTTCCAGGGGCCGGAGTCCCCAGGAGCTCGCCAGCTATGACCCGACAGGAAATGCCTGGTGATGAAGGGTACCAATGGAAGGACGAAGGGGAGAAGGAGAAGCTGCCAAAATCTTGAAGTGTAAACGACCTCTCAGGCTTGCAACCTTCAACATCAGAACACTCAACTCATCTCTGGATGCAGGTGGTAGACGAAGGGGGGGGGGGCTGTTCTGAAGACTGATGAGCTTGCTTGGAATGTAAAGAGGTGGGGGATTGAAGTCTGTGGCTTGCAAGAGCATAGACTCGTCCACAAAGAAGGGAGAATGCAAGAAATTAACACCATTAAGATTGAGATGGGGCAGACACTTTACACTGCATCAGCATGGCGCAACTCGAGCAGTGCAGCGACTGGTTGAGTGGGTCTTGTGCTCGGGACAACTGCACAGAAACTTTCGTTGGCTGTTGTGCGAGTGTCTAAGAGGATTATCAAGGCATCATTCCAGGGTAATCCAGCACTAACTGTCATCGTTGCGTACGCACCAACCGAAGGTGATGGTGATGAGAGCAAGGTCAACTTCTACAACAACCTGAGAAAATCACTTGAGTCAGTTGCTCAACACAACTTCCTGGCTGTTCTTGGCGACTTCATTGCCAGGCTAGGCCCTGATGATGCATTGTTCACAGCCAGTCCTGAGACCAATGACAATGGAAGGTGCCTTCTCGAAGTCATGGAGGAACACCAGCTTCTAGCCGCCAACACACTGTTCCGGAAAAGGAGAGGCAAGATGTGGACATGGAGATCACCCCAGAACACGACTCACCAGCTGAACTATGTACTTGTACGCAGGAAGCGGAGGAACAGTGTCAACAACTGTGAAGCCTACAGCTCCTTCAGGTCCCTGTACTCAGATCACAGGGTAGTAACAGCGAGAGTGCAACTCAGCTTGAGAGCACCAAAGAAACGGTAAGCTGAGAAGCCCAAGTATGAGTGGGGCGAGCTAGAAGTAAACAGGGAGCTGCAGACTCGCTATGCTGTTGAGGTCAAGAACAGGTACCAGGTGCTACAGAGTGACGAAGACGATCTCTCAGATCTCTACAAGCACTTTGTGTCTGCGAACCACAATGCTGCGAAAGCCTGTCTGAAGCAAGTCAAGAAAAAGGAAAAGGAGAGCTGCAACGACCCAAGAGTTCTCGCTTGAGGCAAATCATGCCTACAACAGAAACAGAGATTCTCAGCTCCTACAGGATAAGTACAAGCTGGAGAAGCAGGAGCTGTACAGCATCTACGCCACTATCGAGAGAGAGGAGCTGGAGCAGGAGATAGCAGGGGTCGAGAACGCGCATGAAGCCAAGTAGTTGGAAGCTGATTAATGAAATCTCTGGCAGATGTAGATCCCAAGCTGCCAAGCTCAAGGCCCCAAGAGCAGAGGAGAGGGTGCTGCTATGGCATGCACACTTTAAGAAGCTGCTAGGAACCCTCCTGATGCACACTTTAAAAAGCTGCTAGGGAACCCTCCTGAGATAGTGCATGAGGACACACAAGTAGCCCTAGTGTACAGCAACTTGCCCATACTTGATAATCCCTTCTCATTGAAGGAGTACCAGAAGGCCAAGTCAAACATCAAGACGGGGAAAAGTTGTGGTGAGGACGGTGTAACACCCGAGCTGCTCAAGTTTGTCCCACTAGACAACCCTGTTCTGGCACTTATTAACAAAGCCTACGAGTTGGGAGAGCTACTTGGGGAGTGGGTAACTCTTAACATCATACCAGTATCCAAATCCGGTGACCTCTCATCACCAGATAACTACCGGGGGATCAGTCTTTCCTCTCTGGTCATGAAGACATACAACCGTATGACTGATTCTGAATCGCATACGCCCTGTGTTTGATTCGCTTCTGAGAAACTCGCAGAATGGTTTCCGTCCAAACAGAACCACAACTGGGCAAATCCTTGCCCTGAGGCGAATACTAGAAGGAGTCAGAAACAAAAACGTGTCGTGTGTCATCACCTTCATTGACGCATTTCCAAAGCGCATGTTTCCTTGTTTCAACAAATTAAAATAAGTGCCGCTTTCAGCCAGGTTGGGGGTCAGATCAAAAGCGAATCTCTCCAACTTATGGCGTTGCCTTCGTCTTGGTAGAGTTGTTCAGTGCTAATGAGGGCAAAGGTGTCACTGCTGCATACTAATCACAACCTCAAATCCACACCGTTTAATAAATAGCGTTCTTGACAAAATAAATCTAAATGTAATTTGCCCATCATATCCACAATGCGACTCTCTTGAGCTCGTTCCTTTCTAGCTATCATCCCCTGGTTGTGAGTACCACTCATGGCGTCCATATGTTGTTGGGTGTCTTTGTACCATAAACTAGCTGCTAACTGAGAGTTTTTGGCTACCGAACCATAGCTCAATAGCGTTTCCATATAAGCGCGATACGGATAGGTGTTTGTGGACGAGGAAACGAGTTTCTCGTTGAGAGAGACATCGACTTGGGAAAAGAGTGAGTGTAACCATAGGTTAACGGGTGCTACAGCACTATCAGCCTCCAAGACCTCCCCATCCTTTTTCACCACTTGTAAATATGTGTCGTTCAGATCGATATAATCATCACCCGAACTGCTGATGTAGAATTCGACTGGACCAGAACCTAAAGCTGCTACTGGATGGAATTCGATCCACGATCCATGATCGACACTGCTTTGAATAGGGGGAATCGAAAAAAGGTCTAATTCACTTTTGACACGGATAAGATTGGGGGTGTACCAGTGCCATGATCTAACCGAAAATATCCTTTGACAACCTCAGAGTTGTTCCACAATGACGGCATGAACTACTGATCCTACCTCCTGCGAGTCGTTTTATAGAGACTGCTTGTTGGTGATGCGATTGTTTGGGTTTAACTATTTGATCGAACTCTTCCTCTTGGGTTTGTAACATTCGTTTCTTAGCCGATTGTTTCAGAGACTTCCCTCCCAACAAATCTCCACTCACCCTCACTCCTGTAGTCAAGGTGTAGCGTGAATCCTGACCGATTGCTGGCGCTAATGCAGCGCCCAGTATATGCCTTCAATCTCTATAAACTAGTCCGCAACCAAACTTAACCTTACACAAGTGAACGACCGGGAATAGTTCAACCGAGTGAAATAACCGTGACATTTAAGGTAAAAAAACAAGTTTTATTAACTTCTTATACTGCAAGATCGTGACACTAGCGACCAAGTAAACGACGCCCTGTAGATTAGGGCGCCAAAATCTGAACGCTAACAATACAAATTATTACTAGAAGTCAAACCAACGACGCCCTCTAGAATAGGGCGCCAAAACCCGATCCCTAGAAATACAACGAACAGGGTACAAATGCAATATTATGAGGAACGACAACCCCACACCAGCGATTGAGTAAACGACGCGCATTAGATTAGGGCGCCAAAACCTGACCACCAGCAATACAACAAACAATGCAATGCAATGACACAACCAACGACGCCCTGAAGAATAGGGCGCCAAAACCCGAACCACTATTAATACAAATTTACAAGGCCCAACCGCAACTGTTACGAGCAACAGCCCCACCAAAACAGTACCACCTATGGTACTTAACCACAAGCGTTGTTATTCCGACTAATCAGAATAAAGCTGGCGCTTGGATCGTCCGACTAATCGGATCAATTGCTGAGGCTTCTCCAACTTGCTTGACTAATCGGAATCTGACCTGACGGGCTCATGCCCCAGGTTAAATACAGTTAAAGTGGGTCACGTGACCACACCATAACAAACGACAAATATAAAAGTTATAACAATCAAAACAATAGAACTAATTGGCAAAACACATTAAATAGCAAAATACATAAAGAAACCCACCAATGAACCTATGCCAATAAAAATACATAAATCATAATAATGCAGGTACAGCCGCACAAACGGTAATCCCAAATATGATGAAAACCGTGTGTGTCACAAAGGCGTTTTTTTTAACGACAGGTAAAACTTTTCAAACCAGCAGTAACGCCATTTTAGCCAACCCCCCAAGCACACTACCAAGTCTATGACCACGCTGACTCCTTTCACCGGAAAACACGGGGAGTCCACCATCCGCTTGGTTCAGTAAATATCAGCCATGGTTTTCAAAATATATCTTTCTTGGTTTTACGGAAATGTAACGTCACTGTCACTTTACCAGATTCGAATAGAATGGGTCGACCTGTGTCATCTCTTACATCGATTTCTATAGAAGAAAAAGTCTTGGTGGCTATCGGGTAATAAAATATCTTTTTATATGTGGGGTTGATCAACTGCCCGCGACGATCGTGAGCGATTGGAATAATACGCAGAAGAGGAACCACATTGTCTCTTACCACCTGAGCCTCGATGAGATTACAATAGACATAAAGTCCGTACAAACCTTGATCAGAGTCAACAATGTATAGACCGACATAACTATTCTCAAAAATCCCCATTTCAAAACCGAGTCTTTGACACAACCCCTCGTCCATGTAAACTACATCTGACTCATTGTCTAGGGTCATAGTTGCTATCTGTCGTGTTCGATTGTAGGTGAGACACACTTGCTCCTCATTTTGCTCCTTTAACTTGGCTGCAAAGGCTTCTATCAACGGTCTGTTCATATAATAAATCAAGGTTAATGTGCAGATATTTGGGAAGGGTCTCCTCAAATTTACTCACAGTGTCATATCGCTCGCTGCAACAGAAATCTGGGAGATTAAACGCACCAGCCACGCGATCCAACGAAGCCAGAACCGGTAGATAAACACTGGTGTTGTGTTTAGTAAAATAACGCCACATTTTAGTTTTTAACATACGATTAAACCGCTCGACTATGCTAGCTTTGGTTTCTTCATTGTGGGTGGTGATGACAAACCCTTGGTTCTGTTTGGCTTACGTGCCATTGATGGTCAATCCCCCCGACTATGACGCGTCGTCTTCGAAAACGACGACAGATTCTGCCTTTGTTTTGAGTTTCGTAGCTCTTACCAATGGCTGCAACCCTCCATAGGCGGCGGTTCGGTGCCTCGGGTCGAAATACACACTTAATTTTTTCATGACGTCCAACCTTGTGTCACAACAGGTCTTCTTTTATCTATTGCTGACGACTAAATCTTGTGGAGTACATTGTACCACGTTAAGGGTCTGAATTCAGTAACATTGTACCACGTGTAAGGGTACTGAATTGCTGCTAATCCCGTTTTTCCCAATAAGCCAGTTAATCCGTTTCTTACAACTTCCGCCGTGCTTGATAGACAAATCTTCTTGTTTGGGTGTACAACTTCCGCAATAGGCCTTAGCTAAGGTCGTGAGAGGTGTCGGGGTTCTGTGCTGGTGGTAATACTCGCGTTTTTTTGTCCAAAATCTGGTTGTAAGACTCCACTTTAGCCTCCTCCGATAAATCACTTTGATTCAGGACATCCCTCATCTCAGCATCCAAGTTGGATAGCACGTCGACAGTGGGAGCTTGATAACACCCGGGGATCAACCAAACAGTTGGTCCAACAACGGACCAGCAATACCTTAAATAGGTCCTAATAGCCCCGGGAGAAAACTGCCGGTTTGTTATACTCTTTTCTCTTTCTTGACGTTAGTTTTAGGTGAGATCAAAGTGCGAGGCCTTGTTTGTGTCGGGTAATATGCATGATTTGTGAAGCTTCCCGAGGGTTCTTAAATAAAACTAAATAATGAGCGTTCAAACTGATTGTTCGATGTTCTTTATTCTTTCCGAATAAATTTTGTACTAAATACAACATGCTAACATTGCCATGGTAACTAGGCGGTTGACGCGTTCGTCAGTTTCTTGCATCAAATCACCGATGATCAACAAAATTCTTTGTTGGGGGTCTGTCTCATATTCAACCCCTCTACAAATTCCACGTGTGGTAGTTGAGTGTACATTGTTTTCCACTCTCCAAAACACCACAAGATTCGGTCAGGTGGTGGCTCAATGTGACTACCTTTAATTAACTCACTCACAAAGTAAGTTTTTCCACATCCGCTCGGACCAGCCATCACACAACTAAAGGGGTGTTTTAAGGCTCGATCCATTCTCATACTAAGTAATCATTCACAGTTCCCTGCTCTTTTTATAGATAGGTGCGGTGTGTTATGCATTGGGTGTCATGATAAGTAATTCAATTAAAGTATATTGTCACTTTTTATTCAATCACCAATCATGTATATTCACGCGTCTAATTATTCGGTTATATTCACAGTCATAAGGTTCCCCCATGAAGACTTTATACCAGTGTTCGGCGGTCACACAAAATCCTAACATGTTTCGCCGATATTCTCTAGAGAGCCATAGGCATAGTTCAGTCAAATTATGTTGTTCACACAACACGTGCCATAATAAAGTTACGTGATTTTCATCCACCTTATCCAAGGCTCTTCTTACCCAGTGTGAATGCATCTTTTGTTGGTTCTCGGCTTGACATACACCCGTTCCACATTCTCCACATGGTTATTGAGCTTTGTCAGATAACAATGGTTTCATCAAACTACTGTAAAGACTAATTATCATATCCCACCCATCATACGACGTTCCTTGATCACCCGTCTTTTGTCCGCGCGCTGTTAGTTCTTCGTAAGCTTTTATGAGCTGCCAGCAATTGAAACTATCAAAGCGCATGGTCACGCTTCCATGGATAAATTCAATATAGGGGAGTGGGGCTTTCACTCGGCCAATCACATCGTCACAAACAGTTTCTTCTGTATAGATGTCTGATTGACCAGCTTCCACGTCAATCAACGATACGGTGAGTGATGTAAGAGTCGTCCCACCTCTGAGAAAGCCGTCTGCAGGTAAGTTTATTTTATGTCCCCTACATTGATAGCGAATTTGTAAATCATTTGTCAATGTTCTGGGTTACTAAACCACTGTGTGATTTGAAATCCGGCCTGACGTCGACTGGTATCCAATGGTCCATCAATGTAATCATACTCCTTGCTGTTATCCTCCACAATCCTGAATGAAACAAAAATCTGTTCGTGTTCGCTTATTTATCACCCTGATCAAGCTGATGTCAGAGAGGTTTTTTTAGTTTTTTCTTCATGATCACGTGACAAATTAATTTTGCTGATGTAATGGGTTTTTTTCATGATCACGTGACGAATTTATTTAGCTGATGTCAGTGGTTTTTCGTGATCACGTGACAAATTAATTTCAGATCCGGTAAATCACACACACCGGGGTTGTGGGGTTCTTCGAGCGTGGAAGTTAAGCTTTCTGATTACGTCACAACCTTCCTCTGATTTGTTGTGCCTGTTGTTTTTCGTAATTTTCTATTGTGAATGTAGAGCTTATAATTACAGTGATATTTCAAGTGTTGGGTCAAAAGCCCCTTCGTAACAAACCTGCATCGACAAAGAGGACACCGCCTTAGCCTCAGGGTTCTTTGTTCACCCTGAGCAGATGAATTGGGTCTATACGGTTGTTGGGTCTCAGTAACTCTTTGACATTCGTCACATTCTACACAAGTATCCATGTCGTTTGGTTAAAGATTCAAGCTTTACTGACAGTAAACTTGTTGCTAACCGATATTTATAATTACTTTAATCCACCTCATCTTCAGACACGAACGTAGTTAACTGATGATACATTAAACATTCTCTAGCTTCGATTGCTTTACTAAGAGCCACATCAAAATCGTAACCATGCTCAATCAAGCGCTGTTGATTTATTCTATTTTGTCTATCGATTTTATTGTCTCTCAGTTCTTGAGTAAGTTGTGCATGCATCTGTAACTTGTCTTTTAAAACTGACCACCTGCTATACGCATCCGTCATGTTGTCACTCTCAGACTATCTTAGTCATAAATGACCACCTATAAAAATTTTTAACTCTTTATAACATACATTCCAAATAAAACCATCGTCATGTATTTTCACTTATTTATTACACAATCTGTTGATTACACGTATTTCAATATCTGATTTCACCGACTCTAACCAATATTTCCTATAGTCCACAGACAACCATTTGCTACGTTCCAACCACGAGGGGCAGGGGTCAATTAAAGCTATAATCAATTCCCATAATCTTGATACATACAGTTCAACAACACTATCGAGGGCGTCCGCCATACACAACCGAACTTGTTCTTCAGGTTCTGCCATCAAACAAAGATTATGCTGTTGCTGGCTCGAGTGGTCGATCTGACATTGGTGGCATTTTTCTGTTACTAGGGTTTCTATTAAATGGACAAGCGTGTCTGTGTACAACACCGTCAGATATTCCTCCATTAATTTTGCTCTGTCCACGTGGGTTCCGTAGAGCTGTTTTATCTCGTCCCACGCTTCTACAAACATATGCCACAAGTTACCGTCGATTCGCATTGTCACGTGACCCTTCTTTATCAGCACCATAGGGACCGGGTATCGTAAATTCATCGTCACTTTTGCACCAATAGAGACTTCGACACGACTCTCCTCTCCAGCTTCTAACTGTTTCAAAGTTTCTGTGACAGCAGCTATTTCGTAACCACAGTCCAATACACAGTTCATCCCCAACTCTATGTGGCATTTCATGAAATTGTTTTTCAAAAACACTACATCTTTATTCCAAACTACTATCAAATACTGTGAAAGTATCAAGTGTATAGCGGTTTCACTTCCTCCATCTCTATTTGTTCCACCGTTTTTAACAAGTGGGTATCGCTCATCCATTTCCCAGCCATGCTGATTACGGAACTGAGAGATCCCGCTGGACTTTATATACACCCCCATGATATGAGGTATTATTTAACTTAGCAGAGGTCAGCAAACGATGCTGGAATATCTGAGATTGTGAACCTCACCTTCCCAAAATAGCGCACAACTTCCCAAAGTAGAAAATGACCTCACCAAAATATCACACACCGAATCTGGAAGCGATCCGTCAGCAAAAAATATATTGCGCAATCCCCAGCAAAATCAACGCTCCCGCATTGAAGGCCCCAAAAGATCCCCACTCCATTCCTAGATCAGAAACGGGGTGTGAAAAGGTACCTCTTTCACTACTATGGCGTACTCTTGTCATGCACAGGATTATATAAATGAACTTTACCATGAGTGCAGGTACTACAAAAGCCTTTGTGGTGGACAGCCAGAATCCAAGGAGACAGAATAAGGAGTCTCGTGTAACTCGAGCATGTTTGAGTTATAACAGAGCATTACTTTCGTATGTGCTTATATCATAAGCTTATTTCAATTAGATCATCTCATTTCCGTCCTACTAAATAAATTGCAATCGGTAAATTATAGCAGATACATATTGTGTGCTTTTCGTAGTGTCAGTTATCTATCCTTTTACAGCCTCTTACATAGATTCATAGCAGTGTTATTCATAACCCTGGACTGATAGTTCTGTACGTTGTCCTAGATAGGCAACATATTGCATTCTTTGTTTTGGAAGGTGGGGTAATTTTACTCTCAAACAATCGTATAAATCATGTGTACACAAGTTCAAACAAATCACATCCGAAGGCTATCATAACAAGGGGATATCAGCGTGACATCTCTCTCTATAATTTAGCCATCCGATGACCAAATATCTTATTCTAACGCAACATTTATTTGTCGCTCGTGCAGATAACCATAAACATGACGTCTTTGATCATCTCAAGAGATACTATCTCTCAGAAGATAGTATTTTGCAATGGTTTTAATTGTAACCTAATTGATAAACATCGAACAGGGAAATCATTTTCTATTGTTAAATATGTATCGGCAGTAGCCCTAGTGAGTCTTTTTTTAGCGTCAGAATGAGCTTGGTCGTGGTTTAATAAAAGAGGACATGCTTTTAGTGACTCTAGATACTTCGTCGCTGCAAGAATGGCTTCCTCATTCAATAGGAAGGACATCAGCCTCCGAACATTGCGGAAACTTTTCCGTGTTGACTAGGTGCTCAAAAGCAAAGGTTTAAATGCATGCTCATGGAAGGTCGAAGAGCCCCGTAATTTTTGTAATTTTGTCAACCATCATTGTTGTCATTTACTGTGTTTACAGAAAACTAGGTTGTTAAATGCAAATATGTCTAAGTTAACTAGTGTTCATGAGGACTATCAATACGTCGGCAAATCTGGCATGGATTCAACGTCCGACATATTAGTTAGGAACATTTATTATGGAACCGCAATTTTGTACCAAAAATCACTTTCCAAGCATGTGATGCCACTAGATATTCCTCACATGCGTGAATGTGGAGTCACGATTAACTATTGTTCTTTGGAAAGCGAGCTTCTCATTCGTGTATACATGCCTTGCACAATAATCGAAGAAATATATTAACGAATGAATATCGGGAGGTAATTGAAGTTATGAAGGTTGCTGTTAATTCAGGTAGTTGCTACTCAGTTATAATATGCGGAGGCTTCAATGCATTGTTTGAAAAATGTTTGAATGAATTTGTTGAGAAAAATTGCTTAAGAGTTACTTGGAATAGTGCACACTCTTCGAACGATGACACATAAAGGAAATTCTCACTAAATAATGTGTCATGTATTGACCACTGTTCAGTTAGTGAAAATCATATTGCGAAGTTACTTCATAATCTTACCGTCGAATCATAACGCTTATCAATCCTAATTGAAGAAAATTATGAAAGTGTTATGACTGCTGCAGTTGATATTGAACAGTATAAGTGTGCCTTGGACATTTTGCTTGCCGATATTAATGTACCGAACGGCATGATGTTATTCAGCGAAAAGGTGCGCCGTTATGGTAGTCACAAAGCGACGATTGAATTATGCAAAGAAATTATTGGCTGTGTACCCGAGCTGCTAATGAATGAATGCTGTCAAGGAAGACTTTTTCGGTCAGGTAGCGGGTCGGGAACGGCTAGTTAAACCAGATAAAGAACGTGGCAAACCCAACAAAGGCACAGCATATGACATAAAGATACGGGCAAGGCATAAATTTCATTATGCGCTCACACCGCAAAATAAATAAATAAATAAAAATTGTTATGGAAAGGCAACATTTTCTTACGTGAACTGAAAAAAATTAATCATAAAAGATTAATTAATTAGTCAGTTGGATAAGATTATATGAATAATTAAATTGTTTGTCTAATTATGCTACGACGGAATATTCTAGGGTTTGGTCAGTTTCTTCTTCATTTGTAACGCATATGCAAGCTGAATATGTTGCAACGGAATTATGCATCACAGAATAACTCATATGTCTATATATCTGTCTCATGCTATTCTATCGTTACAACTACGGCAAAAGAATTTTCTTTCTCTGCACTGGCCGTCGATGCCAGCAGTATTTATAGTTAAATAATTGCATAAGGAAAACGCAGTATGGCACGTTACCTGCAAACTGGGACCAACTCATTCTTCAGCATGTAAAATAGATCAGAAAGGAAAAAAGTGACACTGCGAAGCAATATATAAACACATCAATTGGCAGATACATATTTAACACTGCAATTTGTAGTTGCATATGATATTTACTTAGCAAAGATGGCGAGACTAGGGGTCTTCGTTTTGAACAAGATTACATGCTTCATGTAATTGCAGTGACGCACTGTCTTTGGCTAACTAGAAAGCCAATTAGCTTTTGTTTTGTTAGCTCCGTTCCTTGATAGATAGGTGTTTCCGTCGTGATAGATAGATGTTTCATTAATGTGTCTTAGACCCAGAAAATTATTACAGTGAATTTTGAGGAACAGAAGACACAGATTGTCCTCCATTGCTGACGTTATCCACGGTAGAATAAAACAATGCATTATTGATTGAATTTAAGATGCATTCTTTTCTTTAAGTAGGCTCCGCCCATGAAGATAGATCGTTGTTCAATTATTTCTTGTTCATTGAATGCTATCCTAAGTTTAAATATAATGTATTCTGCTACTCTTTCAACATCAGAGTGCGAAAATATTAATAGTGTAAACTAAAAGTTCGAAGCGTTGTCGATGAGGTAGTCAAATCACGCCTTTGCATTATTCTGGGTTTTTTTTTATATATGATAACATAACATCAACAAGAGTGTTTTCATTTCGTTTCAATATCGCTGAGCTAGGACAGTATATTCAGGTGCAATGTCTAGCAGATGAGAAGTACGCCTCAGAACTTTTATGATAGTTTATGTAAATAACACCCACCTTCCATGATTTCCATCAATACAGTTGTGCACCCCTTCCAGTTGCCTAACCTAGAACAATTTTTCAAGCGATTGTATCTTCCATGGCAGACATGGTCGAGTACAAATAAACCCATTCCCGTCAAATAGATAATCAAACAGGATATGTATTGATTTACTAAATATATATGAGTGAAACATATACGGATTGAGTGAGGTCATGTAATCGATAAAATTCACAATATATTTTAAACGTACACTACCACCAACACTATTCAACGAGTAAGGAAACATGACCTGGGGCTGCATTGTGTATTACCACAAAGTATTGTTTTGTAATTATTAAGAAAAACACATTTGTAGAGTTGTACGCTTGCTGCAAATGGTTAATAGACCCAGGTTTTGCAAATGCCTTTGCCTGTTTGTTCATACACATGCAATCTGCAAGCACGAACCCCCGCAAAAAATAAAGATGTCACAGTCTGACTTCCGAGTCTCTGCAAACCTATCCCCGCAAGAGCAATGCGCAATGAACGCGCACCCGCTGAACCCGCCTCATTTGGTATTCCTATCCTTACTCTGTGGCAGAGGTAAGTATGAGGTTTAACGGCACACTTTATTCTGTGGCAGGTACTAAATGAAACGGGTGCACGAGCTAGGTTGTTTGTATTTCATGCTACATACTGGTAGACATCGGTAGACCTTGTGCTTCATTGAGTATCACATCATCTGCTCCAGTGCACGCCATGGGTAAATGTGCTATAATCTATAAGAACAACCGTTATAACGATGTTGAATTGTCTCATCGTCCTCCCTGTCCATGTGAACTCTAGCTATCTCTCTTTTATTGTGAAAACTGAATAATAACTTGTAACCCCACCCTTAAACCTAATCGCCAGAGAATCGACAGCCAAGTAACTAATTGTTATTGGTAATTGTAACAATCTGCAACTATTCATCCCGGGATGACATGAAGCAGTGAACACATAGAATATTTGTATGCTTGGAGATGCCAAAGAAGTAACTTGTTTTCGTGTTATTCAAAAGTCAACACAATATTTGAAAAAAGTTATGTTAGTCATGCCATAAATGTCATGCTTTACATGGCATCATTAACTGTCACTGATGATAAAAATACTGGATGATTATTTGAATATGTATGTTAATTATATATTTTCATGCATTGCAAGATTCCTTGAATATAATGGATTGGATTTTGGGTTCCCTAAACTCCCTGGACAGCCCACATGATTCATAATTGTCAATGATTCATTCATGTTGCACTGACTTGAGAATTTCATTAGATCACTTGTATCTATTTGCAGCTTAGATACAAAACAAGAAAAATAACTATAATAAATCAAAGATACACACTTGCGCGTCAAAGCTTTATAACGACCTCCCCGAATGTTTCGTCTCTTGTCCAAAGTATGCCTCTAGACTAAGTACCTGAGTATAGCTGATGTTAGGCAAACTGCTATAAACATGATTAAGTATGGGTAGATACAAGATTACCTCGATTCTCATGAATAATCGGCATGATGGCACGTTTTGCACGAGAACACCACACTTAGGTTTCCAGTCGTTGCCCATCTGTTTCGAAATCTCTAACTACCCAGACCAGCATTCCCCCTACCAGTTGCCTAACCTAGAACAATTTTTCAAGCGATTGTATCTTCCATGGCAGACATGGTCGAGTACAGATAAACACATTCCCGTCAAATAGATAATCAAACATGATATGTATTGATTTACTAAATATATATGAGTGAAACATATACGGATTAAGTAGGGTCATGTAATCGATAAAATTCACAATATATTTTAAAAACTATAGGATGGCTCTCTTATAAACAACCTGCAATAGTCAATTTAGTAATTTTTGGCGCCATCATTAAAGTGCAAGTAACGTCTATTTTCGAATCCCTAATCAAAGTTGAATAAGGTGTATTTCAGCCTGTGAAAGACGTTTCCGACAATATTTTCGTCCATAGATGTCGTTTTGTGTGTTTTTTTTCAATATTTCCATCGATTTTTCGGACCGTTTTGGCATATGCGCAAAAAACGACGGCCATTGGCTCCTGAGTTTTTGTGACGTCATATGTCACACCGTCCAGCCGGATAGCGCAGTCATTTCCTCGTTTGTTTACATGGGAACTGTGGTAGGTGTGAGCATAATCGTATTTTATACCGTCATCATGTACATCATATACCGCAACGAATCACATCATTTAATGTGGCATGGAGTACTTGTTCGCCTAGAATACATTAAAATTGTGATAAACTTCTATTATGTTGGTTGAAAACGTCAACCAAAGGGGACCGAGCGATAATACAGGCAGTACTGGAACAGAGGTCTGCACCTCGATTTCAGGCCCGTTTAATGGTTATCAATGATTGATTCACCATTTGCCTGTCCTGTTACGGAGAATATCTTTTCTTGTGCTTTCATTTGATTTAATCGCAAATGAAAACTGATACTACATTAAATGGGGATTTCACTCGATATTTCGTTTTTGCTATAAATTGAATAAAATTTCAATAATTTATATTCTTCTTGACAACAGAAAATATCAATTTTATTTTAAATATTGGCACTGGTTTTGGGAACCGAGACCTATCAGGGATAAGCTGTTACAATTGAATATACCTCTCCAGTGAATTGTACAGGATACAAGTTCAGTGACATGTTTATGACTACATATATCATAGGCCTTTAAAGAGTTCAAGGCCTTACACTAGTTCTTTGAATTACCTGGGGTACCAACCTCAATAATATATACTTTATCTTGTCCTTATTAGTTCTATATTTATTACTTACACCTAGTACAGTGCATAACTGCCATTATACTTTGCTTTTATTATATGTCAAGGGAGCAAAATGTCCTCATCTTCCTCATATACAGACAACTCCGGAAGCGATGAGCTGGATTACAGCAGTGAGTGTTTGTCTCACCAAGAAGAGGAACTAGGAACCTAAGGGGGGCATACAGACATGCAGATTTGAACCTCCAGCTAAGACAAGGCCTGCAAATTCTCCTCAAAAAGAAGAGGACTTGAGCCGACTGGGTAACAGCACTTGGTATTGGCACATTTCAGTCCAAACAATCTTTGCAGATATTTTTTCTCTTTACTTTACAGTTGTCCTTAAGTCTTGCTTCAAGTCATCTTCTTATTCATGTTTTATGTCAATTTTTTGTTTGCTGAAAAGCTAATTATTCATTGTAATTATGTTCTGTACTAGGTGCTCATGTGGGCCAATGATTACAGTAGCAGAGAGTAAATGCTGCCAGGAAATTCCACAAGTTCTCGAGAAAGTAAAATCTATGGGTGCGTCCTGTATTACAGCACACCCAGGATTTGTCTCAGGGTTCCTGCGTCCCTCGACACTAGAAATAGCATATAGTGCTTATATCCAGAGGTACAAGAAGAAAGTTACTACTCAGCATGAGTGAATATACTTAAAAATGGTCTGGTTCAGATGATAACTGATGAAAAATATTCATGTACTCTTTTTATTGCAGGTTATTCCGATTCACTGCATATCGGCAGTTGGTACAGTGGTGATGGGGTAATCTAGGCAGACATCATAGAGTGGCACTGCCAGCTTGTTCTGTACTTAAAATTAGAGATGATTTCCCAAGGGTGAATCAGTTTATGTTGGTTTCAAACTGCCAGCATTACAATAATAAAGGGACAAAAAAGCATTATGTGTCTTATTCTGTTATTTACATTCAGCTATGATGATATACTACACGCTGATGACAACCAGCAACAAAATTCAGTTAAGGCCAGTCCACCTAATTTATTATACCATATGCATAAAATGATAGGAAGCATCAATTCCAAAATCATGACATACCTGCAGGGCATCTTGTTCCTGTATCCTGTATCTCGTACAAAAGATATTTTATCACTCAAATAACAGTATGTTAACAGTCATTTAATAATTTTTGCAGGATATTTTATATATCCTGTGCCATTGCACATCAATCATCATGATTAAATTTCGCGGGCACACATTATACAAATAATGCTTATGCAATTCTGCTCACAATACCAACAATGTCTTATTCACTTGTCTGTGATAATAGAAATGGCAAAATATATACACCAGCCAACATATATATTTACAAAATTAATTCTCAGCAAGCCACAAAGAGGAATCATATAACAGTGTTTGAGTTTCACCACAGCTTAGCTTACCTTAGACCCATTTAACATTCAAATTAAGTCATAAAGCCATACACATGCTGGATGATTTGAAAATAAAAATGGTTAATATTGTTGTTTAACATCACTTTCAACATCAGAGGTCATATTGTGGCGGTTACCTCACCAATGATGTTTAAGATGATAGGTCCACAACTGTGGTCTAGCAGGGTGGGTGTTTGTCTAGTTTCCCAAATGTGGCAAGTTCAAATCCCACTGTGTGCTATGCACGGTGGTGCCATTTGGGCGATAGGATCTTAAACTCCAATGTTTGTTCGTCATCTTACACCACCAGTTTGAAATGACGTTTGATGTTCAAAGTGAATTTTAACCCCAATATTTACCATTTATTTTGTAAGTATGATGATAAGAAATAGTTATGTCCTTGTGCACTTGTTAACAGATAGGTAAAATTAAATGTTACAAGCTTGACTTAGCTGAAGCCAAAGCTGAAAAATAAACAGAGCTTAGATATTACTTGTAAACAAGCAAATATCAATCGGCCAACCACCAATATAATGCTTAGGCCACCCACCATCAACTCCATCACCACCCCTCCCCTACCCCATCACTACCACCACCATCATTCATCATCACCTTTAGATACCTTACTACATGACTCATCTAAAGAAGAAACCTCTCCATATGCTGCCTCTCAGCCTCCTCCTTGTCAGGGTAGTCATACATTTCAGCAAGTGCACCTGGTTCATTGGTCATCACGGATGAACTTATTGATACTCGTGTGCCTATCGGTGATGATGCAGTCCAACTGGAGTCCTTGGTCATCCAAACGAAATGACATGCTTCGTTTGAGGCCCTAGATGCGAATTATTTCAGTACTGGTACTCACATATTCGCACAATGATGATACAGACTGGAAGACATAAGGGTAAAGTTATATGAAGCAAATTTGACAGTAGGCCAGAACTGACTCACTGAGCACTGGGCATCGTCCGAGGATTGTTTAGGACAAGTGTAAGCTACTGTCAGGCTAGCATACATCTACATATTGCAGCCTGACGAGACAAATCTATATGTTATCTGTGAAACAGCCTTATAAAACTTGAGCCGCCCCACACTGATCACTACCGGCCATGTCAATTTTGTCAACGGGCAAGAGCAAATTCTGTTTTCAAAATCAGTACGGAAACATAACTAATGAATTCTAATTCTACTTTCATATGGGAAATGTAAGGATGAGTATACTTACAGATTCTCAAGAAACCATGGATACAAAAACGCTGATGAGTTTCTGTAAATAGCGATAAATTAGTACGACAGCTAGTTCGCGATATAGAAACGGCGTCCGTGGTAACATAGATCTTCTGGTGACATATGACGTCACAGCGCCTTCGTTCATCTTCGGTGTGTGGTCGGGAAGTTCCGGAATGTGTTGTTTGTTTTTGCTTATTTCTTGTTTACTACGCGTCGGATCGAAAAAAGAACTGCAAATTATTGATCAGAAAATCGCGTTCTATAAGATCCCGAAAATTCATATTTTACCCATTACTTGCACTTTAATTAAAAAGACCTGCATAATACCGCAAGTGCGTGGAAATCAGAGGTGTATATGGCACAATTAATTTGATTACGTTAATCTAAGAATCCTTTTTTTATTCGTATCCTTCATCAAATTATCAATTCGAATTTTCTGTTCTGGTAACATTGACTAGAAATCGTTGTCCTTTGCTGGTGACAATCAGCACCAAAATGTTGTCATGTTCATCAGAAGAGGTAAAAAATACAAAAGTCAAGTCAACAACCATAAATGTTTTACAAACCAGATCAAGTCTTTAAGGTTAAAGCAACACCATTGTCAAGTGCAATTTGGTGGCTAAAGAATAACGACCCAGTGAACACACAACAGGAGTGTAATAGCGACAGGTTTGGCTGCGTTACGTTGCATCGCCTTGGAGCGTTTCTCTGTAATTACTAACACAACGCCTTTAGTGGAATATGATTAAACTGAATTCATCACGTGTGCATGACACACGTTTTTTTCACTTCACTTGCTGCTCTATCTTGTAAGTGGAAATGCAAGCACAAACCCGCTAAACTTCTGTCAGGTTACGCAACATACTTTATCCTAATATGACGCCCATCCTCCATCCACATATTATCCCTCTGGAACCAATTGCTATTGTTTTTCAATGTGAACAATAATTCATACACTGTATTGGTGTTTAGCAACCGATGTGCGCTCGCTACGAAAAAAACCACTTGACTTGTTATTGATCCTTTTCTTTCCCGAATTCAAAGACTGCAGTGGGTGAACGTATTCACTTTAAACCAAGTTGTTTGTATTCTATGCCACAAACTGGTATGGCCTCGAACACTTAATGCACCGTCAAGTAACAATGAATATGGTCGATGTGCTGTTCACACGCGATTGGCTTCCGTTTTCCGAGGTTTCCCACTTTACTGACGGCGAATAAGCTCTGTCTGTTTCATGTTCACTTCATTGCATCAACTATCCAACCCAGAAACCGACAACAACACAAATTGCATGTACACACAGCTCTCGGTTGGTCAGTATTTGATTAGTATCAGATTCATAAGGAAATAGTCTGTGTGCTTAATTGGTGGACTGATAAATATAAATCAAAGTTGAAATATGGGCATACTGAAACACGAATGCATATGGCTGCTTAAGGCGGTATCGTGGTAGGTGGGTAGATACCATTTATAAAACGCAAACAATGATTTGTATGATTCAAAAGTTTTGTATGCGTATATGAAGGTGATGATAATGACCATGATGGTGATGATGATGATCTGTGTGCACCATCAAGATTTATACTGCATCGTCGACGCACCCACTACCTAACAATCCTTTGCAAGCTCAGGGTTATATTGTTACAGTTATCGTAAAGCACATATATATATTATATATGACTTGATGATGTGATATATATCTATATGATATATAACGCCAACTATTACAACAGACTAATATATATCTATCTCTCTATATATATGATATAGAGAGATATATATCTCTCTCTCTCTATCTCTCTCTATCTATATCTCTATATATACTCTCTAATCTCTATATCTAATATTAGATTATATGATATATTCTTAGTCTCATATATTGCGATATTTTACGATCCTTCTGTGAGGTGGCATTGTTATGACTCCCGGAGAATCAAATACCTTCTTTGTTTGGAAATGCAATAATACTGTTTACCGACATAAGTGACTTTGATTGATATTGGACTATTAAAACAACCTGATATCCCTTATTAGTTGTGGTGCGGATGTTGAATATGAAGGCCGCTTTACGACAACTGATTTGGACTAAAATCAACTGATACAGCATGATTATATGGCCGCGCATATATAGGCATATCTATAATAATGGCCGAATTTACTCGTATCCTCGTTTTGTGCAGGTCAGTATTATGGATGGACAATCTTAGAGTAAATGTTATATATGTCTACATATTATGCAAATATGGTACGGTATTTGCAATCTGTGAGGAACATAATGTTCCGAATAAAAGCTGCACTAGAAAAGGAAAAAAAACAATTACCCTGTGAAGACATACATTTATTTCAGTAATTGATAGTTATGTAATAATCATATCATATGGCTGTTGCAGGTGATGTTTGCTAAAGAAGGATGGAGAAGCCGGTTGTCTGGCTGCACCATTATGGATCGCCTAATCCTTCAGTTGAAGCCAGGAACTAATGTCTATGGTTTGATAAATTGCTGAGATACACCATGATGGACCTGCTAGAACATCCATCAATTATTTTTGTCTCTCTATGTTTTCTTTTTTTTCCAGTTCCTCGCAAATAATCACTGACAATCTCGCTGGGTACTTTTGCTCGATCTGTGTCAATAAGAGACATGATAAACATTAAATGTGGCCTGGAAAAAAAGTTCCGACCAAAATATTATAACTAAGTAAGGAGAAATCGTACATTCACCATAATGAGGAAAAAGGAAAGCGGAATGAGCTGTAACAAGAAACCAACAAATAGAACAACTGGTTAGATGACCTGTTGCAATAAATCGTGAAACAATGGCTAAAAGTTAAGGTACATGCGAATGAACGTTCGTGACACAGTTTAAGTTTTGTTAAATAAGTATTAACGAAATAATGTCTTGGTAAGTAATTCACAACGAAAAGCATTAAAGCGTAACAATTTTCAATTGATTTCAATATTGCGGTATCTATGGTCAAGCTCGTACTGTATGATAAGATACATGAAGATGGATTTTACCTGATTAGAACTGTGCCATTGACCTTTAATGTAAGTACTAATAAGACTCATATTATCCAGCTTTCATCAGTCCAGTTAACCACCTAAGCATGTACTACATTTAATCAAACGAATCTTCCCTTTCCCCTGGTCTGAATCAATTGGACGTATTACGATTCCACCCATCGATTGTAAGGTTGAATTTAACCTTTACTTAAGGTAATGTATCAGTTACACGCAAATATATATCATTGTCAATTGTATATTTATGCTCACACAAACATTGTGCGTCTTATGCACATAGGTTATTTGTCATCTTAAATACATAGGCAGTGATTGTGGCAGACACCTTTAAATGTTTGTTTAGTCACAGAGCAATCTTTCAACACACCTTTGGTGTTGCTATGCTAAAACTTAGAAACACGCGCTGGGGCACGTTTCACGTTTGTTTGAACAAATATCACACACTATTGATGCATATTGCCAATATTACAAACACATTGTACAGATGAATGCATGTTGAATGACGCACATGGACTATTACAGTTTAGTAGGTTATCGCCAATAGTTCACTAAGCATGACATGTATTGGTTTTCATCTGACACATCTCATTTGGGAAAATATGGATAATAATGGTAATGTGATTAATATACTTCACAATCCATCTCTCAAACAATATTCGATGGGCGACGTTTTGTTAACAAACGAGCTGCAATATTCAATGTAGTAAATGTTTGCGTGGACATTAATACAATGAAAATGAAAACTAAACAATGCCAAGCAAAATGCCTGCTTACAAGGATATTGTAATTACTGTATTCTGTTATAGCATTGATTAAGCATGACTACGTACAGAAATCCGATGATTCGTACACTTCGAACCCCCGCAAAAATTTAAAGATGTTGCAGTCTGACTTCCGATATGTATTTATACAGTTATTCTGCATAACTTCTTAACCTTGGTATTACCGGTTGTTTTTTAATAAAGCTAAGCAAAAATATAGAATCAGTCGCGCAATGATAATTTACGGCATAAATGATGGACAATACAGAAGCGGATGCAATTATTTCAATAATTGGACTGACTTATGCACGAGCCCATATAGAACATTCAATGTTTGTTTAATACGCTCAAAACTCAGCCTAGCTACAACTAAGATTATTCAATAGGATCAACCACATATAATGAGGAAATCTTACAACCTGTGCGTTTGTAACCATTTTGTTAGCTGAGGAAATACGTATAATGAAATAATATCATTGATGTATAATTACTTATGTGTACTATCGCCTCAGATCCATAAGTGCGTGCAATAAGGCATTTTTATGTACACTCTGTTATGAAAAACGATGTTTAAAATATGATATACAGGGTATTATTTTGATTCAGCGAATTTGATTTGAGATCATCAAGCTGCATTACCACGAAACGGTCCTGAACGGTATTTTTATAGATGGCCGATGGTCTTATAACGTTTATTTTTAGCACCTTGAATCTTTATTTTTGTTCCGCTGTGGCACCTGGATTGACATCCTGATTGTGGCAAGGCCGACTACACACTGCGACAATAATCTTTTGAATAGTAATCATCCACCATGTTTCTTTGATAAACAGATCGATGGCTTTTCTATCACCTTTCTAATGAGAGTAAGAAGAAAACTTAGTTATTTGAATCAGTACACATTAAATATTGCACGAGGTACGTATATTAAATATGTTGCTTCAGGTTAGCACATCTACTAGTTAAACGTAACCAATGGTGTGTGGTATTTTACCTTCAGACACAAAATGGTGTGTCTTCTATTCCCTTATTTGAAAGTTGCACGCAATCGGCGAGTTTGTCAGAATTCCCAGGTATAATGAACATAGGTTCATTCTGTTATCCGACACCTGAGCTAACTTGGCCATGTTTATGGGTGTATCTTGCTTGTCGATCGCATACTGCAAGGAATGTACGTGTATGAACCTTTAAAAATAGTTTGTTAAAATTGAATACACAGCTTCAGTATCAATCTGGGGCCGCATCCATATCTGGTGTGCCAATCCCAAGCTAATTAGGCCCAATAATGTATGACGAAAGACCGGCCGATTTTGCGAGATCAAATAGGTCAGTTCGTCACTCACACATTCACTGACACATAACCTGGCCCATTGATTCACTCAGTCAGCCAGTCACTCAGTCAGTTAGTCACTCAATATCTCACTTACTCATCCACTCAATCGCCGACTCACTCACTAACTCACTCATAGAAAGACTCCGTTAGTCACTCAATTATTTACTTACTCATCCACTCATTCACTCACTTACTCTCTCACACACTCGCTCCTTCACTTACTCACGCACTCACTCACTCACTCACTTACTCAGAATGATTCCCTGTGGTACTCATTTGGTGTAGGTAAAACTCTTTCTGATCCGAGCATCGTTTGAGTTTGGGCAAGGTTTGGATATAGTAGGAACCAATGCTATCTAAAATGCTATATTAGTTAATAATGAGCGGATGCAGCAGGAAACGCATAACGAGAACTGAGGGCACTGAAAACATACACTGAATAATATGACATCGGAAGGCTGCCACAAAATAGAGTTTTCCCACTTCCGTTGCGTGAAAGGTCTTCAGGACATTGTTACAAAAGTCTCCAGAGAAATAAGGAGATGGGGCTTCCGTGAAGCGCAGGTGGCGCCGTGCTATTGTGAAGCGTGCTAACCATTGAGTTAAAATAATAACCCCTTTCTTACAGCAATTGTCATCGAAAAAAACAACAGGTTCAATGTGATTCAGTAAAAATGGCTAGACTGCGGAAGGTGGTGATTACCAACATTACATTTCATTCTATTTCGCAGTCTTTCCTTGTGTAAATAATAAGACATTACCTGTGCGCTGCTTAATATAACGACCGTGCATAGTTTAACCGATGCAGGTGGCAATATTTATGCGATAGTCGCAGTGAGGCCGTTGCGGCGAAATTGAGGAAGCCTGATGCACTGCAGCTTACGTTATGTCACTCGTCAAAATTAGTGAACAATACATTGAGGAGAGATAGGTTGATGTGGCTGTTGTCACCCTGAATTTATTGGCACAAATGATCTGCTTGAAGTCATGGTGATTGCAATTGCTTAAAGGATTTGGCCGTAACGATGAATGTTTATCGAATAATGTGCATAGATGATGCCATCCCGACATCCCTATATAAACTGGCCGCTGAGCACGCTCTGAGTAATCAGTTTTAAAATATGGACTCAACGGTATATCTAAGATATATTTGATATATGTGAGGGAAAGCATAACTCATTACACCCGTTTTCAACATGCGTTGATTGCAAATGACAATTTTACATATATTTGCAAACACGATGTTAGTTTGTCGAAATGTTGAATGATTTTGATCCAGAGAAAAGGCAATTTTCTCATATTTAACCCATGAATTAACTCAAAATAAGAAAGAGCAACTCATACATTACGTTGAACATAAATTAATTTTTCTTTCGTAAATTCTGCGTGACATAAGATATACTATTTTGACTTAATCATGACCATCAGTTGTTGTTCTTGATGTGATTATGTAAAAAGAACCTCTCGTATACTACCTGCCATTCAGTTAAAAATGTGGAACATATCAGTCTATGTTGTTGCATCCAGTGACAACATTATTTACTACTGTCAACCAAAGGCGTATATATATCAATAATATATATATATGTATCCATATATGATATATATATATATATATATATGTTTTTACAATATGTATTTATATATATATACACACATATATATATATATATATATATATATATATATAGATATATATTATATATATATATATATATATATATATATATATATATTATATATATATATATATATACACAGTATATATATATATATATATATATATATATATATATATATATATATATATATATATATATATATATATATATATATATATATATATATATATGTGTGTGTGTGTGTGTGTGTGTGTGTGTGTATGTATGTATGTATGATATACAAATCCTATGTTTCAACAAATTGTAATTGCTTATCATTCTACGGTACCAAATTAATAGAACAGATAACGAGCCTTTGGTTGAGACCTAATCCATACATAATTCGATGGATTTATCATGGTTAGTTCCAAATAGGAAACAATGATCAATCAGTTTTTGTAACCAATTAGCACAAGGCGACATCAGACATAGATCGTCTTCACAAAATACATCGTTCATACATATATCATTTATAAAACAGCTGGTAAATGATCTCAGCAACGGCTTGAAAGATGACCGACATACACATTAAATCATTTAGGGGATAAAATACCGCCACATCGAGACGATGCATAACACCACGTAACACAGATAAAAGAGACTGTTCAGCCCCATATTTGGAACGAGGTTGCCTAGCAAGCTGCTTGGCAACCTCACCTTGGAAACCAAAAATGTTAAGTTTTCAGACTTTCAGTCGCTACGCGGCGCTCTCGTCTCAGAAAAAAGATCCTTACTTCAGCTGTCGCCATTTATGTCCTGCTTGTCGGTCTAATGTGTTCATAATTATGCCCACAACTTGTATGAATGAAGATTTTATGAAATCTACATTATGTAACTAAAGCGGAAGAATACACAACGTTAGCCAGGTAAATTCAGAGCGCGTTATGATTTACAGCTAACATTCGTGTGGTTCATGGTTTTAGGGGGGCACCGTTATCGTTGAAACGACACAACTGAATAAAATAGATTTCCACAATGGATCATGAATATTTCCAAGCAAATAATAGTGTTAAAAACTTATCAACATAATTTCCATCATGTAAACTCTGCGGCACAAATTAGAAGATGTCATTACTTACGTCTGCGTTAATCGTAGTAATGTAATAACGAAATGATCCCTGAATGCCTTATATGCGGCTGAACAGTCTCTTTAACTAACTCAAATCAAAGGCTTACCACTTTTGATGAGCTTCAAACAGCAACCAATGATTGACCTTGTCAAAGGCCTAGGGCGCATCTAGAGAGCTAGTTTCACAGGGTTGCCATGATCCTTATAGTATTGTATGATGCACTTAGCGGTATAAATACATTAATTCTAGTGACCGGCTTTGAAGCCAAACTACTCGTCTACAATATCAAGTGGCTCTAACTCTCAGTTATGAACAGCATGTAACGAGAGCAACAGGCAGGTCAATATTTGTATCACTGGTATCCCCATTATTTTTTTTGATTATTGGTGTAATAGCAGACTTCATGACGAAAACTTGGAGCTATCCATTGGTTGATAAAAGAGGAGGACAGCAATGACACATAAACACGTACGCTGTCGTCAGCATAAATAACCTATTCTGAGGCAAGACCATCTAAACTGCATTATTTTCCTCGTTTCAGCGTTTGTATTGCGCGTCGAATATGAGCAAAAGAGATCTCAGAGGTGGTGGTGTCAATGTCACATCTGACCGTTTCTGTTACCCCGACCCTATCCCGACACTGGCTCGCATTATTAAAGAGTGCGAATTAGTGGTCATGCCACATGTCAGTGTTGGCGCCAGGGGTATCGAGCGGTTTTGAGCGCATTTCACTCCTTTCCAAAATCTGCATGTGCATTGACATTGATGGAGGGCGTATTTTAAGCTAAGTCGCGCTACCTCGTCGGCTTGCATGGGCTATACCGTGGCTTGCGCGCGCGTGTCGAATTATAGTCGTTGTAGAAGAAAGCAGTTTGCGTAACTCTCAGGGTAATCGCTGCCAGGTAATACGCAGTCAGCAGAGGATCTTTTACATCACTTTTCAGTGATGAGACTGCCATCTTATGTGATCAACCGAGTCACGAGTAACCAGTTAGGTTGTTACATCTAGGGATCGAACCTACTACCTGCGGATCGAAAGGCGAGTCAGTAAACCACTATGCTACGGGGACCAGCCTTGCTGGTACGGGAACAACAGGGGCGACGTCATAAAAGCACCGACTTCATAATATGGGTGTGCAGATTAATTATGACAGTGTCATGGTGATCGCCATGTCTGTATGATCCCGTGATCTTAATGGTTCGGTTTTCTTAGGGAAGTTATGATACACAGAGCCTAAACTGTATGTTATTGACTTTAACATGCTCGTGCACTTACATTTACATGTCACTAATAGGTTAGCGTGCATAAAAGGAATCCCATTGACACCTTTCTTGTAATGTACACATGGCAATAGTTGCCAAAAACGGCTTGAACATTTCTGATTTAACAAAAATAACAACAACCACAACAACAACAATTTTGGTAATGAACAGTGAATGATACAGATACAACTGGACATCACAACCGAGAACAATATAATAATGTAATGGTTAGCGACTTACTTTACTCTCGAGCATTCTCGTCAGTATGTTTTTGCGTATCATAGGCATCTCTTTCGCAATTATAAAACACTCAATTAATGCAATTGCCAGCCAAGGCCATATTCATAAGGCAGCATTGTCGTTTAATGCAATATTGATGTCATGTGATATAGGCTCGGTGCAGACACATAATATCTCGCGTCAAATGCATATCGCAAAATAATAAACTCTTAACGCCCCGGAAGTCACAACACTCATATGTATGTCCGCTCACAAGTAGCGTTTTGGTAGTCTATTGACGAGAACGGCATGTACTCTTGCCTTGTAACGCGTTTTCTTATTATGAATCCATGATATTTGGATAGATCCCAGAGTTTTGTTTTATATCACAGCAAACGTTTGCCATATCTACAGCTGCAACGATGTCATATGACATATGGACTTTGTGATCGTGAATAACAACAACTATTTTGTGTGATATGTCAAGATCATCGTGTAATTGCTAGTATTGATTGCATCTGGCCAAACGCCACATGATGCACTAAGCAGAATGCTATATGAGTGCATCAGAGCGAAAGCTGTCGATGTTGACATTAAAAAGGCGGGGCACTTCTAATAACTTTTGTCGCCTTGCAACTATTTGGCTGCAATGGCAAATGTAGAAGGAACATTATGTGCATGTAAATACAAATGGGGAACAACGGATGAACGTTCGGTAAAAATGTGGATTTATCATCTTCGGCATGATGGATGAATAATAAATTATCTCGGTAGTCCTCTGGTGTACCTAATGCTGCATTTGCATTTGAGGTCATTTGAATAAGTCGAACAATCAATCTTTGACAGAAAAATGTGACTACAATTTGCTGCTTGTTTCCGGCTCTAAGAGCTACCATTATCCGAACCAGTGAGTCTGCATCAACATAAAGCGTCAAAAAACAAGATAACAGGAACACAAGAAAACTGTTGGGTAACCAGATCGCCATAGCAGTGAGTTCACATGGCTATCGAAATCCGGCGTCCAATCATCAATGTTCAGGACCATGGCTTACCGTTACCTCAAAACGGTGCAAACGGCTAGCATCCAAGCTCTGGTCACGGTATCATTTTCGTTAGTAGTATGAGCGTATTACGCTGCATTCTCAGTCACCCTTAGATTCCCTTAATTATGGCTGCGGCTCGGAACGCACACATGCTGGTTGCTCAAATGTGCATGCAAGCCCAGATATATTCCATGTCCAATTAGTGACACATCTCCATCTATCCAATCAGCAATACAATCCTTTATTTCTAACACTTCTATTTTCATACGCAGAACATGTGTTGGACTATAAGGGAAGGGATGACTCATTGCAAAGTTATTCGTCTGAGCCTAGTAGCATCAGGTGCAGGCTGTGTCATAAGTAGATACAGAGAAAAATTTTCGCGGCTTAAAATTCTCCCTCAACAAAAGCAGACGCAAGAGCTACTCGATTTTTGGCCTTTTGTTATCGCTGTCGCATTTCGCGACATGCATACACACACACACACACAACACACACACACACACACACACACACTCACGCACAAACACACACACACACACACACACACATATATATATATATATATATATATATATATATATATATATATATATATATATATATATATATACATATATATATATATATGTATATATATATATATATATATATATATATACATATATATATGTGTATATATATATATATATATATATACATAAATATATATGTTGGTGTTTATGAATATATATAAATGTATATATATATATATATATGGTATTTATAAAATGACACATGTTCATCTCAATATATCGGTCTAAGTTTGCTTTCACGATTTGTTCATCTTAGTATTTATCGGCAAAATATATCCCAATTTACAGAGTCCTGTATAACTAGATTGCCAAGTGACTGGCAATAATTCCAATAATCCTGTTAACTAACCTTTTATCGGAAATGCAGCTTTAACCATCAGAATAAATAACCTGCTTTGTGGTTATAAGCCATTTTTATAAGCCAATATTTGGTCGATATGATGTTTCGCTCCAACGGGCACTTTAACTACTACCAAACCCAAGAAAAATCCATATATTTGTCACATATATCGTTCGTTTTAAGTATACCATACCGATATTTGTTTGTTAAGTCGCTTGCTCAAGACATCATTTCGACCACAACTTTCATCTATCTGGCAGAGGCATTGTGGATTTAACGTAGCAGTTGCATGGAAAAGCAGACGTTTACTGCAAAATATAACTCCACATGCAAAGGAATTGGTCATGATGAACTAATCAAGTGATCTTACAGTTGTCTAAACAACTTCAAAATGCTAGCCTTTTCTACCACTCCGGTTGCATGATTCGGGCAGTTGAAGTCGACATTGTCAGGTAGTAGCTCTTAATCTGCTTATCATTGTCTACCGTATTTCGCCGCTACCCCATGTTGTAATAAGTCATATGTTTCTACATGAGCGAAGATATCTATCGATTACTAATCTTTATGAAATGATTGCATACAGCTACACAAAACACCAGCATCTCGTCTTTGAAATGACTGACGTATTGCTATGATAAAGCAATGCAGCATGACGAAAAAGATATGATGCAGTAAATAACTGCGGCGGCTGACAACCAGACACAGATAGATATTACAAACACATCAACCTGAATACTCTAATCAATGCAAACTGCGGTGCATTCTGTTGTCTCAGTGATCACAAGTATTTGGTCGCGTTCATTTCGTGTCTAGAAGTATTAGTGATCTAATGCATTGGTTGCGATGACTGATTACTTACATTGGAAACTCACTAGCCCCAGTGCCATGTGCCGGTGTATCAGTGAGGAGCCCAGTGACAAGGTGATATTGGTGTCTCTGTGACCTGAATTGCATGGACTTGGTATGTGATAGACCATAGTGTGAATAAATCATCTAGCCTGCACATCCAAAAGTTCAACTAAGATATTTCCCTTGTTTTAAGTGGGTCCCTAGAATTATTGACATTTTTCATATCAGTTGAACAAGCGTGACAGTCTAAATTAACCTACATAGAAAAACGTAAGAGGCCCGTTTGATCATCAGCAGTTTAAGGCCATCGAATATGCAGCAAATTCCTCTCCGAATGCACCCATATGTTTCTCACCATATCTAACCATATTGCTTGTTTCTAGCGGTTAATTTATTTGACACCAAACTTATATGATCATTGTATACTCTCATGTAGCCCGATATTTCATTGAGCGACATTTATTGCGTGCCGTTCTAAACGCGCAGCAACAAGTTAACTTTCTAGTCTCGGAAGAAAGTTTTTGCTACTACAATCAGGCATGCATCTCCAGACGGCATGGCACAAATACAGAAATTGCTGTAGCTGATGCCTCGTCCAATCCAGGTGTAATGGAAACAGCCACACGGGTCATCACTACGTTGATCAAGAGCTTAGTATGTGAAATGTATGTAATTTGACCCATTCGGCACAAAAGACCAGTACGATGTGATGATAGTTTGCAAATCTGACTAAATTTGCAGCTTCTTTCTCTGGTACTATAATATCGACGCAGTCACATCCAAAACCTTCAATGTCCAAGACAAAGTATTTTATGCAGAAATAAATAGCTTAGTTGTACTTCAACTTTAAGTTTACTTACAAACTTGCACGTAGATAGATTGTACTGTGCTGTTTTGTAACCTAAACAACCTAGACAGTGATTGTTACAGACACCTCTAAGTGGGCTTTTTGTGTTGTTATGCTGTGACGCACTTATTGCATTCCAAATGATTCAAAAGGCCGATAACAGATCGGTGTATTGTCACAAACTTTTTAATTAAGCATGACTTGTATCAATATTCTACGTCCGCATGTTAGTTCGACAAATATGGATTGAATAGGGTTATGTGATTGATTACCGTCAACCGTCTCACGAACTTTATCTCATGAGCGACAATTGACAAATAAAGGAGCTGCAGTGTGTATTGTTGTTTAAGCAAATATCAATTAAAACAATGAAACTATGTTATGCCATAGTGTGAGGTACAATAATTCCTGTGATTTTACCTACTGAGTTCCCAGGCAGTACTTGCAAAAGGTTTTAGCAATCTAGACAACTTGTGCAGGTTGTACGTCATCTGTGCTGCCTTTTTGCATCCTCCTTCCCAGAAAGCATAAACTAATACACCTTAACGAGTAAAGAAACATGACCTGGGGCAAATACAAAAGGAGCACGATACCGCCATATTAGCAGTACGTTGTCGCATTGCTCAAAACGTTACTTTGTAAATATGAGGACAATGACCTTTGTTAAGAGGAACACTTATTGGCTCGTACACTTCCTACAAATGATTAATCGATAATTCACTTGCTTGCTCATTCATGCACATTTCAATCTGCATGTATGAACCCCGCTAAGCTTTAAGAATGTCACCGTCGGATTAAGTTCTGAGCCTCTTCAAGCCTATACCTGCAAGAGTAATGAGCAGTGAAGGCACATTTGCTTAACCAACCTCGTTTGGTGCTCATATTTGTATTCTGTGGCGGACATTGACCTCTGTAGATGTAGCAAGTACAGCGGCTACATGAGTTCATTTGGTTTTACTTCATGCTAAATGCTAATTGGCATCAAGCACCCCAATGATTTATTGACTCACAATGAACATGACCGATGTGCTGTACACCCGTGACTGACTTTCATTGGAAGGGTTGCCCTCGAAGAATGGATTTCGTCAGTCTCGACGGACATATTCATTTAAATTTTTTATAAGATTAGTGTCTGTTAGAGATCTAAAAGGCAAAATCTACAGGCTTTTCTATGAGCAAAATTACGTCATCATACGCAATGCTAAAGGACACACATATTTGTATGGTTTTCATTGAACTCAATTTACTTATTTGCTTATATGCGCTGTCAGTGTCGGTAATCAACAAATGTATGCATCCATACATGGGCAATGTTTGGAATTTGCGCAGCAACTGATATTCAGTGTATCTATTGACCCACAAAACATTATATGTTTCGGTATATTCATTGTTGAATGTTTTATAATCTAAACGAATGTCGACCTGACGCAGCTGTTGTAGCGATGATTTGGTGTCACATTGTCCTCATTTTACTAGTAAGCTTTAGCTATCTCTCACCTAGTGTCAACTGAATAATGACCCATTCTTTAGAATTATCATTGTTAAAACAATCGCGAAATGTATGTCATATATATTAACGCATTTGCAGATAAATAATCTTCGTTTATGGGGTGGTTTGTGTTCGGTTGTGCAGAAGTTATTAGACAAATTTTGTAACTGTGATTTATGGAAGGGAACTATTGTAAATAGCGCAACATCAATAAATGTAATGCGTTATTTCGAACCATCATTTATGATCAACCTACATATTTGCTTAGTTTTTCCTCATATGTAGAAATACATGATAAATGTTATGTGAGAATTTGCCAAATATTCTCCAATGCATGTGTTACAAAAATGATAAATTAATGACAGCATAAAACAAAAGGGTATTTTTAATGCAGCCCCAGGAAGAGCTACGAGTGGCTTTGGTACGTACTCTGTATAGGTACAATACATTGTAATCAGAGTATTGTTTTAGCTCGCGTTTGAACTTAGCAGACAGCAGTGAAATTTAATATGCATTTCGGTGGGAGCTATGCAAAACATTAAAACGTTGCTCCGTTGATAATTTTTTCCTGCCATTTTTGTATGCCATCATCGTGGATGGTTGCAGAAAGCTTTCCGCTCAGCACAAGGCTGAGCGCCACGTACCAGGTAAGCAAGTTGCCTGTTAATAGCCGTTATATGCTTGATTAAATACAGGAAGTAATCTGGTCTGCATGCGTAAAAGGGGTTTTTATATTTTGGGCGTTTTCACTTGCTCTGCTTAGTGTATCAAAAAGACGTAAGCGATCGATACGGACTAAGACGTGATTCATTTTACAACAAAACGAGTTGCTTCTGATACGATCTAACACGGTCGAGGACGGAAAGCGGCTGTTAGAGCTTTCTCACGATGATTGACTGGTATCAGGCCTGGATTTTTACTGCGGCCAATGGCCGCGTGACCTCCCAACGTGGCCGCATCATCCCTTTTTTATATTTACCTCTACATCCAACCATGACAATTGTACATCACGCACATTGTGTGGAAAATCCGGGCACACAAACACTATTCCAAAAACGTCACAGCAACAAAAAACTAAGCAGAATAATACAGAATCACAGATTAAGCGATAGATATCTCGAATGTCGTAATTACTTGGATGATATAACACTGTTATTACCCATGATAAAATTTATAATTTGGTTTACTTTAATTTCAATAAAGACGTGATATAAATACTGTTATAGACGATAATAATTGTATTGGTTGGGCAGTTCTCCCTTGAGCGCCGAGTCGCAAGTAATAAGATAAGTTGTCGCACATGGGAGTCGAACACAACCTGCGGATCGGAAGGGATGCCTATTGCTGGGTCATCTTTATGTCATGGTAATAGTAATGTCTGAATTATTTCTATGTTTCTGCTATCTAAGAAGAAATACGATATGCAGCGCCTCACTTATATGTTATTGGTTATAGCATACTTACACATCTTTGAATGTATGGCACTATGTTGATGGCGTGCATGAAAAAAATCCCATCGACACCATACTGTTAATGTATACAAACGAGAGTTTTATAATCAGTAGTAAACAGCAAAGCATTCGCAATAGGATCAATCGGGTTTGCGACTTGCTTTACTCTCATGAACGCTTGTCCATACTTCATCGCTTGTGATGACGTACAACCTTTTCACATTTTCCTTTGTGTTGTTGTGTGAAATGTTTCCATTCGAAGCAATTGAATACATTCGTTGAATTTTGTTATGTATTTCAATAGTGCTAAATGTCCTTTATAACTGTCATTTGGCAACACCTTATTCACTTCCATCAATCTCGGAAAGACTCAATTAACTATCAGTTAAAGCTCTCATTTTAGCTTTGTGACATTTATCTTTTAATCTTTCGCCCATAGAATTGTTACTTAAGGGTGTATAATATTTAAGCTGTGAATGGGTTCAAAAGCAAGCCATTTTATCAAGCCCTTATAAGGAAAGTCAATGAACCGATTTGTGCAATGTAAAATATACAACATAAACAGATTTATCAAATCGTTTTAACAGCTGTGGCTGCTATTATGTTCACTTAAGGGAACTTATCCTCAGTCTAAGAAACGCAAAAGAAATAAGCAAAACTGCACATTAACGAGATAACATGTAAATTGTCACATAACGTACCCAATTCATAATTTTCCATATAAATAGTGACAACAGGCCCCTCTTAGGACAGCAATCATCGAAAACCGTAATGTTTGATCAACGTGCCGCACTTGCCGCATGTTACAGGAATTAGCAATATGCAGAGCAAAGTTAGTCTGACCATTTTGGTAAGCCATGTTGAATTTTTACAATGTCAGTTAGTAAATGTTAGACATGCTCACCACTCGCATATTCGTGAAACACGCTGCGTTTTTTCTGGTGATTTGCTTATCGATCTAGAAAGGCAGCTTATGAAGATGACACACTGCCTAAGTAAAACATAATTGGGAGTCATTGAATGTTTACTATTCGCCTACGGTTTGTTCAGCGTGAACGAGAGAGGAACATTGTCTTGAGGGCTATTATCGGGTCGACATTATGTTGCCTCAGCAAATCTCGCTATTATTTGGCCTATTGATTTATCAGATACGAAGAATATAATTTTTTTAAGGATTTCTTCATGACGTACAATTAGCTCGCTGTGCAAAAACAATCATTGGTGCTGATTTTTCTTAATCTGACATCAGACAACTTCTTAATTGAGCAAACCCCTGGCCACTTCACACGTGGCGGCAAATCATCAATGGCTGCAAAGTTGGCCAAGCTTGTAATTTCTTAGAAGCATGGTTTTTTTGAGACGCCCGGTTTTCCTTTGGTACAGCACGTGCATTATATATACCTGCAGAGAATGCAAAAATAGGTAAAGGTCGGTAACCTTTCCACTCTGACTGTTAGTGGGAGCAATAATTAGACGGTGCCTGTGATTGACTGCAGTTAAACGGCATATTTGCAATCGAATTGGTAGTTCATTTCGTTTGGATTGTGTACATTTTTGCTAATTATTGTTCTGTCATGGATGATCTTGTCTTCGGATCATGTCATTGCTGTTTAGACCACACGGCCATACTGCCAAAAAGCTCTAATGATAATGCATGATTCGTCATAATAGCTTAATCATGTACACGTGCTGCATATTTTGGTAAACACACATGTCAGTTGTCAGCACTGAAGGAAGTTCCATCCATGCTGCGAGCTATTGTATTTCTTACTCGAATCCGGGCGTGCTAATTAAACAGTATATCGTTAATCGTGCCGGTGCCGCGGAGAGTTTGCATGGTAAATTTATGTGTATAATATGCTTCTGAATACTCTGCCTACATTTTCCACATATCGTTATTCAATGGTAGAGCGACAGAACAACAAGATCAGGTCTCCAACCTGCCAGAGCACATTACAGAAAAACAAGTGTTGCTACAGTCATTGTTTCTGCCCGCACATAACTCATTGACTGCATAAAATACAGCAAGTGGATGACGTCAAGGCAAAATATATATATATATATATATATATATATATATATATATATATATATATATATATATATATATATATATATATATATATATATATATATATATATATATATATATATATATATATATATATATATATATATATATATATATATATATATATATATATATATATATATACGTTCTCCCTACAGCATTTGGGTAGAGTTTGAACGTAACAGCCACTGATTTGCTCGCGTAATTTGTAGATTCACGTGAGCTATCAATATTTTCATTCTTTTCTATATCTCTCTTTGGGGCTTACAACACGGTCTGTATGAAATGGAACTCGGATTTGTTCTAGAAAGACAAACGGCTGATTGAACTTACTTTACAAGCATTCCATAGCGTAGCAATTATTTTGAGAAAGCACATTGTCAATGAGATGCAGAAATGCATGAAGTTTCGTCAAGTACGATGTTTTATTATACAAATGCACAAGGTTTTGTTATAATGTTATACCTATGGGATTAGATTTGCAAGGTTAATGTTCGTATCAATGATGCAGAATGAAATAATAAAACACTCGTCACGATGTTTGCCCGGTTTTCTTTTTCCACCCTTAGGGCTTCACTTCCTTTATTAAGTGGGAAATGCGACATCCGTCCTAGTTTCACATTATCCTTATGCATCTAGCATGAACTTAAATATATAGATAATTTCCATTCCATACAGATAACCCCCTTTCTTAACATATTTATGTTGTTATGGGATGACACTATTAAGTACTCGTGCTCTAGAGGGTTCTTTCACAACTAACCTCTGATATCCATTTACTTGCCAAGTCTACGTTGAGTAAAGGTTGCCCTTTGCATACAATGACACGCATGTCATCAGCGCTCTTTTGGTTGCCAACCTTTGTTGATACAAAAATCCCTTAGAGCGACTTGTGAACGTCCGTCTGTTCTCTTAAACTGTTGCCACTGCTTATTTTTTTCTCTGTTGATAGCAATCTTGACTTGTTTATTGAGCCATCTGTTTATCTCTAGATTTCTCAACTGTGAGCAGCTTTTGGTAATCCGCCAGTATCTGATCTGGGCCAACACTGGTCCTAATATCATTCGTCCTACCCGTATTACCGTCCGTCTGCCTCAAACTCCCGCTTAACCCTATCGAACCCTGCCCCACCGTACACCTTTGTTCTAGCTGTATCACATTTCCAACTTCTGAAAGGACTCTTACGCCTAAAACCAGCTACGTTACCAACCGAGATCTACGCGCTTCTGCTCTACTGTTCTTGCCTTCGTCTGCCGTTCTCTTTTCCATATTAGCTGACCCGCTATCACCTGCTCTCTCTACCACAGGGGTTAATGTCTTAGTGTCCGAGGGCTTCACTAGCGAGCTCACAATATCAACCCTCCTCCTACTCTTCAACTCGGTCAGTTCTCTACATTTACCGCAAGGAAACACCAAGTTGGTTTCTTCTGATGCTTTGTTTTCTCGAGGGTAATGTGCATTCACCATCGACCGCCTAAATTGGAGAAGAGTAATGTTTGACGGAGATTATGTTTGTGATCGTGTATATATTGATGAAGGTTTAAATTGTATCGAATGGCACAATATAGCGCACATCACGTCAGTTTCGATGCATTTAGTGGTCGGTACAATGGTCTTAATACGCTACGTCCTTATGCATTTGCCAGACGTCACCTTTAGTGAGATATAGGCTATTTGCCAAGGCAGTTCAATTATAATGCTGAGTGATCAATCTAAACCCACACTACATTCAACGTTGCTTCTATCATTGTTCATGTGTAATGGATAAAATTTCCTAATGATATTCATGAATAATTAATTTTTTGTGGACGTTTATATGTGCTGTAAGCATTTTGCCCTATTGAGGTCGCATCAGATTTCTAATAATCAAAATGCAGTACTTTCATTCATCGATGCATCAATAATTGATATAAAAGTTCTTTTTTGTGAATCAGCCATTTTTGTTGTGTCTTGCATCTAAATATAGACCTTGTATAATTTGCTCGAGAGCACCCGTAGCCATTACAAGTGATGTTTGTTTCCATTGATTAGGAAAGGTTGAGACTTTCATGTTGAGTTAATAGTAGATTGCTGAGCCAGCTGTGGCATTGACCTTGGGATTTCGTGTCGTTCATTATATCAATGACATGGAATCGAGCTGCAACCATGAAAGCTTTCTTACTTTTCTATTAACCCAGAATAGAAAGGTAACAGTTAAAGTTCTGTGACGATACAGAACAAAGGTGGCAAATTAAAAGCGATTATGTCCATAAGATATTGTTTACGGAAATATATGTGGATATGTATATGCTTAGAATGGCTGTAATGAGTGTTACGGATCGTCAGTATGACACATCACCTTTGACGCTTCCAAGACCTGGGACCTGTTGTGTTACCGTGTCGACTAAGTGCATTCCGTGTAAGACTTAAGCTACCACGTAGCTTAAGTCGCATAGTGGTTATCAGTGCTATCTCAAGATGATTTCCCGGGACGAGAACTATTAGAGATATGTTTCTTTAGAACTAACACTGACCATTTTGTGTAGACGAGATTCGTAGATTCGAGAAAGTCGTAGATTAAGAATCATCACAACAATCAACATTAAAGTAGTCAATATATAACATTTTGAATACTCATGCATAACAATAGCCATCGTCCTAATTCGCGTAGCATGTCGTGTATGTATATGACAAATACATTGAACAATATATTTACGTGGATCAGATAATTGCAAGTCATATTAATGATTTTAATGCTTTCAACTACGCCATCTAAGTCATATCAATTATACTATGGCCTAGTGTATTAGACATATATACAAACAGGAAGTTGGCGTAGCAACGAAATCTGGTTCCCGGCGATCAGAGCACCAATGTTGGATTCATAATGATTTTTCCCCAGAATATTTCAACTGAAACCGATTGCCTATTAACTACATGATGATGAATAAAATTGAGAGAATGAAAGGGTAAGTCATACTTCAAGTTATACAAACATTATTCTTTCATTATATTTTGACTTAATAAATGTTGTTGATTGCTTTAATTGTGTTTCCATAGTACTCACAAAAAGGCAATTAAATTTTAGACAAATAGCAATGGCGTTATTCATTCAATTAACTGATACTTATGTGCCAATGTGTTATATTAAGACTACAAATAGGTAATTGAGCCAGCATGGGGCTGAAATGAGCAAACACTTTTGGATATCGACTCTGAATGTTTGCTTCTGTGCAGCACGAAATGTGGATGTTTTAATGGCCAAACAGATCTAGCACGAAGTATGCGCTTGCCGAGCCCTTCTGTGCGCTAATTGAGCTAACATATAACTTATATTATTGTTTTTATGGACGAAATTAATTCATGATATGATTATGGATAACATGGTGTTACGTTATCTTATTTGATTTAACCGCTGGCATTTTCATCCCTTGTATTGGTAGTGATAACGGTGCTAACTGACTACGCCCCACACAAAGAAAACATAAGGTCCAATATCGCTGTTTCAATAGAATTTACGCTACCCCAAATGACAATTTGCTTTGTATGGTTAGCCTTTTACTTTATTGGTGTATTCTTTGTAGTGAATGCTATAGATACCATCCTCAAATCGGGGCGACAAAAACAAACCGACTAATAGTTTGTTGCCATAACTTGTCTAGCCTTAAAAGCTAAATATGCTCAGTACACCAGAAATGAATTTTGGGGAACAGGGTGGGAATAAATTGAACAAGTCAAATGTCGCCAGGTCATAGAAACCAATAGTTTAACCTTTATACACTATATGCTGTGGGATCTGAGTAAGGTTTTCAAATTCAATATCACATCATATATTTTATATCAGCACAATAAAGTGCATTCGGTATTTCGTGAATAAGAAACTACTAGTTGTTGTTTGGCATACGTAGAAGCGTGTGTTATTCAATCAAAATGTCTTCGTGCTGAAATTCAGATGTGGTATATTAACTGTCAAGGGGGAAACGGGTTGATTATAAGGCCAAACATTAGATAATCTTCAAATCATCGTTGTGAAATATTGCCTCACAACCCAGTATTTTGACAACTCAATAACAGTGTCATATATGCAAGGCTCCAACCTACCCGGGTCCGACAAATTGACTTCATTATCTAGCAGAAAATTCAATTGTGGATGCAATTAGGAAGATAAGCCTATCATCTCACGAGCTAACGGACGTGATTCCTCAGAACAGGTTATATATAGAAGACTAGCCGCTAATAATATTGACAGGAAATGAGAGAAAATGTGGATTTTTGGACATTACATCTAATGACAAAGCATATATATATATATATATATATATATATATATATATATATATATATATATATATATATATATATATATATATATATATATATATATATATATATATATATATATATATATATATATATATATATATATATATATATATATATATATATATATATATATATATATATATATATATATATATATGCATATAAACTAATATATATATATGTAATATATATATATTTTTCTCCTGCTCTCTCTATGCATGTATGTTTATATGTAAATATATGTATATATATATATATATAGTGACGATTACAACCATTCCTGGACTCCAACCATTCATGGAAAAATTTTATACCACATTCTGGCTATCATTATATTGTCAATTACTTATTCGGCATATTTTAATTGATGCAATGAAATAGTTGTATGTGAATAAAAATCGTTTTGTCATTTTGTATTCCTGGTAAATACTTTCGGTCCTCGAAAGGTCGTCCACGAAAGGTCAAGTCACTAAATTATACGTATAAATCCAACCTTTCGAGCTCATACACATTTTCGAACATTAGCCGAATACGGAAATTTTTAAATCATTTTCGGTCATCATGGATAATAAACATAATATTTGTTGTAGATGAGATCATTATGAACCATTGGTAACATTTCACGATCTAATTCAATGTTGTAGATTGATGAATAAGGAGAAAAATAAAGATTTCAAAAATGAAATTTTAAAAAAATCTGATTTTTAAATTTTTAAAATAAACATATCCCACATACATGATTAAACATTATTTCGGCAATTTGGGTCGAAGTATATATGGTTGTATGGAAGATATTGAGGTTTGCGGGTTATGTCAACTAATGGTTAGTTGTTAAAATTTTATTTCGCTATTATATTCAAGATCCAAAGAAATCACCTGTGACAAATTATTTTGGTACGTTACTAACATTAGACCATCATATTGGAATAGTCAAAACAAAAAAAATTCAATTATTTTTGAACAAAGTGCGTTGACTTTATGTGGACATATTGGTATATCCATTCGTGGACCCAAGTTTACGAAAGATTGGCGGTTTGTCCACTAAAGGTCGTGTTCGTACTAATATATACAGATAAATATGAATATATATGTATATATATATATATAATATATATATATATATATATATATATATATATATATATATATATATATATATATATATATATATATGTATGTATATATTTCTCCTGCTCTCTATATACATGTATGTATATTTGTAAATGTTTGTATATTCTCATTTATATATATTCATATATATGCATATATAAAATATATATATGCATATATATATGCATATATATATATAAATATATCTATATAGATATATATAAATGCATGCGAATAAATATATATATATATATATATATATATATATATATGTTTATATATATATTATCTCCTGCTCTGTCCATGCACTTATGTGTATATGTAAATGTATGTATATGCAATATATATATATATATATATATATATCTATCTATATGCATGTATAATATATATATATATATATATATATATATATATATATATTCCATATATATTTATATGGATATATATCGATATTTAAATATATATATGCATAAATATGTTTGTATTCATATGTATATATATATGCAAACATATATATTTCATATATATATAAACATATGAATATATTATATAAGCATATATATATATATGTATATACATATATATTTGAATATATATATATATATGCACATATGTGTATATGTAAATGCATGTTTTTATACACATATATATATATATGTATATGCATATATATATCTGTATATATAATTTACTTATATATATAATTTTTATATATATAAGTATATATGAAGATAGATATGATATATATATATATATATATAAATATATTTCTCCAGCTCTCTCTATACATGTTTGTATATTTATAAAAGTTTGTATATTGACATATATGTATATATGCATATATATATATGCATATTAGATATATATGTATATATACATATATCCATATATTAATATATATATTTATATATATAGTTATATTTATATGCATACGAGAATATATATATATATATATATATATATATATATATATATATATATATATATATATATATATATATATATATATATATATATATATATATATAAATGTATGTTTATATTTTTCGCCTTCCCTTTCTGTGCATGTATGTGCATATGTAAATGTATGTATATGCACATATATATATATATATATATATATATATATATATATATATATATATATATATATGCATGTATAAATATATGTATATATATATGTGTCCATATATATATTTATATGCATATATATCGATATTTAAATATATATATGAATAAATATGTATGTATTCATAGGTATATATATGTATGTAAACATATATATTTCATAATCGTATAAACGCATGAATATATATATATATATATATATATATATATATATATATATATATGAATATATATATATATATATATTTATATATATGCATGTAGGTGTATATGTAAATGTATGTATATACACACATATATATATATATATATATCTAACTATATGCTTGTATAAATATATATGTATATATATATATTTCCATATATATATTTATAAACATGTATGAGCATGCCATCCTAGGTTACCAGGGTGAGTTGTATGAGGAGGGAGACAGTTGATTTATATTGTATATTGAGATTTAAGATAAATCGAAGTGAGACGAAAATAAAGAGGAGTTTGGCTCTTTACAGGCCCCGTGGTTTTTAAATTTTTAATGTTCATAAACTAAAGTATAAAATGAAATTAATGAAAAATGATGTGAGGTGTTCCTTTTAGGGTGCATTAACGTAAGAAATAAATGGAACCTAAAGTATACCATGTCCTTATAAAGACTATCTGGATAGAAAAATATATAGAGGAAAATAAAAGTTGTTTTCAGGAGTGAAGTCAGCGGGTTCATTATAATCAGAGCTAGCTTATGCGAAATGACATGCAAGAACATTAGTGATTTGTTGATTGCTATTTGTATAAAGATTATTATGGGTTGTTAAAAGAGGAGGGATTGGAGAGTGGGAATGATTGCCTTCTAAAATATTAACTGTGATCCAAAGTTGTTTGAGATTAGGAGAATTAAAAAATGACCAATTATCTTGCCAGTATTTAGCTTTTGTTTGCTTTAAAGCATATTTGACTTTAGCAATTGATTTTTTTAGTTGAATTTTGTTATCAAGGGTTTTATTATGACAATATTTATTACGAGCTTTGGTTGTTTACTTTTTTTGTAATTGAAAGGAATGGACAAGTGAGCTATGTCAATAAGAGTGTTTTTGAAATGGCCAATTAGTTTTTTTAACGATCCATTTTGGTGATGGCGAGGAGGCGGGGGATGAGATCTATTGGTTATTGATAATGGAGATGATAGAGTGATCACTCCCCATTGTATTGTGAGTGTTTTGAAGAAGAATGTGTTCGAAATATCTTGAGAAATGACAATTAGATCAAGGATATTTGAACCGTTATCATGAAAGTGAGTAGGAGAACTACCGTTGAGAAGAGTAATATTGTTGTCTTGGATTATTTTAAAAAGGGAATTGCCTTTACTGTTTGGGAGGGGTGATACCAAAAGGGGTGATGGGCATTAAAATCACCAACTATTATATTTCGAGGAAGATTGAGGAAGGCTGGTATTGATCTGGGTCAAGCGAGTTGAGATTGTCATATATGTTTAAGATATGATTAATTTTGGTTAGAAATGTTAAAATTGACCGGTTTGATGTTTTTTTCAGAAGTTGAATTAATAAAAAATTATTTTGTATGGAATGTTTTGATTGATTAGAATAGCTTCCCCTCTGTGGTTCGCTGTAGTTCTGTCTTTGCGAATGATATTATAATTTGGAATTTTTGGGTTGTGAATAGATTTAATAAAAGTTTCTTGTAGGCAGATTATTGTTGGCTTGGGATTGAAATTTCCGAGTGAGTTAAGAGTACAGTAAAGCGGCGTAACAAAAGTGTTCCACAGTACGTGATCAGAAATCAAAACAAACAAGCGTCGGATAGAATGGCAGCTTTTTTCGCCAAAAGTGATGGTCACAATTTTGTAAAACGTAAGGAAAAAGTATTCTAAATCAATGAACTACTGCGCTAAAATGTGTCTCATAGTTGTTGGATTGCGGCAGGCTGCTTGTGTTGGTCCTGTATATATATCCTAACAAGTGAAACTGAGGGTAACCAAACAATGATTTTATCGTTTTTTGATTTTAAAGTAAATTGTAAATTGGTTTAACATGCAGGAAGGTACCCGTTAGCACTGTTACCTCTACCTATACAAGTGATGATAAGGGAAAAGGTTCAAACGAAAGCAATGAGGCAACACCAGGTCATCCATAATGATATCATAAATTTAATTCATTCAGAAAGACAATAATATATGTTAGCTTTATCAGCTCGTAGAAGGTCACAACAAGTGCATACTTCAAACTAGAGCTGTTTGGCTAATGAAATTAATGAAAAATGATGTGAGGTGTTCCTTATTAGGGTGCATTAATGTAAGAAATAAATTGAACCTAAAGTATACCATGTCCTTATAAAGACTATCTGGTTAGAAAAATATATAGAGGAAATTAAAAGTTGTTTTCAGGAGTGAAGTCAGCGGGTTCATTATAATTAGAGCGAAATGACATGCAAGAACATTAGTGATTTGTTGATTGCTATTTGTATAAAGATTATTATGGGTTGTTAAAAGAGGAGGGATTGGAGAGTGGGAATGATTGCCTTCTAAAATATTAACTGTGATCCAAAGTTGTTTGAGATTAGGAGAATTAAAAAATGACCAATTATCTTGCTAGTATTTAGCTTTTGTTTGCTTTAAAGCATATTTGACTTTAGCAATTGATTTTTTTAGTTGAATTTTGTTATCAAGGGTTTTATTATGACAATATTTATTACGAGCTTTGGTTGTTTACTTTTTTGTAATTGAAAGGAATGGACAAGTGAGCTATGTCAATAAGAGTGTTTTTGAAATGGCCAATTAGTTTTTTTAACGATCCATTTTGGTGATGGCGAGGAGGCGGGGGATGAGATCTATTGGTTATTGATAATAGAGATGATAGAGTGATCACTCCCCATTGTATTGTGAGTGTTTTGAAGAAGAATGTGTTCGAAATATCTTGAGAAATGACAATTAGATCAAGGATATTTGAACCGTTATCATGAAAGTGAGTAGGAGAACTACCGTTGAGAAGAGTAATATTGTTGTCTTGGATTATTTTAAAAAGGGAATTGCCTTTACTGTTTGGGAGGGGTGATACCAAAAGGGGTGATGGGCATTAAAATCACACAACTATTATATTTCGAGGAAGATTGAGGAAGGCTGGTATTGATCTGGGTCAAGCGAGTTGAGATTGTCATATATGTTTAAGATATGATTAATTTTGGTTAGAAATGTTAAAATTGACCGGTTTGATGTTTTTTTCAGAAGTTGAATTAATAAAAAATTATTTTGTATGGAATGTTTTGATTGATTAGAATATAGCTTGCCCTCTGTGGTTTGCTGTAGTTCTGTCATTGCGAATGATATTATAATTTGGAATTTTTGGGTTGTGAATAGATTTGATAAAAGTTTCTTGTAGGCAGATTATTGTTGGCTTGGGATTGACATTTCGGAGTGAGCTAAGAGTACAGGAAAGCGGCGTAACAAAAGGGTTCTACAGTACGTGATCAGAAATCAAAACAAACAAGCGTCGGATAGAATGGCAGCTTTTTTCGCCAAAAGTGATGGTCACAATTTTGTAAAACGTAAGGAAAAAGTATTCTAAATCAATGAACTACTGCGCTAAAATGTGTCTCATAGTCCTTGGATTGCGGCAGGCTGCTTGTGGTTGGTCCTGTATATATATCCTAACAAGTGAAACTGAGGGTAACCAAACAATGATTTTATCGTTTTTTGATTTTAAAGTAAATTGTAAATTGGTTTAACATGCAGGAAGGTACCCGTTAGCACTGTTACCTCTACCTATACAAGTGATGATAAGGGAAAAGGTTCAAACGAAAGCAATGAGGCAACACCAGGTCATCCATAATGATATCATAAATTTAATTCATTCAGAAAGACAATAATATATGTTAGTTTTATCAGCTCGTAGAAGGTCACAACAAGTGCATACTTCAAACTAGAGCTGTTTGGCTGTTTAACAACCCACAATTCTGTACTGCAAAGAAGTGAACATCCAGAGTCATTTCAGCTCTGCGCTAGTATAAATATTTTGTGGATGGTAATGATATACACATACGCACTAGTACGTTGAGAAATAAAGTCATTGGTGCAATCATAACATCGTCTAAAATCGTTTGCCATTTTGCAGGTGCTTTGAAAGCACAATTCAAGCAAGCTACAACATCTATGGCAAAATAAAAAGATACATAATAATTTCTATGGCAAAATAAAAAGTGAGAATAATTTTTTTTCAATATAACATATGACTTACCCTTTCATTTTCTGAGCTATATTTATCATTATTAAGTTGAGGGGAAATTGCCTTTCATAGGAAAATTATGAGTTTATATCATTACAAATCCGACATTGCTACCCAGACCGCAGGTAACCAGAATTCGTTGCAACGCCAACTTCCTGTTTCATATGTATGTCAATACAATATACCATGGTATAATTACTCAGACGTTGATGACATAATTGAAAGCATTAGGCTGTAGATAAAACCATTTAACATCACTTACCAAGTTTTTATCCACGCAAATATGTAGTTCAATGCATTTGTTTCAATCATCTAATACATACACGACATACTGCTAAAACGATGGCTGCTGTGATGCAGTATGTTATATATTGGCCATTTTAATGTTCATTATTATGCTGATTCTTAATCCGCGACTTTTCAACTACATAAACGTTTATTCGTCTACACACGATGGTCAGTGTAAGTTCTTAACGTTCCCGTCCCAGGAAATCATCTTAAGGTAGCACTGACAACCACTACGTGGTAGCAGGAACAATGCCTTGCACATAATACACATAATCGACACGGAGGCACAACTGTCTCGAGATAGTTCAAGTGTAAACGTTGATGTGTTCACTTTGCACTGACGCTCCATATTTCTCACCACAGCCTACGTGTTTACCCAAGAGACGTAAATCAAAGATATTTGCACCTGACATCCTTCATCAACTTAATGACGTCAATGCCACATCAGTGTACTCTTACGCAATTATAAATGATTCACTTAAACAACGCATTAATGTGCAATTTAGCAGACCAAAGGATATGTCTCTATACCTAGAATACACCCGGGAAGATACCCAGTCGACACAGAGGGTTCAAATAAATTATTGTGTCGATAATAACCATCTTACGTAGACTATGCCTTTTACTTACATTCAGCTACATTTACTCTGTATTATTCTATCGCATGGCCTGTAAACATGCTCTCAGCAGACGCACTATTTCTGTATCTTGACCAACTTTTCCCTGAAGACATTTGTAATGATGTCATGTCTCACAAGTTGGATGCGTAATAATTGTATTTTTGCTTAATTTTCGATGTAACCATTGTTATTCCAAAACAAACCTTTAAAGTACGCCATTAACAATTGAGATCGACCCATTTGCATGGACCTGTCAGCTAAGAAGTGTCGTAAAACAGAATTAAATCATGATCTTAATTACAGGTAATTCAAGCAAACTATCCAATTACGTGCGACTGTCGAATAAGGAATATAAGGCACACCCTATTTACTACTTTTGTGTCTGGAGGAGGATAAACCACATAGCGTTTTATTGGGAAGGTAATAGGGTAAACCTTGACGCAGCGTGCTTCATATGCTTGTCTCAACATCCAGTCGCATGTTAATAGAGCTGATTCAAGTATCTCATTTTATACTTACCCAGAAACATGTCTCATGGAATGTCATCTCTCTCGTCAGGGTGTATCAATCAAAGCAAAACACATTAACAAAGTGCGGGGTCGTAGCCGCAGAATATAGTTGGCAAATTTCATTCAGGATGTTACTTCATGTGTTTAATACTGTCGTTATGTTGTACATTTCGCTCACGTGTATGTCTTGTTAGTGTCCGTAGCAATTAACATATACTGTGACTGAAACGGAACTATAATTTCCATCCCTTTCGTTAGTTACTGGTGATCAATTAACTGTTTTGATTGATTGAAAAATATAATACAATGCCTTATTTCAAATTTTTCAAATTAAAATGGTAATGTGAAATGTAAAGAATCGTTCTCTTATGATTGAAAGTTACAAAATTTGCAAAATGACTTATGTACAACTGCATTTTCTCCAACTATGCAGCGTGCATTTATTCTTATTTGCTAATACATTAGACTTACCATTTTTTTTTTTTTTGTATTTTAACGTTCTTAGATAAAACAAAGGGTTGGAAACACCAGAGTGACACACTAAGCGTACTACACATGCATAGGCTTATTTATCAAAGTTTTCTATACATTGTCGTGTGAACACGCTTTTATGAAGTCAAATCTTTAGAACTAGCATATGTTATCAGATATAAGTTAATTTACTTCTTAAAAGTCATACAAAACAAACTAATCGTGCCCATCATAACTTTATAACGCTAGAAACACTATTGTATTGAAACCAATAACGATTGTCTTCCATATTAGTATTCAAGCTGTCGAACATCTTTCGCCCAGATGAACTGTATTTGATTCAATATGAGGGTCTAATGCACAATAATATCATTCTCTCATTTGTTAATGTATAGGCGAATTGCAATATCAGGACATATCAAGTAATGCTATACAAGACAACTGGTCTAAATTGTCATTTTCCTTGAGCCATGCTTAGTTGAACAATACAAATACATCTCGATGTCAACTCTCAACATGTGAACAATTCACATCAGCGTTTTAGTATCAGTTGCTAAAGTTGAGGCATTCTTTGCCCGTTTTTTTCTCTCGCCTATGTCCTTAACCAATTTCACTCAGCTTGCTGTTTTATGTTTTAGTTTATGTCCTTCTTTGCCAATTTTCTTTTTGTTCGTTTGTTTTCAACTGTGTTTATTCCTTTCTTCTGTAGGTCTCCGTCACTTCCTTTCTACAGTATGTTACGCTTTTTCTAATTCCTTCGCCTGTGTGTGTTGCGAATGCCCCCTTTTGAATTTCCATCATCGTCCAATTGATATAGCGGATTGAAGGCATCAACACTTCATGCTTTGCTTTTCAAATAATCTTATATTTGTAAGCAACTCATGGATGCTTCATGACATATTCCATTTCCATAATACTTGTACCGTGTAACATTTGTCGTGTGATTCTTTATATTCCGAGTTATTTCTTATTAGGATAAATACCATTTCCTGAAAATAGATTTTGCACAAATAAGACTTTTTATGCTCTGTTTGTATTCATCCCTACGACTGAATTGTTTTATTAACTATTTTTCAATATCTCCTTACGCCAAGGTGTACATATTATGGAATAAGTCTCGTCATGGTTTTCTGTGTAAGGGGTATATATATATATATATATATATATATATATATATATATATATATATATATATATATATTTATATATCTAGACGATGGATCGATGTCAACTACATATACAATCACATTAATGCACTTATCAACCTAAGGGGATGGCGTTTCATATCATGCCGTGTTAAATCGAAAGCGACAAACAATATCCGGTAATTTGCTATACTCTAGTGATTACACCTAAATCTGCATTTTTATGTATTTTGCTATCCTGGTAGTTTGAAAGATCTACATCAGAGTCATCAGAGTTTTTGATTTGCTTTTTTCTATGCAGTTGAAACGGCTACAGGACTGTTTTAGAACGGAAATAATGGGAACGAATATTACCATGATAAAACCCGTCACGTCATCTATATATTTCCATGTGTGTGCAGTTTATGCCAGATTTTGACAAAATCAAGAACTAGCCATCATCATGGCGCTCATGCAAAAGCTCAGCAATGGCAGCTTAGAATATGTTTTAACCATTGATTTATATGAATAAATCTCTTTCATTACCTTATCAATTGCTCTGTCCACCTGAGAGAGCCCGGGTCTAATAATCCATATTGTTGGGTAATGTTTTACCTAGAAAACTTCCCTCTGGATTGTAGATTTATCTATCAAACCTCTCATAAAAATCGTAGCATATTTGAATCCAGTGCGGATTCCTTGTTTGGGGTGAATCAATTAAAGTGCCTTTGAGACCTCAAATATGATACGTGACCATACATTTAGCGTCTGTAGCTCTCCAACCCAAAATTCCATCGTCAAATCGTTCATCTAAAACTGCGAACCTGTCATTAACGGGTAGAAATTACGATAAATGGCGGCGGGTATTGACAGATCAATTAAATACATATACTAATCATTAACATACACATCTGACTCTCGTTGATGGTAAGAGCAGGGACTTAGTTTATAACATTAAACCCTTGGGGATACAAGTTCGGTTCAGGCGACCATACCCGATCAAGTATTCCATCCATTGGCTTATGAAAGAATTGGATTGATATTGGAGGTGCTTAATTACCATACTATTGGATGTCGCATAGCCAATTCAACTAGTTCCTACATCTTTGATTGTTGATACACGAGCTTCTATTGACTGCTACGTATACGTTTAGTTACTAGCGTGCATATATGCCAGTGTCTTACATTTCAGCGATAAGTCCGGTATTACTAATCTAATTGGATACGGCGAATTTGTCCGCCTCTACCGACGCATATATGATGTTTATAATAGCCCGTGCCCGTTCCATAAGATGACACTTGGCTCAGAGAGTACCTAAAGTACTAAAGTCACCTAATGTTACAAGCCACGTCGAGGCGAATCCACGTATTACCTTTTTATATTCAATCCCCTGTTTTACATTTATCTTACCTTACTTAATTGGTCAGACAACACGTACATATTTTCATGTGGAATGACTATGTGGTCTATGACCGCGTATCCGCTTTGAAAACCTGAGAAATATGTTTCCGTCAACAGCAAAAAGCGCACATTGTCAATATAGCTTATAACATTGGAACATGACTCACAAAATACTTAAAAAAAAGAACAATTAGAAGATTCGCGTAAACGTTCAGGGCACCTACTCTTACACTAATAATTTAACCAGCCTTTTGTATGATAATGTTTCCACCCATGCTGTTAATGAGCATCTATGAACTAAATCAGATTGAGGCAAGTGAAACGAAGCAATAGAATAAGTAGCCTGTGTACGTTTTTATGTTTTAGAACATACAACACGTTGTTTCTCATAAATAAGCTGCCAACTTTTGTGTGCTTTACCAACATTCTAGAATAATCAACCCTTAAAGCCGTTGTTTTGGTATGTTGACGATTTGGGAAGTGATTACTAAAAAAATAGGGAGCTTCTAAATGATATTATAACAGCATACGCTTAGCTGGTTAAAATAATAGTTGTTCGTGGCATTAACGTCGGTGGCTGATTCACATGACAGGATTGAAAGGATAACATTAAGGAACGTAGTCACAGATTGAAACAAAGTTTAATACGATATCACGCATCTATTATCACATACAGTATCACAAAATGATATATAATATGAAAGGTAACAGTTAAAATGATGATACAGTATTAGGGCATCAACACTTGTATTCGCGGAATTTTCTCACAAAAAACACGGGGTTTAAAACATGCCAATCTGTAGCATGATACCTTGAGAGCCCTTTTTATCACATAGTTTCTGCATATGCTGTCACATATTTGAATCAAAGCAAAATATATATCGTTATATCATGAAATTCACATTGAAACTAGCTTAAGTTTCATGTTATGAGGAATTGCTGGCATTATATGAATGAAAGCATGACATATGCACGCAATTGACGCTATGCATCCCCTGAGGTCTTGCAGTCAGTCCTAAAACGGATGCCATGCTCACTTTATCCTGTCGCGCCTTAACTCTCACTATAGACGTTGGATATATCAAAGTTGATTACATCAATGTATGACGAAACGATATCAAAATGACATTCAAAACATCGCTACATTTTAAAAAAATATCAGGTAATAGGAATTTTTACGAGTAGTCGTGGACGGCGGTCCTGTTATATTTCCTTTGTTCTACGTCATAGATTACGATGGTATCATTTGTGATTGTTTGAGGCACATATTTTTAGATACATAATAGCGATTACTGTGTCCGATTTCGCTTCTTTCTATTGATACCGACAAAAAGCAGTCAATGGTGACAGCGAAGTGAGACGAAATAATACCACTGACATAGACAACTAATTGAAAGATTTTGTTTTCCAACAAGTAGTAAATTTCATAAGTAACTCATGTGGCTACATATACTCAGTTACGCAACAATTCAAAGGCATGTGTTAGGCTGCATCTAAAAAATCGTATGTATATATATATATATATATATATATATATATATATATATATATATATATATATATATATATATATATATATATATATATATATATATATATATATATATATATATATATATATATATATACATATATATTTATGTATATGTAAAATATATATATATATGTGTGTGTATATATACATATATATGTGGCTACATATACTCAGTTTCGCAACAATTCAACGGCATGTGTTAGGCTGCATCTAAAAATCGTATGTGTATATATATATATATATATATATATATATATATATATACATATATATATATATATATATATATATATATTTATATATATATATACATACATATATGTGTGTGTGTGTATATATATATATATATATATATATATATATATATATAATATATATATATATATATATATATATATATATATATATATATATATATATATATATATATATATATATATATATATATATATATATATATATATATATATATATATATATATATATATATATTTTACACGTTACATTGTTGAAGCAAATAGGATCAACTGTTATGCGTGGCCCTTGTAGGCGAGTCAAAGTAAGGTTTGACCCCCAAAAATTGCAAGAAAAGCTTTTTTTGTCTTTTTTTGTCTTCACAAATGATTTAGCAGATGAAACCTTTTTAGCAAGCAATGTATTTCTAAGGTTTACCAGAGATGTGCCAGCTTTTCCTCCAAACAAAAAAACAAAGACTTTGCATCTTGAATCAACTATTGTTGCCACATCCTGACCAGCTGTAGTAAAGGTCTTTGCACAAGCTTTTATCTGAGAATCATTTTTCATCACTTTTTGGAAAAGAGATTTCTTGCCAATACCATAAATCCTGTAAGTGCTATCACAACCTGTAAAAGCATGTACAAACAGCAGCTGTGACGATATGTCATTTCCCAAGAGTTCCTTCAGACGGACAATATCATATACATATTTTGCTTTCTTTTTGTCCGAACGAAAGTAGATTTTCTTGCTGTCCCTCTCAGTGTAATGTAGAAGCAGAATCAGAAGGTCCGTGTCTTCCCCAATCAAAGTTGTGTCTCGAACTTTTGCAGATGTTGTTGCTGCCTTCACAATATGAACATCTGCATCTCCATGCGAATTGATGACTTCGCAACCCCTCTGTTTCAGTTTGTCACTGATGAGGAGGATTAGTTTCTGTTTATTAGAGTCCCTTGATAAGAAATCCTCCATTCTGCCAGAGGAAAAGACGGTATTTATTTCAAAAGACACAAGCGGGTGTGATTTCGTTTGTCGTCTCTGATGTTCATTGTCCTTGATGCTAGGCTCTTCACTGTATCCGTCAAAAACTACTGTGGCTTGTCCATACTTGCAAAGGGTGAGATTGGCATGCTCCTCGGCAATTTCCTCGTAGGTCATCCCTTTTTTCCAAGACATATGGTGAAGTAAGGAGCCTCCATCAAGCACAAAATGTTCGGAATTTGGCGTCGAATCTGTTAGAACGGCCTTGCTGGAGCTGGAGGATTCATTTGCGTAATCCCGTAGAGCATCAGCCAACTCTGGCTTGTCAGCCTATTGGAACACATGTTTTGTCGCGAATAGGGCAAGAGGATATGGACTAAGTTCGTAGTCCATGATATCTTGCAGTGTCAAGTCGCCAGTTTGTGAAACTACAAGACATCTCTGGAACAGGAGTTCAGAATTTATCATTTGTTCGGTATTCACTTTCACTGACGATGAGTCACCAAGAGTCTTGGCTTTGTCCTTTCGTTTAAAGGAATAAGTGAATATTGGCTGCCCAACCATTTTTTGTACTATGGCCTTGCCGACAGCTCCATTTTCATGTACATTGACATCTGTGTTGGCCACTACACCAGTCACAACATTTCTTAATGAAGAATCCTCAGCAAATGGATTGCAGTCAACTAATGTTTGCATCAGTTTAGTACTGTCCGCATGATCACGTTGCATCCTTGGCACTGTGGCGTCTTTGTGCTGTTCACTTGAGGTAAATGATTGTTTAGAGAACTCTTGCATCGCAAGGTTGTACGCAGATGACACGGATGATGACAGTGTCCAGATGGTCCTTAGTTCCTCTGTCATGCCACTTCCTCTGGTTAGACCACCGCTACTTTGAAGGGAACGCATGAGAGTCTGTTCAATAGTTAGATCCGATCCCAATCCTGCCCAGAACTGGTCTGTCCTCCTAATAACATGTAGGCCGTTTTCAAATTTTGTAACAATGTCTGGATGCTTGTGACCTAGTTCATTCATGCACTGTAGGTAGAGGTATGTAGACTTAACATAAATGAAATGTCCAGCAGCTGCGAATATCGGAATGCAATCAGACACTGCACTGAGATGCATTCTCCAGTCGCCTTAGCGATCAACCGAGACAGTCCTTAGTAAGAGCATGAATATAATGAAATCATATAAAACACAAGAGTGTGCAACCACAAGTGGGCACAGCTTATTCGAAGATGATGGACCCTTCCCTTCCGATTAATCCCATATACAGGGACGGTATATATTTTCATGGGTAGAACCCTTTAAAAACACGTGATAGCACTGAAACAAATTATCTACAATTTTCACTGCTTTTGAAATGAGCTGCTTCCAATAGCAAGCTTCTGGCAATTTTGAATATTTCTAGCTTTGTCTTCCCATATAATGTAGGCATGCCATTGAACCACATTGTTTCACTTTCATTGTGACTATTCTATCTACTCAGGCCTGAAATGGGCCTATTTTAATCTTGTTTCACCTACCTTCAGGGTCAGGAGATGCAGAAGATAATTGGTAATATCAGAGTTGTCTACATGATTAGTTTGTTTTTGTTGATTTCAGGAATATTTTGTTAACAAGAGATAATGAAATAATGAGTTGCTTTTGTTTTGATCTTAAGTCTTTGATGAAAGAATAGATGGCAGCACTGTAATCATATGGAGAGCTAATTAGTACAAAATTACATTGAAAATCAATATTTACCTGTATCCTTATCCTTGTTAGTCATTATTATAAGGGCTTGTATGCTGGCAGTAACAACCAAATGCCAATTAGAAATGTGATTGCTTTAGATAACATGAGCCGGGATGGAGGGGGAGTGGCCTCATTGGAGGTTGGCGGGGTGGTGTGGGGGTCAGCTAGGATTACTCCTAACGAACAGGGCACCTTCATCAGAACTCTGTCTCAATGACACTGAGCTGAAATGAAAAAAAACCCAACTCCTAAAGCATGCTTACAACACCGTTTTCGTGTGAGAAATATCAAATCATGAACCAAGGAGACATTTCAAACAAATACCAAACAGGGGTAAAAATCCTGAAATTGACCAAGATTTACCCTCCAATTTTAGGGAACCTTTGCTATCTTTATGTTCAGATGTTGCAATTCCTTAATTAATTGGGAAATATAAGGTTTCCCTAATATGTACCCAAAATACCAGTTTTGGGGTAGGGGTGCCCCTATTGCACCCCCATCGGGATGTTACACACGAAAGAAACCAGTTTCAGGTGAAAGTTTGACCTCAAAAACATTAGAAAACATATTTACATAATCAGTTTTGGGTGAAAAATGGCCGAGTTATGGACAGCCAAAAATATTCAAGGATTTAAAAAAATTTGGCGGCCATCTTGGAAATTGCCTAATTAACCCACTTTCCGGTCATCCGAGTTTGGTAAACTTTTAGTATGTTAATCTACAGAAGATCAGGAACCAAAAACAACCAAGAAACGTTTTCTTGCAATTTTTTGGGGGTTGACCCCTTTTTTTCCATATATTGACCCGACTATTGCGGGGCCTGTGCGGTACGGTTTTCTTATAGGTGCTCTACGGGCCCGCGGATCGTTTGGGTCCTCTTGAGCCCTCATGATCTCCCAAGGGCCCAGTGCGGGGAAAACTCGGTCCCCTTAACGGCACCGTGTGACTCAATACGGAAATTTGGTTGGGTCCTTCCGGCGTATATATAATCGACAAAGTTTTGAACCACGGGGTTCCGGCCTAGTACAAAATACCATTATCGTGTGATCATATGGAACTATATGAGAGGAGGACTTAAATTGATTTATAGGACATTGCTCAGGACTAGGCTAATATAGAGCGCTTGGCTCTAAAAGGCTTTGTGTGCACATTGTACTTTATGTTACTCGTGTCTATTGATATAATTACGTGTGTCGTCGGTATATGTAATAAACGGTGATTTAATTCGGGTATTTGGTTTTTCTTTTGTCTATTAAAATAAGTACTATATACAAAAAACCGTCTGAGGATGCTTTAGTTAATTAAAACGAGCATGGTGTATACGATATTTGTATTAAGGCTATTCGATAATACTTAGGAATTACAATAGCTGAACTTTGACCATTTTTAACAAAAGCACACTTGTCAGAATTAATAATATTTTGATATATCTAAGAAGCTTTAAAGGACCGCCCGTTGAGCATGTGACCACAACATCGTACCGGGGATGATTTCTTACGGGCTTTATACGAGTCACAGCCGTCAAGGTCGTATTGGCAACCACCTGTAGCTCTCATGTGACCCAGGCATAAGACGGGGCTTCGATGCCAATCATTTTGCTCAGCGGATCAGGTTTTTAAACGACACTCTTGAGAAGCCTACTATATATATCACCTCAATGAAATACCGCGGTTGCAGGTCTACAGCAATAAACGAAATATCCAAGTACGCAATTTGAAACAACTGGCATTTCTAGGAATGCTGAGCACAAAAACATTCGCACTTATCATTTATATAGCATAGGCGTCAGATTTTAAAGCTGGCACCATATGCTACAGTCAAATCAGATCTTCGGGTGCTCATGGGTCTTGAGGGTCGTACGGTGCTGTGGCCGATAGGAAGCCCGTAAGAAATCACCCCTCATACGATGTTGTGGTCGCATTCTTTACGGGCGGTGTTTCGTTACGGGGATTTAGTCGCTGAGACAAAATAACAGGTACGATCAGTCGTATGGGGCCGGGCGGGACATTTGACCAAATATCTTAATCTAACGCAACGTTTATTTGTCGCTCGTGCAGATAATCATAAGCATGACGATCCACCATTTTCGAGATATATAAGATATCCGCATCTTTGATCATCTCAAGAGATACTATCTCCTAGCAGATAGTATTTTGCATTGGTTCTAATTGTAACCTAATTGAATCGCATCGAACAGGGAAATCATTCACTATTGCTTAAATTGTATCGGCAGTAAACATTCTGTTTGGAGAATAAATAATTATAACGATAGTATATCTTGACATATCGAGTGCAAATGATCGAATAAATGTCTCCTACTCTGGGAACTTACAAAGATAACATTCGAATCAAGCAACAATAGAGCAACCATCAAAGATAGTTATGTCTAACATGTATGGTATACGTGCCGTATTGTGTACGATATTCAATAACTCACTGTGAATCAATATACTCATGACTTTGTCAATTAGTCAGTTTGATAGAAACTGTTTACTACCAAGCCCTACTCTCTACAGGTACTGGCAACAAAAGGCTGCTTGATGATCTCACCTAGTGGTTTGAAATCGTCGCGCACACCTTGGAGAAAATAGATCAGCGTTTCGATGTTCTGGGTGGTTTTCACCCTAATTGATCACAATGCGAAAATAATGGGGTTTTTGTGTAGCTCTCCAGCCTTGAGACATCGAACTTGTTAACATTCTTTAGTTATTAAATATCTATAACATCGTTTCTTGGCCAGGTACTTTGATGATAGTGTCCATTCTCCTAGCATGGGTTCATCAAGTCAGCTGATTACAATGTTGCAGCCTACCAAAACAAATAACTCAACCTTGGCATGCAACTCTTAATGAGACATATAATGTGAGTTACACCAAGCTCATGAACCAGAAATGCAAATTTAAAATGGCGTTGTTGTCTGAAATTATATGCAACAAAACATTCGTATTTTCTAAATTGATTAGATGATAGAAATATGCTAGGCGTGTACAGGCAAGTTATTTAATGGTTCGTTACTGACTTCATGGTCACAAGTGGCTTTGCAGGGCTATTTCAATGCCCTTGGATAGTCATTCATTAATGTTTATGCTTCGCATTAGTCTTTGAGCGTTTGCCACCAAAGCTTATGAAGTTTACGACAGGCAACCAAGAAAATCCATTTGCATGACCTTGTCAGGTACAACATTTTGTAAAGTAGACTAGCAAATACAATTGTCATAGGAGATGTCCAACATCCGTCGATAGCGTACCTCTCTCAGGCAAAAGAGCAGTTCACACATTCATCACTACAGGACTGACTTGATTCTTCACCAAAATCTGCCTTCGTGGAGAGGGTGTCACTCAGACTCTTTCATCGCAAAGTGGGTTTTGTGATCATGGTAAGTGTTAATCAAATAGATTGATAATGCATCTAAACATCAAGTGTAAATACTTTGAATTTGTGCGAATTGACAGAAGCTGCTGAAGGATCCGTGCTGCGCCACACAAAAGCCATTCGCACCTTTATTAAGGAAGGACCTCTTCTGGATATGATCATCGTTGACAATGCCCGAATCCTACAGAGAGCCAAACTGGTGGGAAACGAAATGCAAATGCTTCAATACTAACAGCTGTTTTAAACGTGTCAATATTTGATTATATGTGTGTTTTGCTCGTTTAATCATATTATACGTTCCACGAGAGATATTCAAACAAGAAAACTCAGAACGCTGTCGACGAAAGGTTTGAGATAACTTGCTTTCTTGAGTGTGTTTGTTATTTACCCTTTCACATAGATGCCTACTAAACATGTGGTAATCCTTGATGTTATACGAGCTTTCAGATACTCAATGAAGATGTTTAGCAATACGTAACCTCTGTTTGCTGAATATTTGATACCTAATCATCTATGTCATAAAATATGATTTATTTACTTTACTTGGTTGAAACAACATTTGCACTTCCGTTGGCCTAGCATTTGAGAATATTCATAACCTCTTCACCGTCAATTAATTACGTTAAACATATTTTATATATATGTAATAGACGAACTACACTAATTCGGCCATAGACCCACCGCAGTTTTTCAAGGAGTTATTTTATACATCGGCAGTATTGTGTTATAACATTGATTTGACTGATATGCATTACAGCAGCAATATCATTGTTTTCAATGGTTAGATATATTGTTGTATAGTAAACACATTATTTTGCAAGTTGTGGTGTCAATTCCGTCAGTTTATCAGCACTATGCTAAATGCTGTAAATCATTAAAGTCTATGAGAGAATCCTATAGCGGTATTTCGAGTCAACACGGAAAATTGTGGCGATCAATAGTCAAAATGTGAGGTAAGTACTGTTAGTGCTTGACAGTAATTCATTTCTATTTTGCTGAGATGTCCACAGATTCTTCAGGCGACAAACAATTTAGTGGAAGTCAGGTGATTTATTTTGCGACCACATCTTGGCTTTGGACAATTATGAATGCAACAGCCAACATAAAGGCACTCCACAATTTGCGCGATGTCGCATGTTTTACATGGCCAGTTTATATTATCACACAAATACATAGAAACACCGGAAGAATACTTCATGGTATTTGCGTCCATTGTTTACGGAAGGATGACGATTGAAAGGGAGAAGCTGCCTTCCTAATCGCATTTCTATTGAGTATGTTGTTGTACAAGGAAGTCAAGCAGTCGGGTAAAAATATTTTACCTCCATTGCCGCTGAAAAGTTCCTGTAGTATTTTATTAACTCTGGGTTTGAGAGGTTTGAGAGCAAATGCTAACATTTCACAATGATAGTTTTCAAAGACATATTATTTTACATAAGGAATCGCGTAAATTTAGCTGTTCTCTTCATCAAGCGATCAGATATCACCAAGACAGTTAATTGCCAGGTCTGAAGCCTAATAGAGCAAAAATACCGATTATGAATCACGCAATCAGAAATTGTTTAAACATCTTTCACAGGTGTGCGTATTCATGCATTTATTGATTGCAAGACAAGATGTAAATAGGTAACATAATTAATTAGGTTTAATTGGGATTTAATCGATACGATATTGTTTGGCACAAGGTCGTGTGAGAAACGCCTCTTTACCAGTGCAAATGACCATCAGAGGGCACTCGGTAAATTCAAATATTATAAGATAACTAAAACGCAATCTATTGTCATATATGCTGGAAAACAATTCAATATTGTACATTTGTAATCATCAATTGTGCTTTCGTTTTCCTTCCATGTTGGGCGTATTACAGTTTAAAATCTTTTTTAAAGGCATTTTCAGTTAGCATTTACTTGTAAGATTGTACAGCTGTTTAAGATGTAGGGTTTGCCCACCAATATCTCAATGAACAGTCTAGTTCTTAAGCATATATTACATACTGACACAGAGGCTACTTTCTATACCTAGCAAATATTCTCTGCAGGGTTTCTAAAGACTCTATACATCACGGATTAATTGTATAAATGCAATTAGCTAGATGATATTAAATGGTGTGAAAGCCAAGCGGATCATAACACGTAATTACGCATGTCAATTATCTACATACCAGCGGTATGACTGCAATATCGGTACAACTATATTTAAAACAACAGCAGTCATATTATTGACTCTGCAATACACGACTGTCCATAACAAGCACTGGTATTTGATGAAGCGATGATATATCTCACACACTTGGTGTTTCAGTGACGTATATCTCACACATTTGGTGCTTATGACGAATGTCTCACACATTTGGTGTTTAAGTGACGGACGTATGTCTCATATACTTGGTGTTTCAGTGACGTATGTCTGTCAAACATTTGATGAATTCAGCAAAATTACTATTAAGTCAATATTATTTGAAGCAACGAGGATCAAGTAGAAGATTTGGAGAAAAGGAAATGCCAATAGACACAAAAATATACATGGATATGGCAAACATGACATATATCAGACATATTTTAACCCAGTTTGTGTCACTCTTGTTTACGATAATCATATCAAACAAATGAAGTGAACCATCGTTAATGGTTTTGTAAGAACAATGGTTTCGGTGATAAATCAATGACAATCGAATTAGGTTATTCATCTAGCGATAAAATGAAATGATGCTATACGTGGTACTGAGTGCTGCACTCTAGGAAATTGGTCGTGGACAGCACATAGCTGTTTTCCTAGCATACCCAATACTGGTAATATAGTTAAAACTTCATGGCAGTTATTTAATTACCGACGTAGAGAGTTTAACCAGGAAAGACGCCTGAGCCATAGTTTCCTGACAAACGATGTTGCTCAGAAGTGACACACGATTCGGAACAACAACTAAATACGATATGCAAATATATACAGAAATCATGACTCAGGTCAGTTGTGTTGGGTTAACTGGTTGCATTGTGTGGTTCCTGAAACGACACAATAAACTTGGTACACTATTAGACTATATATGTGTCAGAGTGTTATTCGTCAGTACACTGAAAGCTCATTTATTCACTTCCAACTGCACCATGGAATCACTCGCAACAACGTCAGACGCTACATTCCACTCATAAAAGCTAAGTGGTTTTCAAGCACGTTTTTAATTGGTAATGATATGCAGAATGGAATTGGTTAATTAAACAGCTTAAATCTTCCTTGTATCTATTACATCGGCGCATTTCGGTGGAACTTTATCCAAACAGTTTATTTTAAGGCAATACTTAGTAAAAGTGAATATATAACAATTATTAATCAACATTAGCGTTTTTCCTTACCAGCTTTGAGTGATTTGTTGCCGTCAAATAAAGACCACATCGCATCTAGTTAAAGATAACTCACAGTGATGATAATTGTTTATACGTGTTATCACATACTATGATAATTTGCTTGATTGCAAGATATGTCAGGCAATTATTGCTAATTGCTGAGACGCCACGCACATTCGCAATCTGAAAAACGCTGCTGAGCAAACTAGTTTGGGTAGATTTAGCGACTTTCTTATTTGCCATATGATTGTTGAGGGCGTGCCATCGGCCTATAAACGGTAAAAATTATTGATTGTACCAATAATACATATATTACGATTAGACTTCATGGCAGATAGATTGTCTACAAGGACACCTAATGGTGAAGGTATGTTACCCGCTCATGTCATGTGGTATCATTAACAAAATTATCAGTCCTCCCATCTCTCATTGTTTCTTTTGTGTTTGCCGTTTCGTCTTTTAAAATGACACCAGTAAAATTCTATAGTTGCTGTTCATTGAGGTTTATCAACCACATGCGTTTACTTTCGCGGTTTTGAAATAAAGAAAAGCACAAGCACCATCATTTTTGTTTTATATGCATCTTGGGAATACTAATCGTCGTATATATATATATATATATATATATATATATATATATATATATATATATATATATATATATATATATATATATATATATATATAGATCTATATATATATATATATCTATATAGATAGAGAGATATATCTATATATATATATATATCTATATATCTATATATATCTCTCTCTATATATATATATATCTATATATATATAGATATATATATCTCTCTCTCTCTCTATCTCTTGCTCTCTCTCTATCTATCCCTGTATATCTCTCTCTCTCTCTCTCTATATCTATCGTATATCTATCTCTATCTCTATCTCTCTCTATATCTCTCTCTCTCTCTCTATCTATATATCTCTCTCTCTATCTATCTCTCTCTCTATCTCTATCTCTATATCTATCTATATATATATATATATATATATATATATATCTCTATATATATATATTATCTTGCTCAATAGTATATTGTGGTAGGTCGTGTCAAAAGCTTTGGAAAAGTAATACAAAAAGTATGAATTGTGGTTTTGTGTTTTCTATTTCCATTAATATCTTATCTACTAACTCCACCCGGCATACCCGGACGAATAAGAATAGATCATATTAGTGTAAACAATTATTTGCTCAAGCATGGCCCATTATAAAAATTTCTTTATTGATGGTAATAAGGAGATACTTCTATAATTCGTCAAGCATGTTTTTGCATCTTTTATGCATATCGGTGTCACTTATGACAGGAAATTAGCTTATTTTACTGATATACAAATTCGTCCCGATAGTTATTGAAATGAACAGAATAGCTAACGAAACAGATCGCTGAACAGTGACTGTGCTATTGAATCAAATCCTTTCCTGCGAAATATGACATACAAAATAACAGACACATCGTTATCAATTATCTGCACATTTGCATATCTTTCGTGCACCGCCTATTGTGTAACGATAATGTTACAATAAGATTTAACAACCTTGCTTTGATCCATAGGTTTTATCTTCTGTTGTGTTTTTCAGTGGATTTATAATACTTTTCTGGATCCCTCTTCGTCGTCATTTTACGAGTCCGAAGTAGAAGGGAACCGAATAATAGCCAGGTGACTTTTTCTGATTCCGCTCGGAATAAAACGTTCATTAAATGAACAAACATTGCAGATGGCATGTTCAAAGATAACTTAATTTGTCACTTACAACGTGTAAGCCAGGCAACATGGTCATTAGAAATGCATTCTGAAAGTCCCGCTGACCGAAACTTTATTTAAATTTTGGATTAGTCCGTTTTGCTATATAAAGTATATATCGTGAAATGTACCCCGTGAATATAAAATTCCAGTTATTTTCATATAAATGCGACTATTATTCCTACAATCGTTTGAAAAACACCGTTTGCAATAATTCTATTGCAATGGAGAACGCGTTCCACTTCTGTAGGTACGTAATATAACAAGATGCATCGGGTCCGAGCAGGTGCGTTGAACGTATGAACAGAGGTGAGTGCTTAGGCAGGTCAATAGAATATTACTATTTTTATGCCTCGTAAACGTGCAACTTTTCACATGTTATTTGGTACCCATGGCATAGTACATTCTTGCCATGGTTTGCTCGCGGTATTGCCTCACGTTTTATTAAATTTGAGTGATGCAATACGGAACATGATATGGATCATTGATCAAGCAAACAGTCATGGCTGCTCCTAATCCTGATTTAAGCGTGTGAAATGCGACCCCTTCAAGTATCGATGTAGCTGCTCAAGGGACACGTCACCGGGGTGGTATAGATTGCACACTCAACAGTTCATCAACGTTTGTTGCTACACAGGGGTTATAAAGCCAACAGCGTATTATGTGTCTAAGTTTTTCATGACACCAGGGCAAGGCATTACGCAACAAATTAATTTGCTTCTGAATATTGTCACTCTCAATGGCATGACACAACCGAATAACGCATTAGCGCTATTGCACTATACGCATGCAGGACACAAATAGTCACAGAGTATTATTTGCAATCGAATCGTTTGTATTGGTGACAAAAGATGATTAGGAAAAGCACCCTTCGATAATATTGGTAGATATGACGTATGCTGCATAATTATTCAACATGATCATAACACAGCGTCTGCTGACAATTCTATGGAGCCCGATTATGACATGCTGTCGTAAGCTTTACAATGTGGAGAAGAGCTGGTGGCCGACACCAGTTGTTATGCAATTTCAACTGCAATTTACGTCGATCATTTCTTGTTATCTTTATTTTACAAGATCTTAAACAAATGAATTTTAAGCAGTGTTGCACCAATGAGAGATGCAACAACACTAGATTATTAAACCTAGTTAAATTTTATCTCAACCGCCATTTACGTCGAACATTATCTTTATTTTAGATCTTAAACAAATGAATTTTTAAGCAGTGTTTTGCGACCGATCGACAGGTCCGATTTTTGTATTCTACTGATCGCGATACACCATGGCTAATACGATGCAATTGCGTCTGCCCCGTGTGTTGGGTAATTCGTCAAATTGACCACATGATATTCTATAACTTCTTTTACATTACATGCATATTATAATAAGTAAGCATTATCAATGGATGCGGTCTTCAAGTGATAACACCCTTTCAAGTGAAATTTCTTGATATCACTTATCCCTATTAAGAACGCCCACGGTATAAAGTCCCACCGTACATATCACCTCATTTAGGCGCTAACCAGACTTTTAAGTAGCTCAATACACACTTAGAGTGGGGAATAATGGAGGACGTTAAAATGAACAAACTGAGCATGTTGACTTTAGAAACACGATCTTCAAAATAAGCAATCTGAGTGTAATGATTCAGAGCATACTATTTTCAAAAATGATCTTTATGCATATCGCATAAACTAATAGGGTATCATTAACCGCGAATTAGGAGAGCAGTCACGATAGGATGATAGACATTGACGTGACTGTCACATGACTGCGTATAGAAAGATATATTTTATACAACCAACCTGCCATTTGTGAGAAAATAATAGAGGAGGAATACCATAATCAACCGCGCTAGTGCACAGCACAGCTCATTAGGTTAGGTCGTATGTAATTATCTAGAGAATATGGAAAAGGGTAATTATATTTTTGTGCTACGAATCCCTCGCCTACGTTAATCTTGCTCTGCAAAGTTTTCTTTTTAACAGGTAACAACTCGAAGGATCAACAGCAACTCCATGTACAACAAACTAGACACTGCAAGCATTAAACAAAAATATCGCTGAAACTATTTGCAGCTAGAAGTTAATTATCCTTGTCATTGGGAAAATACAAGAAAGTATGTCCCAAGTAATAGCTTAGCCTGAAAGAGCTTATCGTGTGAAATCGGAACAGCCTGTGTTAAACTACCATCAAGAGTCTGAAGTAAATTACCAATACAACACAAACGTCACGAAGGCCCTGTATTGTCCATTAGCGACACAAGTATGTTGTTACCCTACCACGCTTCTCAATGTGATCACAACGTTTATTTAAAACGTAATTGGAATGTGTTTAGCCTCTGAGATACGGGTCTGCATCTTGGCAGTTATATAGACAATGCCTGCAGTGCGACTGACATTGATTGAGCTGCATGTTACATTTTACATTGCGCTTACGTTTTACAGATTTGGATTTTTGTCACACTGATGTACTCTGCAAACTATGTCCACTACACTATTATTGTAGATCGTTGCGAAAATTGACTGTAGCTCCTTGAAGCACTGTTTTAAGGCATATTCTAAAGGGTCAATATCAATTGCAGCAGCTTGACCCCATTAGAGTCGATTATTTTACGAAGAGTCCCGAGTGACCGAAGTCATAACGCGTTCATAATTTACTTCAATTATGATTGATAAAGCGTTATGATTCTACGGTATGATCATGAAGAAACTTCGCAGAAACATTTTCAATAACTGTACAGTTGTCAATACATGACATATCATTCAGCACAAATTTCGTTTATATGTCATCTTTCGAAGAGTGTGCACTATTCCAAGAAACCCTATGCAAATTCTCTCAACAAATTCTTTCAAACATCTGGCACGAGCATTACATCTTTCAAAAAATGTATTGAAGTCATCGCATATTATAACTGAGTTGCAACTACCTGAATTAACAACTGCCTTCATAACTTCAATTACCTCCTGATATTCATTCGGTGCTGTATTTCTTGAATTATTATCACAAGGCATGTGTACACGAATTAAAAGCTCGCTTTCCAAAGAAGAATAGTTAATCGTTACCCCACATACAAGCCTGTGAGGAATATCTAGAGGCATCACATGCTTGGAAAGTGACTTTTGGTACAAAATTGATATTCCATCATAAAGGCTCCCAACTAATATGTCGGACGTTGAATTCATGCCAGATTTCCCGACATATTGATAACCCTTATGAACACTAACAAAGACAAAGTTTCATTTAACAACCAAGTTTTCGGCAAACACAGTAAATGACAACGATGATGGTTTGGTTAAATTACAAACATTAGGGGCGCATCTCTTCGACCCTTCGACATTCCATGAGCATACATTTAAACCATACTTTTTGAGCTAGACCACAGGAGCAGCTGGTCAACACGGATAAGTTTCCTCAATGGTCGGAGACAGATGTCCGTCTTATTGATTGAGGACGCCATTCTTGCAGCGACGAACCATCTAGGTGCACTACAAGCAGTTTCTCTTTAATCAAACCACGAGCAAGCTCATTCTGTTGATAAAAAAGACAAGCTCGTTGGTACTCTATCCAGACAAACGCTAGGGCCTTGTTGTACTGTTAATACTATTTATGTCAACATAGAACCTAGTCAAACCTACAGATGTTCAAAGCCTAGACCTGAATGGGCAGTCGAGCGACCATATTAGTTTACCTCTTTCCCCTTTTGTGGTCCCTGTACATCGCATCCTTATCGAATTTATGCGTCTAATTCAAGGTCGATGGAGTCTACAAAGTGTATATTATACACACATATATACCGTACAGCCGATAGACATAATAATCTTGAATGTGGAATTATTTCATTTTCCTATAACAAGAACTGTTATCTGACAAATAATAGAGCATATTCAACATGGTGACATTCGGCTTCCTATATAAAAAAATAATATATATATATATATATATATATATATATATATATATATATATATATATATATATATATATATATATATATATATATATATATATATATATATATATATATATATATATATATATGAATATATATATATATATATATATATATATAAATCTATTTGAATGTATGCATGTAGGTATTTATATATATATATATATATATTTATATTTATATATGCATCTATATATATTTATATATTTATGTATGTATATTTGCATGTATGTATGCATGTTTGTATGTCTATTTTTGTATGTGTGTACATATGTATGAATATATATATATATATGCATATATATATATATATATAGTTATTTATAAATATATATATATATGCATATATATGTATAGTTACGTATACATATATATATATATATTCATATATATGTATTTCAACATGTATATATTTATATATTTATATATATATGTATATATGTATATTCATGTATATAAATATATATATATATATATATATATATATATATATATATATATATATATATATATGTAAACATGTATGTATGTATATGTACGTATATATGTGTATATAAAAATATCTATATATGTTAATGCATGTATATTTATTGCTGTGTACGAACGTATGTATATCCATATATACACATATATACATGTATCTATATATATATATATATATATATGTATATATATATATATATATATATATATATATATATATATATATATATATACATATATGTACATATATATATATATAGATTTACATAACTATAAACATGCATATTTCTATATGAAAGTATATATATGTATATATATACTATATATGTTAATGCATGCATATATATAGCTGAATATGAATGTGTGTATATACATATATACACATATATACATATATCTATATATATTTTGCATATATATATTTACATGCATTTATTATATATATATATATATATATATATATATATATATATATATATGTGTGTGTGTATATATGTATATATATATGTGTTATATATATATATATATATATGTATATAAATATATACATATATATATATATATATATATATATATATATATATATATATATATATATATGTAAAAATGTATGTATGTATATGTATATATATGTGTATATAAAAATATCTATATATGTTAATGCATGTATATTTATTGCTGCGTATGAACGTATGGAAATCCATATATACACATATATACATGTATCGATATATATTTATATATATATATATATATATATATATATATATATATATATATATATATATATATGTACATATATATATATAGATTTTATATAAATATATACATGTATATTTTTATATGAAAGTATATATATGTATATATACACTATATATGTTAATGCATGCATATATATATAGCTGTATATGAACGTGTGTATATACATATATACACATATATACATATATCTATATATATTTTGCATATATATATATATTTATATATATGTTTATATATATATATATATATATATATATATATATATATATATATATATATATATATATATATATATATATATATATATATATATATATATATATATATATATATATATATATATCTATATATATATATATATATATATATATATATATATATATATATATATATATATATATCGATGTGGCATGTGAGTAAGAAAGTGTAGGGTGCCTGAAGTGACTAAAGGGTAGAGGCAAATGAACTTGCAAATTAATAGATCTAATAATGCTGCCGTTTGTGGTAATTTCCATCTGTTCTCCTGTTTCATGCGATGAAAGAGGCGGTATTCAATTATACCCTAAACAACTTGATGTGCAATTTGATCGTGCAAACCGACGTTTTATGCAGATGCTTCGCTCGGCGAGCAATCACTGTTCCCATTCAAACCAGACCTGTGAGAGAGGGAAAAAAATCTGTATTTCTGAACTTTTTCATATAGCACACGCTTAAAATTCACAGCTGCTTAATATACTTATCGTTGGCGATGCTAGTTTTATTTTTTTGGATATGGTACCTGGTATTAATGCGCGTGAGACTATGACTGCTGCTTTACAATCAAATATCCGTAGCTATGAGTGGATAAAGGAGAGAATGAGAAAAGAGTTTTTGGTACAAGGGTATCGCTTGCATTAGGAGAGGTAGTGACCATTTTTGATGGCTTTGTAAAGCGTTATCGTTTACAGTACATTAAACCTTGCAATGCGCAGCATGCGCACGGATCGATGTCAGTATTAATGAAATACATCTGTATGATATCAGAAAGTTGTTAGATATTCACAGGGCAATTACGTAGCACATCAAAGATGAATCTTTGAATGTAAAGCCAGCATGCATTTATGTTAAGAATGATGAATGGTGCTTTTAGTCAAATAACAATTTTGGTATTTGCATTGATACCGCAGGCTGTATTTTTCACCCATTTATCAAAATACGACATTTTTAATAGAATACGACAATGACACTGATTGTAATGTACACCTACTCTACGCGCTTCACTAGTGGCATGTGTTTTAGCTCGATAAAAATTCTTAATATGCCTATTGTTTTAGAGAGGTCCAGTTTAAGTTCATACATTTGGCTATTATGAAATATCCATTCATCCAATTCATCGAGCTTTAGCCTAATCGACAGCTGTGCTTGTAACCATAATGTATATACAGTGCATAGTGCATATTGTCTCTTACGTCTCATAGTATATGCTGCTAATAATAAGGTGGATGGCTTTTGAAAGATAGCTCAGAACACTATTCGACGATGCCAATGTCCGTTATTTCATGAAAATTACATTACAAACCGCGACACATGGGAGCCTCATCGTGCTTCGATCACTCAAACGATCGTTTAATTACATCAGCTAGGTCGTTTTATTATATCTCTAGGGTAATTTATAGCACCAATAAAGAAACTATCGCAATGGTATGGTTATGCTATGCTTAGAAACAACCCATCCTGCCAAATGTTTTTGTACTACAAATGAGACTCTTTGCAAACAGCATGCTTGAGTACATGCTTGAAAATGGCAGTTAATAGCTGGTGTTTATTTTAAGCCAGGAGAGTGAAACAGACCATGGCTTGCGTACTGACCTTTCTAATCTTTTTGAACATCGCCTTACTATTGAAATCACATAGCATTTCTGACGATTTCTAAGAATTTTCATGAAGTACAGTATATATGTCGTCTCAGTACTTGCCACATGCTTGATTTACTTTCAGACGCGAATCAATTCTCGGTTATTCGCGGGGCGCTGTAATTGATGAACCTATTGATCAACTTTGTTAAATTTACTGTGCAGAGTAATGATAATTTTGAAATCGTGTCTTGAAATAACGCTATCGCTCACTAACATCTATAACCTTATGCTAGTTGCCAGTTACTCATTTGCTTGATTCCGAGTGGCAAAATAAATTGCAAATCAATCATAAAAGGGCGTCTATCACTTCGCGTTCAAAATGACTTCAGTGTGTCTTCATATTGAAGTATATGCGGCCCTTTCGAATTTCATCATTGTTCGTGAATGAGAAATAGACAAAGCGTTATTATGTGTAGTCGTTGATGGTTGACTTGAGATTCCAAATGAGCCTTATGGTTTGTACCGCAAAATGTTCTTGGCAAGGTTTACTCTATGTCGATTGTGGCTGCTTTTTCACCGAAAACGTCGTGGCTTAAGTTGGTCAATGATAACGTCAATACTTTTGGGTAAGATGAACAGGCTTCGAATAGATTATCATTCATGGAACTTGTCAAATTCTATTGCTGTCGACTAATGCACTTTATCATCCATACACAGACACACAAGTTGTACAGGCTACCATGCTGCCTGTCATATGCCTAACAGGTTTAGTAATAAATGAATCCACTTGATATTATGTTTGTCCAGTGCAGATAGGCAGGGATAAAATGTAGCTTTGCCAATCAAAATATGAGCACAGACAACAGATGCGCGAGATGTTTTCCAAGTAATTTCCTAATGGAGAATAACAACCATTCTTCGCATTTGACCGAAAAAGCAATAAAGCACTTGACTTCAAACTTTTGCATTTAGCCGAATATCAATAGCTAGCCCTCAAACAAACCACAAATGGTTTTGTGATATAAATATATATATATATATATATATATATATATATATATATATATATATATATATATATATATATATATATATATATATATATATATATATATATATTATATATATATATATATATATTTGGGTAGGCATAATAATATATATATATATTGATATATATATATATATATATCTAATATTCTAATCCACAGAGAGAGATAGAGAGACAGATATATACATATATGCATTTGGTTAATGCTTGGTGTCATCGAGTTCGATTAATATCCGGTGTCGTCGATAACCGCATATCAATGCGATTTCGGTATTGATGCGACTTATTGTGGGTACGCATAATAAAAAAATCATATTATTGTTAAAGTTCTATTCCATAAGGCAACAGCCGCATAACACTGCAATTTTATTGCTGACCAGATGAGAGAATTGCTGTTTTCGCAGCGCCATTTAAGAATATAGAGCACTTCTTTTTGCATGGTCACAAATGGCTTAAAAGTGCCTATTGTCATGCCATTTAATATGATAACCAAGCATTCTTTGTGTGTTAAGTAATAGTATAATCACAATTGCGTCTGCCTGAAGGGAACTTCGCTTTGTGCGTTTAAGGCCAAAACCTTTGGTGTTTTTGTTTAGTGATCCAGATCGATCCATTAGCTTGACCTTGTCAGGTACACGGTTTTCTAATACAACTGTCGTAAAATTTGTCCACAAATAGGTTGATCGCGTGGCCTAACCGAATAACGGAAACGTACTGTCATCCAACACTACGCACCAATCCTTCATATAGTTAACTGATGATAATTAATGGATAAAAACTGATTCATGTAGATATCTTATGATTCAATCCTCCTCCCATTAATCAATGCCCAATAACATGCCTTGTTGGGAAAGTTAAACGTACCAGTTAATCACTCGATACTGCTGTTTACAAGCATCAGATGCAAGCTAATTTCGCATGTGAAGCAATCTGAAATCTGTGTTTGACAAGAAATAAAAGGGGCCAACATTACGCATTACCATCTGCATGAACGAAATGTACACGATTTAAACTAAATGGGCATGTAGCTTTTGTGGGCTCTGTGTTCGTTGACGCTTTCAGAATAGCTATTACGGAATCTTTACCGTAAGAAATTTAACACCTACATGAACTCAAAAGAATAAATTATAAACGTAAAAAAAAGTCAAACGAATAAATGATTAACATACTTGAAGAGGAGATCGAATATTCAAAAAACAAATACGACAACAATAGAGTCGAGGATTCAACCTCATAATACACGGGATGGCGGAAAACAGTGAGGGAATCTCAAACGATTCGGTAGTCCCTTCACTGAGCAAGGTAATTCAACTGAGCCCCTAGACTTAATCCGGCCGCTATGGCTACATGAGGGGCCAACCTTATACCTAGCTACACTTGGTAGAGTAGTAAATAAAGATGAAATTCTCCACCATACTCTTTATCCAATTGAAATAGACATACCGTTATCTATTCACGCACCTCAAGTGTTTGCTGATTTAAGGACGACCTTAATAATAACAAGTCCGAGCTCATGCATCATATTGCGTACGACATTTACCTAGTCATATATATATAATTAATTAACGGAGACCAAACTCAATCGCGGGAAGCTTAATTATTGAAAATAAGACAATAGCAGAACAACGGAATGGCTGCTTTCATGTAAGGATAGTCCGTTCAGACAATCCATTGTCCATAAAACCATTATAATGACTATGATGACCACTTTACAAAGGATAAATGGATTAAGAAATATATGCAAGTAATTGTGATGATACTATTCTAAATGAAATGAATCAGCACATTTTACTGCGTATAACATCAGGCAAATGATGAAAAGTTCAAATTTGCAGTCTGATCAACTATTTTTGATCGAAGTATCATTTTCTGGAGTCTTAAATGCATTATAAGTTTGGTGGTGGAGATGTCTTATATGTAAACTAATCGGTTAATTGCATACGTATAGTAGACAGGGAATATATTGATGGCTGTTCATTAGAATTGTTGGGGTGGTATATCAACCACTGAATGAATGCATCAAGCCTCTGATAAATGATTTATCCCGAATATTACCGCATGTTAAGGGAGAAATAAAGGTCTTTTACATCACGCGCGAATTTATCATCAATCTACTAAATATGAATTACTAGGTAGGTTTGTATCTATGCTGGTTTTCTCGCGCAAACACTTTATTTTGAAGCCAACAGGTGTTACTTATATGAGTACTTCACTAATGGACAATATATTTTACAAGAGAAAAAACATTTTTAAGGGTTTCCCGTGCATGTGTTCAACGGATATAACCGATCATTTTTCCAAATACAGATACTAAACATAACATTGAAAAAAACGCCAAGGGCATGCAATATTGAGACAGAAAAAGTATATGAATAGATCATGCAAGGAACTTAGGGTTCAGATGATCGATGAGTTGCAATCTGGCAAAGCGCATGAATTCGTATCCTTATTCCATAACACTTTCTACAAATGCTATGATAATTGTTTCTCTATTGGTTTCTCATCTAAACCGAGGTAAAGTGAATTTTAAAAGTCTATTTTAGTTAAGAATAAAAATTAACTTCCGAGTAAAACATATCCCTCACGTTGTACTTAAAGAAATATAATAAAGCCTTTACTCAAATTATACATATATGAATCGATATCCACGTATATACCAATAAATATCCATATATTAAGAGATATGTACTTTTATTTTTATGGTAATAAAATTATTTGTATAAATAATAGCATGTTTATATATATATCAATATATGAAAATATATATATTGAAACATATATATATATACAAGTATAAATATCAATGTATTTATAGATATAGATATATATTTATATATATATAAATAAATACATACATACATCTATATATTTGCATTTTCAAATATATATACACATAAACTTCAAAAAGACAAAATGACTATAAATATATACACATATATAAACATCATAGATATGTATATATAAATTTATATGTATATATATAATGTATATATAAATATACGTATATATATATAAAAAAAATAAATATATATATATATATATATATCTATATATATATATATATATATATATATATATATTTATATATATATACATAAATATATACATATATATATATATATCTCTATATATATATATATATATATATATATATATATATATATATATATATATATATATATATATATATATATATATATATATATATATATATAGGAGTTAATGTCTGTGGTTTGCGTAACTGCTGAGAAACACCGCGATTGACCTGCCAGAACATCCATTAATAATTTTTGTCTCTCTATGCTTTCATTCTTTTCATTTCCTTGCAAATAATCACTGACAATGTCGTTGGGTACGTTTACTCGATCTGTGTCAATAAGAGACATCATAAACATTACTTTTGGCCTGGAACAAAAGTTCCGACCAAAATATTATTACTTACTTAGGAGAAATCGTGCATTCACCACAATGAGGAAAAAAGAAAAGCAGAATGAGCTACAACAAGAAACCGACAAATAGACAAACTGGTTAGATGACCTGTTGCAATAAATCGTGACCTATGGCTAAAAGTTAAGGTGCATGCGAATGAACGTGCGTGACATAGTTCAAGTTTTGTTAAAGAAGTCTTCACGAATTGGGGTCTTGGTAAAGTAATTCATAACGAAAAGCATTAAAGAGTCAAATAATCGATGGATTTCAATATTGCGTTATCTATGGTCAAGCTTGTACGATATGATAAGCTACATGAAGATGTAATTTACCTCATTAGTACTGTGCCTTTGACCTTTTATGAAAGTATTAATAAGACTCATATTCTCCTCATGTCATCAGGCCAGTTAACTACCCATGCGATAATTTACCTCATTAGAACTGTGCCTTTGACCTTTTATGAAAGTATTAATAAGACTCATATTCTCCTCATGTCATCAGGCCAGTTAACTACCCAAGCATGTACTACATTTAATATAACGAGTCCTCCCCTTCCCCTGGTCTGAATCAATTGGACGTATTACGATTCCACTCAAGGCTAAGCCATCGATTGGACAGTTGAATGTAACCTCTACTTAATGTAACGTATCAGTTACACGCAAACATATATCATTGTCAATTGTGTGCGATATAAACTCCTGTATATTTATGCTCACACATATTGTGCGTCTTTTGCACATAGGTTTTTATATCATCTTAAATACATTGACAGTGATTGTGACAGACATCTTTTAATGTTTGTTTAGTCATAGAGCAACCTCTCAACACACCTTTGGGATTGCTATGCTATGGTATTATACTGATGAATGCATGTTGAATGACGCACATGGACGATTTAAATTATCGCCAATAGTTCACTAAGCATGACATGCATTGGTTTGCATCTGGCACATATCATTCGGGAACATATGGATAATTAGGGTAAATTTAAAGATGTCACAGTCTGACTTCTGAGTCTCTGCAAACCCTGCCCCGCAAGAGCAATGCGCAGTGAACGCGCACTTGCTGAACCCGCCTCATTTGGTATTCCTATCTTTACTCTGTGGCAGAGGTAAGTATGAGGTTTAACAGCACACATAGTGACCAATTGAGATGTATTAATGCAACCGGTGCACGAGTAAGGTTGCTTGTATTTCATGGTACATAATAGTAGACATCAATAGAGCTTGTGCTTCATTGAGTATCACATCATCTGTACTTGAGAATTTCATTAGATCTCTTGTATCTATTTGCAGCTTAGAAACAAAATAGAAAAAAATGTACACAACTTTAATAAATCAATGATACACACTTGCGCGTCAAAGCTTTATAACGACCTCCCCGAATGTTTCGTTTCTTGTCCAAAGTATGCCTCTATACTAAGTACCTGAGTATAGCTGATGTTAGGCAAACTGCTATAAACATGATTAAGTATGGGTAGATACAAGATTACCTCGATTCTCATGAATAATCGGCATCGGGGCACGTTGTGCACAATAACACCACACTAAGGTTTCCAGTCGTTGCTCACCTGTTTCGAAATCTGTACCTACCAAGACCAGCATTCCCATTTCATTTCTTTACTTTGTGAACTGATAGTCTTGATTCTTTGACCCAAATTGAAATCGCAACATAGTGCATCCATGTGCCTTGAATAAGTTAACATCGCTCAAATTATGTTTCACGGCTCGCCTTATAGTCCCTATGACACCTAAAATATGATTTTTGAGTATAAACTGACCGAATCAATGCGGATCGAATGGTGTTGGAATTCTTGGCCTCCGATTAATAATGAAAGAGATAAATAACGTTCTTTGGTGCGATGCGGTATTTCGTGCGTGAACCTGACGCATATTGATGAACCCGGGTTCAGCCGCCAAATCAGCTTCCATAGAAACCACGTTGTCAAAAATAAATTCATATCTTGTTTAGTCTGGATCCGTCATGCCGAAGCGCTGAATTGTTCGAACATTTCTTCATGAAGCGTTCGATTATTCAGTTTTCCTCGGGAGGAGAAAATTGCAAAACAATGGATACCTCAAGTGCGGCGTACAAGGGGAGATTGACAACCTACTCGCTTTTGTGCAGCGAGCATTTTGTAACTGAATGATTTGACCAGGCACTCACAATGAGATATGCTCTCGGATATGGGTACAAATATCACCGGGATATTCTCCAAACTGCTATTTATCCCATATTCATGAGAAGTTGCACGGACTCGCCACCAGTCATGTGGTCTAAGGCAGTGGAGAGAAGCGAACCCCATAAGGTGAGCTGACGTTTTTTTCTTTGCATTGTATAAAAAATCATATGATTAACCCAGTTAGATACTGATAACATTGTGCACAGTAGAAATCTATTTCATTTTGTTGTGTCTTTCCATCGATATCGTTCTGAAACCAAGAACCGCACCAATCATTATCTCGCTATTGATATGTATACTTCCGCTAAGGTAGGTAGAGTTCATCATATCTTCACCAAAATTATGGGAATCATTGCACAAAGTTGAGACCGACGAGCAGGAGCACGCAAACTAATTTGCGACAACAAAAATGGTCTGTCAGGATCTATTTTCAGAGACCGCCGCCGCGTATCGATTGAAATTAAAAATACACCTTTAAACTATTGATTATATGACTTTGTCACCAGATAAAAATCTCTGAGTAGATATTTGAGGTATATTGAGGACAATTATATGATCCGCAATTTTCACAATGGAACAAATCTTTGCTTGGGATCGAGATATGAGTTCTTCCACTTGATTAACTGACAACACAAATGCTGAGGGTGGCTATAGAGGCAGAAATATGTTCAAATTAGCAACACTTTCATGTTGAACCTATACTCTATCTTGCAATATGACACGAGCAAGACAGGTGTGGAAAATAACCACGAAGTCCTTTCAAAATTGGTTGACAATAATTGAAGACTCCCTGTAGTTCAAAAGGATTTTGAATAAGGCAATCGACCTCGTTTTGATTAGCGTGCTCAACATTTATGCGCTCTTTGGTAAAATTCCTGGAAAATGTCAGAATTATGGCGTGGATGTTATCGGCGTATCCCTCAAGCACTATGTCATTTTGGGTGACTTCACACTTCTCCAATAACTATGGTAGTACTTAACGAAGCACAAATTGCAAAGAGACTGCGCACACTGTTCACTCGACCACAATTCGGTTACGTGGTAACACAAGGAAACCTTTTTGGCTGAATAGTACCGCGATAATTGCTCAGTCCGAATGAAACATAATACCTAAACAATGTTGTGGTTTAATTACATCCAATAAATGTTACAATAGCATCATTCTTTTACATATCCAGGGAACATTACATATTTGGTCAACCGTACGTTTGGTCTCGTTTTGATGTTATCAAAGCTATGTTGATAATAAAGAGCTTTTATTGTACTGAATATTGCAATGAACAGACGTCAAAAACAAGTATTAGATAAAGCGCTTTACGATGGTTTCTTAATATACCTTCAAACTCGTAATGATCGTTATAGGGGTTTTGGCAAAAGGCACGCATCGAATCATAGGGTATCACCCATTATCGCTTTCACGTTTAGCCATAGCACCACTTTTCATTGTGCTGAATTGTTCGCTTATGCATACAAAGTATCACTGTGTATAATATACAGTTGTCATAGTGGTATATATTTATATCAGGAGGTCATTGTCAGTATATACATGTCATATGCTTTTTACACACATTCAACTGAAGTGTTTGCTTTATATACTGGATATTATAAAGATATGAGTATATAATATATATATTTATATAAAGGTCATACATATGTTATTAGTATTGTAACATATTTTCTTTTATATAGTGTATATAGAGTGAATACAGATGCATAGCAACAACTAGTGTACCTACTGTATACCAAGGCTATCTGTGACTTCTTAACCTTCTACCGGCTGTTGTTAAATTCATCTTCCTTCTCTTTCATTGTTATATTAATTGCAATGCTCATACGTACATCAGTGCACATATTGACTTCAAACAACGGCAGGCAACATCAGACAATGGCAGACAACAGCAGGTCACATAAGATGGATGATCAGATACTAATCAGAGCCTTACACATAAAGCTGATCCGTAAGCAATGTAGGACTCCGCACAGAGGTTTGTATGAATAAATTGGATTCACTTTACCAAGCACCATAGAATTGCTTCGACTAACTTTATATAAGTCAGAACAAATCCAACCATTCAGTTTCTGTACATATATATATATATATATATATATATATATATATATATATATATATATATATATATATATATATATATATATATATATATATATATATATATATATATATATATATATATATATATATATATATATATATATATATATATACATAGTTATTCTGGATGACTTCTTAACCTTGGTATTACCGGTTGTTGTTATATCACACTAAGCAAAAATATATAATCAGTTGCGCAATGATAATGTATGGCATATATGATTGACAATACAGAAGCGGATGCAATTATTTCAATGCAGAATAATTGGACGGTCTGATGCACGAGCCCATATAGAGCATTCAATGTATGTTTTAGACGCTCAAAACCCAGCCTAAGATTATGCCATAGGATCACCCACATCATGTATATTTAGAAAATCTTCCACCAGTGATCTTGTGACCATTTGTTAGCTGATGAAATACGTATATTGAAATAATATCATTGATGTATAATTACGTGCAATGAGGTAGTTTACGCAAACTGTGTTATGAAAAACGATGTTTGAAATATGATATACTATTTTGAAAAACTGATTTGAGATCATCACGCAGCATTACCAAGAAATGTTCTTGAACGGTATTTTTATAGATGGCCGATGGTCTAATAACGATTATTTGACACCCTGATTGTGGCAAGGCCGACCACTTACTGCGACAATAATCTTTTGAATAAGTAATCATCCACCACGTTTCTTTGATAAACAGATCGATGGCTTTTCTATCACCTTTCTAATGAGAGTAAGAAGAAAACTTAGTAATTTGAATCAGTACAAATTGAATATCGCACGAGGTACGTATATTAAAACATGTTGCTTCAGGTTAGCACATCTTCTAGTCAAACGTAACCAATTTTATCTTCAGACACAAAATGGTGTGTTTTCTTTTCCCTTATTTGAAAGTTGCACGCAATCGGCGAGTTTGTCAAAATTCCCAGGTATTATAAACATAGGTTCATTCTGTTATCCGACACCTGAGATAACTTGGCCATGTTTAGGGGTGTTGCTTGTCGATCGCATACTGCAAGGAATGTACGCATATGAACCTTTAAAAATAGTTTGTTAAAATTGAATACACAGCTTAAGTATCAATCTGGGGCCGCATCAATATGTCGTGTGCCAATCCCAAGCTAATTAGGCTCAATAATGTATGACGAAAGACCGGCCGATTTTGCGAGATCAAATAGGTCAGTTCGTCACTTACACATTCACTGACACATAACCTGGCCCATTGATTCACTCATTCAGCCAGTCACTCAGTCAGTTAGTCACTCAATCTCTCACTTACTCATCCACTCAATCGCCGACTCACTCATTCACTCACTCACTCATAGAAAGACTCCGTTAGTCACTCAATTATTTACTTACTCATCCACTCATTCACTCACTCACTCTCACTCTCTTACACACTCACTCACTCACTCACTCACTCATAGAGAGACTCAGTTAGTCACTCAATCATTCACTTACTCATCCACCCATTCCTTCACTTATTCACTCACCCACTCGCTCACTCACTCACTCACTCAGAATGATTCGCTGTGGTACTCATTTGGTATAGTTAAAACTCTTTGTGATCTGAACATCGTTTGAGTTTGGGCTAGGTTTTGATATAGAAGGAACCAATGCTATCTAAAATGCTATATTAGTTAATAATGAGCGGATGCAGCAGGAAACGCATAACGAGAACTGAGGGCACTGAAAACATAAACTGAATAATATGACATCTGTAGGCTGCCACAAAATAGAGTTTTCCCACTTCCGTTACGGGAGAAGTCTTCAGGACATCGTTACAAAAGTCTCCAGAGAAATAAGGAGATGGGGCTTCCGTGAAGCGCAGGTGGCGCCGTGCTATTGTGAAGCGTGCTAACCTTGAGTTAAAATAATAACCCCATTCTTACAGCAATTGCCATCGAAAAGAACAACAGGTTCAATGTGATTCAGTAAAAATGGCTAGACTGCGGAAGGTGGTGATTACCAACATTACATTTCATTATATTTCGCAGTCTACCCTTGTGTAAATAAAGAGACATTATTTTTGAGCTACTAAATATAACGACCGTGTATTGTTTAACCGATGCAGGTGGTAGTATTTATGCGATAGTCGCAGTGAACCGGTTTCGGCGAAATTGAGGAAGCCTGATACAATGCAGTTTACGTTATGTCACTCGTCAAAAATAGTGAACAATAGATTGAGGAGAGATAGGTTGCTGTGGCTGTTGTCACCCTGAATTGATTGGCACAAATGTTCTGCCTGAAGTCGTGGTGAATGCAATTTCTTAAAGGATTTGCCCGTAACGATGAATGTTTATCGAATAATGTGCATAGATGATGCCATCCCGACATCCTTATATAAACTGGCCGCTGAGCACGCTCCGAGTAATCAGTTTTAAAATTTGGACCTTTTGATTATTTGGCTCTAACTCTGGCTTCCGTCAAATTCTTTACCTGTGTGTTCTTCAATATGGGCTATACTGTACCAACGTGTGGATCAACTAACTATTGCCGAGAGTGTCAGATGAGTAGGAAATCAGGAAGTAGATAAATAAGTTTTGGACACACCAACACTAATGTGTTATATGGTGTCTACTAGAGTGGAGGAACAATGAACCTATACGATTGTCCTGATTAGCAGCCGTCATCCATGTAGGTGAAAATGAACAAGAAGATGAAAAAGATAAAAATGCGAACGCTTATCCTAGGTCGTGTCACAACCAGCAGTTTGGCAGTCTATCTAAGCCTCTCGTCTATGTGAAATATACCGACACGAGTCGCAACCCACGGCAAACCGTTAAGACATACAGGGGAATATAGTGGGCGTATTCTACTACCGCTACTACAGGGGGATCATTGGCATAAAACGCTCGGGTAGTTTCGCTGAACTTACTGCGATTGATTCCCACAATGCCATTGCATCTAAGATAAGACATCCGGAACGATCACGTGTCTTGTAAGCTGTATATCAGTTATCGCTTTTGTTTCCTCCAATATCTTAAATGAATAGTATTATATTACACGTTCACAATATCTTTGCAATGTTTGCATGTACGGTTGATTCAAATCATGCTGTCACTCGTCAGATATTACAATAATCGACTGGATTAACCCGAGGTTAATCAATCATGCATACCTATAGTCATCTTCCAACTACTTGCGAATTATCGTGTCTATATTTGATAATGTGACAAAACCATCGTCATGTACCTTTTATATCAGCGGTATATCTAAGACATATTTGATATATGTGAGGGAAAGCATAGCTAATTACATCCGTGTTCAACCTGCGTTGATTGCAAATGACAATTTTGCATTTATTTGCAAACACGATGTTGGTTTGTCGAAATGTTGAATGATTTTGATCTAGAGAAAAGGCAATTTTCTCATATTAAACCCATGAATTAACTCAAAATAAGAAAGGGCAACTCATACATTACGTTGAACATAATTACATTTTTCTTTCGTAAATGCTGGGACATAGATAGACATACATAGGATATACTATTTTGACTTAATCATGACCATCAGTGGTTATTCTTAATGTGATTATGTAAAAAGAACCTCCCGTAAACTACCTGCCATTCAGCTAAAAATGTGGAACATATCAGTCTATGTTTTTGCATTCAGTGACAACATTATTTACTACTGTCTAAAGGCAGGCTCTAGGCACAAATTGCTCACCAGCGCAAATCATATTTACACCCACAGTAGTGGGGAGACGAATCGAAACTTTTAACTGTCCTATACCCTCAAAATGGTTTGTCTGATGAAAAAGCTGTCGGTATTTGTGTAAAATGGAATGCCATTTCCGCCATTCTATGGCAAATATTGAGATTATTATTCGCATGATTTGGCCTAATCATACTTAAGTCCAATGTGTTGGCTCACAATACTAAAGTTTAGCATGATGCTGAAGATCCGATATGATATCACATATTTTTCAAATTCCATCATCATTGACTTGGATAATCTTGACTTATGGAAAGGCATTTATAGCGCGAGCCATGGTGACCAGTTTGTGGGGAAAAATATACATCATATAGCACATCGTAAGTCAATAGATTGAGACCATATCGCTCTCATTCCGAGTTTTGATGTTAATTGTATGCCCAGTTTAAGGTTTGGAGATGACTTGGGTCAGCATGTGGGCATTGTTAGATCATAACACAAATTCCTTCGACGTTTGTTGATAAATATATGACCTATTAAGGAAGATCATTTAATTCGTGAAAAATAATGTGTATCCACGTCATTAAAGAACGTTATTGCTTGGCAGTTTCTCACAATGAGGAGCAAACAGGATCATTTTATATTAGAATTGATTGGTAAGAGACGTTGGGTATTGCAATATTGACAGTGGCTGTATTTAGAAGCTATTTGTCATCAACCATATATACACATACACACACACGCACACACGCACACACAAACACACACACACACACGCACACACACACGCACACATATATAAACATACATATATATATATATATAGATATATATATGTATATATATAGATAAATATATATAAATATATATATATATATATAAATATAAATATATGTATATATATATATATATATATATATATGTATATAGATATATGTATATATATATATATATATATATATATATATATATATATATATATATCTATATATATATATATATATATAATCTATATATATATATATATATATATATATATATATGTTTAAATCTATTATCTTCAACCAAAGTGTTCTACTTTAGCTGCTTCTGCTCCCCATTTGGGAATCACACACCAGATGTTCGTAAGACTAATATAGAGACCCAAACATACCTGCGGCACAGGTGTATCTCATTCGCTTGGACAATTCAATGCCCTACTCAGACCAACGTTTATACGCCCACTGTGACTGTGGTGAAGAATACTGTGATTCAATGATTTAATACTATGTCAAATAGCCTGTTGGTGGACGTATGAAAACATAACACTACAAGCAGATTATCTAACCTTCAACACACATCATGACTATAATACAAATGGACCTCATGCTATAGTCTGTTGTTAATCTTGTGGGAGAAATCTTTTATGTTGCCAGAGGCTCTTAAGGTCCGATGTTTTCCCCGCTTGTTCTAATAATCGAAAGGAAAATTGTTTCACCCTTTGGCAAGTAGAAAAAAAGCAAATCCGTTCTGCAGGCTAACCATTATCAAGACATAGCAGATCATTTGATGTGCTGGTTCGTTGATCATCTACACCATCTGTTCATTGACATTGCAAATGCCGCTGACTTACTGGCAATTATTTGTTTTCCATTCTCATTTGGATGACTCACTAGTGCGAATTAATGGCCGCTGCGTGTACTATTTACGACTCGTGTTTGCACTTCCGTTGCTCATTTCCGGCTCCTACCTGCGTCAAAATGACTAACCTTTTTTGTGTCCACTGCCTGGTAAATTGCTGGACGGAAATTTTAACAGCACGTCATATCGGGCGGTGTCATTTGGACGATGACACTGCATTTATTGTTGTTATGGCAAATGATGTTTCATCGACCTCAAGTACGTTTCATTACGGAGAGCATATCACATAATACAAACGGTAATTGTCAGCACTACTACTATTTAAAGATATATGTTTCATTTTCCCTAATTTCTGTTTTTAACGTAATTTGCATGAAAGTTATTGAGCTGCGTTTTGTTCAACAGACTGAAACTAAAGTTAGCTGGCTTTAAATCCCGATGAGCTAAGCTAATTATAAATGCATATTCTATTATGCGAGACCACTCAGAATGCGAATGACTGAAGAGATGAAATCGATTTAATGCAGAAACAAGCTCGTGTGTTATTGGTTTAGGTAAGACAAATGTAATTACATTCACCCGTGGAAGGCTAACCTGAGAGTTAGCTGGTACAGGCTCTTACCATCGCACACAGAATGTAAGCATTAGACATACCATTTGACCTTGTTTCAATTTGTTAAAAGCACCTGTTGCCACTACATATGTTTAATATTTCCATTCATTCTCAATGTTCGTGACTTTTATGTTTGGTTGATAATAGATGTGAAGACTGTCGTAACATAATTTTACATCAGTGCATAAATGAACACTAAACTGTCAATACAAATGGAAAACAAGGTACACAACGGCACATGATGAAACCTTTGCAGGGAGTGACTCGAACCACAATAGCTAGATTGATTTGATTCCCTTTATACATTGCTCTTGTGTGAAAAAGTTAACAACAAGACATTTTAGCAAACTGAATGACAAAAAAGACAACAGTCGAATGCCAACTTTATCATTAACCTAATATCACCACCGTATGTGCCGTTTTTAAGTAATAAAACGGTGTCAGAATGAAAGGTTGTCATTTGTATTGACAGTTGAAATGAAATGTGATTTTAGGTGGAATGTACACGAAGAATATACTCTTTAAGTTGCTCATGATTTGTCCCTCAGGATCTCATGTATGGTTCTTGCAGACTAACATCACGTCCAATAGTTGCTACAATGACAATAAAATACGGTGGCTGTGTTGCCTCAGTAACTTGGTCACTTATTCTCTTTTTTGTATTGGCTGCTTTGAAATATGATATAGCAAACCAAGGATATGATTGATCAAATGCCAGGCTAATCGGTAAAGTCTGGAAAAAGCAATCATATAGTGGCTGTAAGGGGTTGTGTGTGTCTGAGTGTGGGGGGGGGGGTGTTGTGGTAACGGATGTTACTAGGTTAGTTAATCTCTGCCTGGCCAAAATTTAATCGAGAACAATGTATCGTTATTGATTTAGGCTGATGTAAGGCATATTTGAGACGCATACAATCAGTTTTGATATATTATAATTGGCAGCCGTAAGAATATGTCAGTACGCGCCTATAGAGAGGATGCTACCTCACAACATTCAATGTATGTTATAAAACTAAAAAACTGAGCCTAGCCAAAGGCAGGGTCATCTCATAGGATCATTCATATCATGCACATTTAGAGAATCTTACCACAGGTGTGTCCTTTGTTGCCTGATACAATGCGTATTGCGAAGTCTTGAACGGTATTTCTGCGCGTTAGTCGATGGTCTAATAAAGATTAATTTGAACACAACGAATCATCATTCTGTTGCATTGTATTGAAAACGAAAAGTGGTCGTCAGATTTTGATGATGATTATTTCATTGTGTTATCTGCTATATACGTTTACAGGCAACGAGGGATGTAGATGATTAAATAGACAACCTGATTGTTCCTCGTTTGATTACGATTTTTATATAAAAATTATTTGACCGACATTGGCATGTTTTTAACTATGTCATTTTGGCCTTTAAATTTTACAACGGTCCATTTATGTATGGGAAAGAATGTATGATTTGTAAAGCCCGTTTTCATTGCACGTTGATTGAAAGGGATAATTTCGCATACGACTTGTACATAACGTTACGATTTTGCTCCCGAGTAAAGCGATTTTGTATTACTTACATGGTGCATTAACTCAAAATATCAAATGGTGAGTCATGCATTATGTTTAATATTTTAGTGTTACTTTTGTCGAAAAACCGAAGGATTTCCTCGGTGCGTAATATGCGTGTTGCAATGAGTACAATTTATTTCAGACTTGAAACTGTATTAGTAAAGAGGCATGCCTTCATTGGCTTGATTATGGTGAACCCCCCATAAATCACCGGTCATTTCCGTTGAAAATTGTGGAATGTATTAGCCTTTAATTTTGACAACATGCTTAGCAACGGTCCGGTCCAAATGCATGGTCTGCGCATTGCTCAACATTGCAAATATATTTACATCGATAGAAGCTGACGTCAAGATATATGGAGAACCTCTTTTGATCAAATAAAAGGAGACTATATTGTGTGTTGCAGATATTTAGTTAAACACAAAGAAACCATCATAAGCACATGAACAGTGTTCAAACATTAAAAGGGATTTTAGATGAAACGATACATTATAGCGTGCACTTCAATATAGGATCCGTCAAAAGTTACCTGAAACAATGCAAAGGTCAAAGATGGTAATGTGACAGTTAACAATTCTCTTGATTTTGCTGAAAAGTTTGCGATAGAAATTAACTGCCACATCGAATATACTATAATCGGCCTGAGCCACAATCACAGAAATTGGTCTCTTTCTAGCACTTACCACTTCTCGGTGGCCTATATCCACGGCTTGGTGCATATTTAGGACAGCAAGACCCGGAGCTATACCGAGGTTGCGTCCCTTCAGGACATTTCTGATTTCTGCACAAAGTCACAGCACAAGCGACCTCATACGTGTCCCTATCTGGTCTACAGATGCAGCGAGCACACGGGTTCGGATTATGCACTCTCTGACCAACCTCACATTCGTCTACGCTGTAAGAGTAATGTTCACTGAGCTTCTCAAGTGTCGTTGCATTGACAAAGATAGCTGCGCTTTGCAGTAGTGCCACCACTGACAGACACGCCATACTGAGAGATGTTTGACTAGGAAGTAGACCCGTCGATTATATATACTGTCTTGTTCATCGCACTCCAATTACTCCATTATATACAACAATTGACCAGACAACTAAAATTAAAATGTACCAAAGCAAGGATAAATACCAGTTATCAAACTGGATAAAAAATTAATAAAACCAAGCTTCAACCATTCGGTCGATTATAAAGCTGCCGAAGCAATTTTGATGTATCCTTTCTGATTATATAGGAATGGGCTTAATGAGGGCACCGAAGTCATTTAGAGCCATTAGCGAGACCCGTCCTAATGGAACAATATATATGCATATACAAATATATATATAAATATAAATTTAAATATATATATATACATATATATATACACATATATATTTAAATATATATGTACATATATGTATATATATATATGCATATATATATAATTATATATATATTCACACATATATAAATATATTTATTTATATATAAACGCATATATCTATATATGCAAATATATTTTTATGAACGCAAATGCATATAAACATATATATATATATATATATATATATATATATATATATATATATATATATATATATATGTTTATATGTACATACTAATAATAAATATACATATACATTTATATATAAGAATATCTATACATATTCATCTATATAAATATATACATTTAGTTCCATATATATATAAATATATGTTTATGTATATGTATATATTTATTTATCATATATATATATATGTATATATATATATGTTTATATACATATGATGAATATATATTCACATATATGTATATATACAAATATATCTATTAATTTATTTATATATTTAAAAATTTACCAATACATATATATTATTACACGGATATATATGTATAAGGATATATATTTATATGGATGTATATGAATATATATATGTATATTTATATGTATACATATGTATATTTATATACTTATACTTATATTTATACTTATACATATATACATATATATATATTCACATATGCATATATATAAAAACATTTAAAATTTAAATATATATATAAATATATATATCTATATATATATATACATATACGTATAAATATATATGTATATACATATATATGTATATATAATAGATATATATATATAGATATATATATATATATATATATATATATATATATATATATATATTATATATATATATATATAGATATAAATATATATATATATATAATATATATATATAGAGATTATGCCTATATATATATATCTATATATCTTATCTATATATCTATATCTCTATATATATCTCTCTCTCTATCTCTATCTATATATATCTCTATCTCTATATCTCTATATATATCTATATATATTATATATATATATATATATATATATATATATATGCATGATAACGGGCCTTTGGTTGGTACATAATGCATACATATTTCGATGGATTGAACGTTATATCATGGTTATTTCCGAATAGGTAACAATGATCAACCAGGTTTTGCAACCAATTGGCGATATCAGACATAGATCGTCGGCACAAAATGCGTCTTTCATATATCATTTATAAAACAGCTGGTAAATGATCTCAACTACGGCTTGAAAGATGATCGACATACACATTATATCATTTAGGGGATAAAATACCACCACATCGAGAGGATGCATAACACCACGTAACACAGATTATCTAACTCAAATCAAAGGCTTGCCACTTTTGATGAGCTTATCAAACAGCAACCAATGATTGACCTTGTCAAAAACATTGGGCGCATCTAGAGAGATAGTTACACAGGGCTGCCAAGACCCTTATATTATTGTATAATGCACTTAGCGGTGTAAATACATTAATTCTAGTGACCGGCTTTGAAGCCTAACTACTCGTCTATAATATCGAACAGCTCTAACTCTCACTTATGAACAGCATGTAACGAGAGCAGCAGGCAGGTAAATATTTGTATCACTGGTATCCCCAATCTTATTTTTGATTATTGGTATAATAGAAGACTTCATGACGAAAACTTGGAGATATCCATTGGTTGATAAAACATGAGAACAACAATGACACATAAAAACGTATGCTGTCGTCAGCATAAATAACATATTCTGAGGCAAGACCATCTAAACCGCATTATTTTCCTCGTTTCAACGTTTGTATTGCGCGTCGAATGTGAGTAAGAGAGATCTCATAGGTAGTGGTGTCAATATCACATCTGACCGTTTCTGTTAACCGACCCTATCCCGACACTGGCTCGCATTATTAAAGAGTGCGAATTAGTGGTCATGCCATATGTCAGTGATATTTTTAGCGCCGTTGACTGTTGGCGCCAGGGGTATCGAGCGGTTTTGAGCGCATTTCACTCCTTTCCAAAATCTGCATGTGCATTGACGTTGATGGAGGGCGTATTTTAAGCTAAGTCGCGCTAGCCTCGTCGGCTTGCATGGACTATACCGTGGTTTGCGCGCGCGTGTCGAATTATAGTCGTTGTAGAAGAAAGCAGTGGGTATAACTCTCAGGGTGATCGCTGCCAGGTAATATGCAGTCAGCAGAGGATCTTTTACATCACTTTTCAGAGATGGGACTGCCATCTTATGTGATCAACCGAGTCACGAGTAACCAGTTAAGTTGTTACACCTAGGGATCGAACCTACTACCTGCGGATCGAAAGGCGAGGCAGTAAACCACTATGCTACGGGGACCGGCCTTGCTAGTATGGGCGCCACAGGGGCGTCGTCATAAAAGCACCGACTTCATAATATGGGTGTGCAGATTAATTATGGCAATGTCATGGTGATCTCCATGTCTGTGTGATTTTATGATCTTAATGGTTCTGTTTTCTTAGGGAAGTTATGATACAGAGAGCCTGAACGTATGTTATTGGTTTTAACACACTCGCGAACTTAAATTTACATGTCACTAATAGGTTAGCGTGCATAAAAGGAATCCCATTTACACCTTTCTTTTAATGTACACATGGCAATAGTTGCCAAAAACGGCTTGAACATTTCTGATTTAACAAAAATAACAACAATCACAACAACAACAATTTTGGTAATGAACAGTGAATGATACAGATACAACTGGACATTACAACCGAGAACATTTAAATTATGTTATGGTTAGCGACTTACTTTACTCACGAGCACTCTCGTCAGTATCTTTTTGCGTATGATAGTCATCTCTTTCACAATTATAAAACACTCAATTAATGCAATTGCCAGCCAAAGCCATATTCATAAGGCAGCATTGTCTTTAAATGCAATACCGATGTGATGTGAGACAGCATATCTCGCGTCAAATGCATATCGCAGAATAATAAACTCTTAAAGCCCCGGAAGTCACAACACTCCTATATATGTCCGCTCACAAGTAGCGTTTTGGTAGTCTATTGACGAGAACAGCACGTACTCTTGCCTTGTAACGCGTTTTCTTATTATGACTACATGATATTTGGATAGATCCCATAGCTTTGTTTATATCACAGCAAACGTTTGATTTAGTGATAACGATTGATGAAGTTGCCATATCTACAGCTACAACGATGTCATATGACATATGGACTTTGTGATCGTGAATAACAACAACTATTTTGTGTGATGTGTCAAGATCGCCATGTAATTGCTAGTATTGATTGCATTTGGTAAAACGCCAGATGATGCATGAGGCAGAATGCTATATGAGTGCATCAGAGCGGAGGCTGTAGATGTTAACCTTAAAAAGGCGGGGCACTGCTAATAACTTTTGTCGCCTTGCAAATATGTGGCTGCAATGACAAATGTAGAAGGAACATTATGTGCATGTAAATAAGAATGGGAAACAACGGGTGAGCGTTCGGTAAGAATGTGGATTTATCATCAACAGCATGATGGATGAATAATAAATTATCTATGTAGTCCTCTGATGTACCTAATGCTGGATTTGCATTCGAGTTCATTCGACCAATCAATCTTTGACAGAAAAATGTGACTACCATTATTCGAATCAGTGAGTCTGCATCAACATAAAGCGTCAAAAAACTAGATAACAGGAACACAAGAAAACTGTTGGGTAACGAGATCGCCATGGCAGTGAGTTCACAGGGCATCGAAATCCGGCGTCCAATCAATGTTCAGGACCATTGCTAACCGTAACCTTAAAACGGTGCAAACGGCTAGCATCCAAGCTCTGGTCACGGCATCATTTTTGTTAGTAGTGTGAGCGTATTACGCTGCATTCTCAGTCACCCTTAGATTCCCATAATTATGGCTGCGGCTCGGAACACACCCGTGCTGGTTGCTCAAATGTGCATGCAAGCTCAGATATATTCCATGTCTAATTAGTGACACATCTCCATCTATCCAATCTGCAATACAATCCTCTATTTCTAACACTTCTATTTTCATACGCAGCACATGAGTTGGACTATTAGGGAAGGGATGACTCATTGCAAAGTTATCCGTCTGAGTCTAGTAGCATCAGGTGCAGGCTGTGTCATAAGTAGATACAGAGAGAAATTTTCGCAGCTTGAAACTCTCCCTTTATAAAAGCAGACGCAAGAGCTACTCGATTTTTGGCATTTCGTTATCGCTGTCGCATTTCGCGACATGCACACACACACACACACACACACACACACACACACACACACACACACACACACACACGCGCGCGCGCACGCACACACACACACACACACACATGCGCACACAAACACACACACATATATATATATATATATATATATATACATATATATACACACACATATATATATAAATATATATATATATATATATATATATATATATATATATACATATATACATATATTTAATCAGTCCAAGTTGTAATCGGTAGCGATATTTATAGTATTTGTTATTTTTATGCTTAGCGCATATAGCAAACTCGAAATAGCATCCTTTAGAAATGAAATACGAGATGCTTTATGTTGTTTTACATAGGTTTTTTACATCTGTTGTAAATATATCTAACGTGGAGAAGCGTGGATTTTATCTTACAAACACACGCTTAACGAGTGTTATATATAGGCGAAGTCATTTTGTTTTCATTTGTTCATTCTGATGTACGATGGTATATTGCAAGTTAAGACATGTAATTTTAGCATATATATTTTGTCTATTGAAACAAACGCTTAGAATCTAATATTCTGGTCGCAATTATGCTGTAATGAACACACTCAACGCAAATGAAAGGTGTATGCTTTTTGCAACGACGGGGAATATGAGAATTGCTTGATTATGGTTTTAAAGTACACAAAAAAGAAAACCAAAATGCTTTTTGGGTTTTATGTACAATGGCCCGGCAATAAATATTTTTATTCCATGCAAATCATGTTTGCTAATCAAGAGGAGAGGAAACAATGAGAACCATGTAGGTTAGTTATCCTATATTTGCTACATTAGGTTTTTCGTGGCTGGAACTCACATGCGCAGCCTCTTAGCCTAGTGTCATGGTAAAATGATGAATCAGTGATATCCAAAATGGGTTCCATATTTTAGCCTGAGGAGATATGGCTAGAGGCACCATCTTTATCAGTATTATGTGATTGATAAAGTTGCAATGCGAAGTTATTCATTTCTCAAATATCACTGATGGAAATGTTACGTCAGGAGCAATTAGAATGTACCACAAAGACAATTTTGTTAATGCATCTTAGCTCTGGAAAAGCAAAATTATACAATATAGCTAGATCGATATTCCGCAAATGCTAACTTAGCTGCATCAAAGCGAGTGCACATTTGCACGTATTTCATACAAGGTTCCCCCAGGTGGTTTGTGGAAATTAATTCCACATTTCCTTAAACTGTATTAGTGATGCATTGATAAAAGGAAGGCCTTAATGCGTAGTGTGGAAGCGGTTATTGCAGCAGGTAAAATGATCTCCCATGGTTTATATTTAACCTAATGTTATGGCGACGGAGTGGGCACCATTGGCTACAAGCATCTCATAGCTGTGAGGCTATAAATTGTTGAAGGCCTATCAATCAATAATTACAATACAATTTATATGTGCAGACAGGTTAACATGACAATGGAACGAATGGAACACGTTTGACCTGCTTACAAAGCAAAGATGCTACAGATCAACACAGAAAACGTCTCACGGCTTGGTTGGTTTATAAACACCTGTTGTTGATCATTAGCTGCAATCGTCGCAAAGGCCTTACAACGACAAGGGTATTGGCATTTTGGAGCAAACCCGGATTATCATCATTTTGTTCCATTTGATATTGCTATGATGGGTGGAACTGCATAACAAATATCGAGTAACATCAAGCCAGACGTTACATGGAGTTATGAATCGATAATACTTACGTGTACTGTATACTTGTAAGGAGGTGTCTATGTTAAGCAAAGTCAAGTCATCATATAATCATCGATATGCCTTCTTAAATAATGGGGTGCCCATATACCCCGTTTATATAATGCTCGCAATTAAATAAATCCTTTTGAAAAGCACACAGAGAGTAGCAGAGGAACTGTTTTTATATAATGTTATTACGTAATGGAACATAGGGTTACATATATTTTTTATCGCTTCTTAACCCTTTATGCTGCTTGATTGGTAATCAATTGGTCGCACAAAGGGGATCAATCGAGCAATCAGAAAATCTGCGGCAGAAAAACATGAACGGCATACTTCGGGAATGCGGATATCATCACAACTCCAAACAAAATGAAATCCACAATAACTTTAACAGACCTTTTTACTGATCTCAGTAATATCATTGCATGATTTCAAACAACCGATAATGCTGTATTCTATTCAGGATTATTCTTATAATCCCACTAAGCTGTGTCAAATAATCTATCATCTTATCAATTTTATTTGAGTTGAGAGCAGCATTCTCCTAAATCAGCGTTGTATATGCTACAACATATCTGTAAAGGAAAGTATTGCGATATAAGCGAAGCAAATATTTTGTATTTACATTCTTCACTATATTTCCATTACCTTTATTGAATCCCACCTGCGTCGCGTTAACAAAGGTACATTTATAACTGTCAGTATAAATTGCGAACAAATCTAAATAGTACATAGTTAATGATAAAGGGACCGATTAGTGTGGCAACTTCATTCTTCCTCACGAAATGTTGCTTCACACAAACGCAGTACTTAATTGCGAGGAAAAAACAAGGGTCGGAAATTATAATGCTAGTCGATTGAGCTTTGCCTTGGTCTGCCGTCGGATGAAGTATCCGTGGATACCGGATTGCAAAGAAAGACAATTAGTTATTAGGTACAATTACAGGATTGAACAACATTTATTCCAAGCTTTGTGTTCGTTTCAAATTAAGGTGCATCAAATTTGACCTTTGCATTTATCTTCATTAATTAAAATAGCGGTTTACGTGATCAATTATTGAAAATCAGATATGTCCGATTTGGATGCATTTATAATCACTGATATAAGTTATATATTTACATCAGGGTACACCTTTGGAGGCATACATGGAATGGAGGAACTATTTTTGTTTTCACAATGTCCTGAATTGTATTATAAGCATTACCAATGTTCCCTTGAATTCGAGTTGCAAGAATATTTCTATAACACGTTGTGAGTTTTGTATTTGGCTGCATGAGGTGCAAAAACTGATATGGAGATAAACAAAGCCATATTGCTATTGCGTGCTGCATGATAAGTAAATGCAAGTTAATTTCTGGAACACCGTTACGTCGTAAATTTGACATTGAACTATGTATGTATAAGGTTTTGCAATCTTTTCGCAATTGATAGCTGAAAACGCAATTCTTTGGATAGACTTTGTTTATATATCGATTATTCGCTACTCTTAGTGACAAAATGACATATAGCCGACAAATACACAAACATTTCCTCTCTTTAAATGGTTGACGTATTGAAATATTAAAGCAATTAAGTGTAACAAAATAAATATATGCTGTCATGAATAACTTCGAATGGGCGGCTGCTAACTGCTAACTATATCACCAACGTATACATATAAGATATTGGATTACGGCGTGCAAAGTTTTCTCAGTGACCATGTGCATCAGGTCATGTTCATTTCGTGTCTTGAAGTCACGGTGACCCTATGCATTGGTTACAATGATGACTCAGTGACCTCAGTTGTATGGTGACCTCAGTGTATCAGTGACCTCAGTACCTTGGTGACCTCTGTATTTCAGTGACCTCTATGGAATCATGACATGTATGTCATAGTGACATCAATGGCATCGTGACCTCGGTCTCTCGGGTACACTATTATATCACCTTAACACTGTGACGTAAGTGTGGATATCGGCCTGATGTCCAATGATAGGCGGTACAATTTCCTTATAATACTGAGAAGAAAGACTATTCGCCAGTAATACGAAGAGATATAGTCAAGTTGCGGGTACTGAATTGGCATCGAGGCCTTTCTCAAAGCGTCGTTGCATAATAATTTGCACGAGACCCTAGTTACATTGCGCTTTGGCTAAACGTACCAAAGTATTTGCCGATTGGTCTACTTGCTTAAGCATGCATGCGGTTACAATACATATTTCACCTTGGAATCACTGAATCAAGACTGACCCTATATGTGTTATAAGGTCTCCTAATAATATATGACTGACCAGGCCACACAATTACTCATATTTACTAAATCGTTGAACGAAAATGTTTGCGAAGATATTACAAGCTTTTTATTTGTTTCCTTTTGTTTTATTGACGTTTTTCGTATCATTTAAGCCAGCGTGACTGTTTTTTAAAACGAAAGTAGTGATACCCAGTACAACGAAACTTCCCCTCCAGAGCAACCCTTTAGCACATCTTTGGTATTGCTATTCTGTTATATAGATACACGCGCTGGCGTGCGTGCCATGTGTTTTGTAAGGTCTGATTAATTCCTTTTGCCAATATCAATGGAACAATAATTGTATGATTACTTTTGTCAATAGACACACGTTTTGCAAAATACCTTGCCAGCTGCCCATTCATGCACATTCAATCAGCACGCGCAAAACCCGTAAAACTTTAAACATGTCACCCTCTGATTAAGTTCTGAGCCTCTTCAAGCCTATGCCCACAAGAACAATGAACGCTCACTCGCTTAACCCACCTTACGTGGTTCTCATATTTGTATTCAGTGGCAGACATTGGCCGCTTCAGACGTAGCAAATGCAGCGGCTGCATGAGTCCATTTGTTTTTACTTCATGTTAAATGCTAGTCGGCATCGAGCACCCTGATGCTCTATTGAGAAGTAATGACCATAGCAGATGTGCTTTACACCCGCGACTGACTTTCTTTGCCTTAGGTTGTCATTAAGTCGGACATACACACATAAATTACTGTTTGGGAGTCTGCCGCAAACCACGCGGGCACAATGTACTTGATATTCTAAGCGATAGATGACGTCATAATATGCTACTGAACATTTTTTTTCCGAGCCGATTTACTTACTTCTATATATGCATTGTCCGTGTCGGTGCTGTTTCAATGCGTAATTGTGATCGTGGGGAAGACGAAGCATAAGAAGGCATCAGAAAAAATGGGTGCTCCTGCTACTCCACAGACCAGCAGACTGTGAAAGATATCAACCCATAGAGTGATTTCAATGTAAGGACTTTTACGTGTAAAAAAGTGTAAACGACCCCTCGTTTGACAACTGCTCTCCAATTTCAGCAGGGCCACAGGGGGCCCCGGGATTCCCCCAGTTGTATAGAAACTGGCGGATCTGATCCACCCCCAGTTATCTACACTATTCTCTCCGAAACATCTTATATAAGATGTTTGTTCACCCTAAGACCCGACCCCTATACGGGTCCGACTTCGCCATGTTAGGTTGTAGGTAAACTATTGGGTATATAGACCAAGGTGTCAACACCGAATATGACTATCTTGCAGAGCCCTTAGCCTTTCTTGGTCTTGGTGGTGGGTTTACAACTGTACCGATACATCTAGCCCTATCTTCTCCTATTTTGTATTTGCGTCTCGCCTGTCGGATAGACCGACTTTTTCACACACCTTCAGATCACTATCTGATAGCACAGTTTTTTCCCCATAGTACAAATTTTCAGCGGTTGCAATGCTTCAACAGTGCACCTTTCACAAGCTCTAGGCGTTCCACTTGATCCATAAGATCATCGTTCTAAACCTCCAGATCTCTCACTATGTCCTTCAGTTCCACAAGGTCATCGTAATTAGTCTCCATATCACTCAGTTCGTCCTAAAGATCTATTTTATCGTCTTTCAGATAATCTGTATCTAACTTTAACTCTTTGACACAACCTTCAAGTTCAGTAATACGCTCTTTGGTGTTCATTTCTATACCTTATGCCCTCGTTTATTCAATAGACCGGTATATACAGTGCCTAAATGTCCGCACAATTAAAATGATTCTATGTATTTAGGCGGGTCAATATCATTCATAGTCCGCTTATTGGTAAAGAAGCACCCAATATTTGTCTGATACCTTTCAGTGCTTCGTTTTTTCCACGTTGTATCAGCACGTTTTTTTTTTCATCGATTGAAACAGTCTGGTGCGATTTTACAGAGGTGTGGTAAACACTCGGACGCCCACATGATCGCTCCTTTGTTTGGTTACGTAATATTAAGCACAAAAGTTTCACATAGGAAGATAGGATATCCACTCAGACTAGTTGATAGCCCCATACGCAAAACTCGACCCGGCACCATCATATGATATTCATGGTCACAACCACTGACACTATCACCAAATGACCATTCATGCATTCCATTTAACCAACTGACCTCTTTCTTCTGCCCAAATATAATGAGGTGCTTCAGTGAGGGCCGGTTGAAGAACGCATCAACATAGGTTTTTTTAACATGTTCAGAGAGGTCCAGTGGATACTGGTTGTGAAGCGCACCAACATAGGGTTTTTTTAACATGTCCAGAGAGGTCGGCGTTCTGATCCGTTTTATGTTGAGGTCCATACATTTTCGCTTGTATTGACATCTTGTAAATTGAACGACAACACTAATAGGACGGTCGTGATTGTCCAACAGACGTCCCTTATTATCCCGTAACTGAACCTTTAACTCATTCACAGCTGCGACAGTAACACGTTTTGACACCCCCCGAAGGAAATGCGCACGAGGATGAGAAAACCACTCTTATTGTAGGTGGAATCACAATAGGCTTTGGCTTGCTAAGTAGTAGGTCACATAGTCATCCAACCAGCCACCTTTGCAGCTGACTGGAGCAGCCATGATACGATGGAGCCAATAATTCCCGGAAGGGCAGCTGCTGCCTTTCCGGCTAGGCTCTTCATCGTTTCCCCGATGCGGTTGATTTGGGTCAGCAGCGTTTTTTGGTTAACAATAGCAGCCTCATTACGGGCGCTAAGTAGATACTTCAACCATAAATGCTCATTCGCTTGAAATTTCCGTGATCGACTATAAACCCTCCCATCCTCCTCCAAGCTTGTCATTTTAGCTTACCGCTGTTTTATCTCCCCTTCTGGCTCAGTTATCTTAGCTAGGTTGTTGACCAGTTCACCCCTCTGGGTCTGCATACCTAGGTATTCTATAGCGTTATGAACGCCCTCTATAAGGCTTGTTTCATCTACACCACCTTGCTCTGTCATGGCTTTGGGACTGCTCATTTCTGACTTCTCAGGAAGTGCAGCTTCCGCTTTAGCAGCAGCTTGGTCTATACCTTGGAGGGCTTTTGTGGTTTTTTGGAATAGTTAAGAGTTCACTTCAAGAGCCCAAGCAAGCTGTGTACCACCGGAATTTTCTATACTTCTAGGCGAGAGGAATTTGCTGGGATTGTTCTGCCATGTCAGAAACTTCCATCCTTGGTCCCACTTAACCCAAAGGTCACCTTCGTTAGATGATCTAAACTCCAGAGTGGCCTACACCCCATGCTTAGACACTGACTTCTTCCACCTTGTAAATAAGATTTGTTTCTTCTTGGGTTACCACCTGATCTTCTGTTAACCCAGCAGGCATTTCAGTAATAGCCAATGGTGGACTAGTCGTACTCGACGTACCGAAAGTTTCGTCAAGGAAGTTAGTCTCCTCAATGTTGATGAAGCTAGTCTCATCCCTCTCCTCTACCATAGCCTGTTCTCCTCCTCTGCAGCTTTTGGGTTCTCATACTCTGACATGTTACTATGTTAAAGATATACTCGCTATTATTTAACATGACGAGTACTTACGGACGCAAACTAAATCCATACCGCCGGATACGCGAACCCCTCGGGGTAAAGGGCGTGTCACAGTCTGTAGTTATTACAAAAAATCCAAGCACTATTGACCATAACCAATAACTGCTGATCCGCTTCCCCAATCTAGGTGCAAACGACGTCATTGTCCCAGGGACAGCACGGCCAATGCTAACCGCAGCGCTGTGCAAAACCTGGGTTGCGCCGTGGTTAAGAAAACAACAATCATGATTTCTGGCAATGAGGTCATGTCCATTGATGACAGCAATGTGTACCACTGTTACCACGACTGCACAGGAGATACAGGGCCTCCATTTTCAGGGCATTGACACATCAGATGACAGAAACCCAACTAAGATATGAGTGGTGGCAGAAGACAAGGATGGGACCGAGGAGGAGGACCAGACCGTAGCCTATGTTTATAGTAACAGCTTCTACGTTCGGCTTAAGTTTTTGAACTCCTTGAGAGCCACATGCCATTCTACGAGAGTGCTCTAAGTGACAGACTGAAATACGAGCTCACATTCAACGACTAGAATAGCGTGACACACGCAACGGGGGACACCAACTACAAGCTACAAAATTGATGGCATCTCCTTAGTGTATGACATGGTTACCCAACCAGAGTTGGCCCGTATGATACGCACCCAGTACACAGGTAAACTTAAAAAAGATACTCTGTGGAACATCAACCTGAACGTACCTGCTCGCAGCATGAAGGGCATCCTACTGCTCTTTGAAGACCCAACTAATACCTCATTCGCAAGAAAGACAGAGTCGTTCTACTACACAAAGATTACAAAAGTAGAGGCGACCATTGCATGGAGAATGCGTCTGAGGGTATCACCATTAAGATCACAAAAAAAGCAGAGGCGGCCGGTGCATTGAACGTCTATATGTATATTATAATGGATGCATAACTTAACATTAAAGATGGCAGGTTCGTCAGCGCAGTCTACTAAGTTTACATTTTCAGATGGCCCCTGTTTGGCTGTTTGTGGGCAGACAAGGCCTATCAGTCGCAGTCATGGGTGTTGGATAATTCCGAGGTGTACGTGGTTGATCCAGGGGAGCGGCTCCATGATTGGTTAAGGATTTTCTACCATTGTTTTTAGAGCGAGGCTACCCTGTATATTATTGATGACTATTCCGCAATAAAGGCCCTAACAAAGAAGAAAGACATGTTATCCGAAACTGGCCTTTAGCTGCCGCCATGCACAGCAAAGCGTCTGGATCCTCACCCAAAAGTACAACTCTGTGCTGAAGGAACTACGTGAGCAGGCTCGCTGGGTGGGGCTTTTTCACACCAAGGACCGTGACTCATTTGAATATGCCCTATGTGAGAATGATGTGATCCAAACACGGGAAAAACGCGCCGCCGTACGCCAGCCACTAGCAAATACCAAGCACGCAAAACAGCTGCTGAAGACTGATCAACCTACTGCATATGCCGTCGATTGAAGCTATGTTGGCCCTGACAGCAGCCGCTGCCCCAGTTACCAGTTTAGGTATCTTGATCTGGGAAGCAGTGTCCTACCGACGCTGAGTTAAGCAATATATTAGACTCTCGAAGTGTATAAGTATATTCATGGATCCTGATACCATCATTGATCATCTCCTTGTACAGGACGCCACTAGCCCGGTGGTCACTGAGTCTAATCGAGCAGAACCCAGATAGGACATGTCTTATAAGAGAGATAGGCTGTAGTAGCTGGGGGTCAGGCCCGTCAGTACCTTGGACAGCAGCGTCTTACAATTAACCAGGTTGAATTAATTTTTGACGAAGTGATCACAAGGCTGTATGTGAGATACGAGGCTCGGCCAGGCGACCTTGAGGCCGTCCCGTTTGTTGGACACGCGCTAAACACTGCTACATTTGATCTATTTCATCGCTATGGAATGTTCTTAGCTCCACTTGCCGCGGCTTTAACAACAGTTAGGCACTGTCAAATTTGGAAAAACAAGCACCGAATCAATAGGGGCCGGAAGACACTACAACTTGCGCACTATAGTATATGCTTAACTCCGCAATAGCATGTGCTTAACTCCGGTATAGCATGTGCTCAACTCTGCTATAGTATGTGCTTAACAATAGCTGTCAATTGAACAAACAAATTTAGTAAGTAAACATGGAGGAAACGATCATGAATCAAGTGGAGACAACTGCGGCAGAGATAACGTCGGTGACAAGTGAGCGTCCTGCAAAAAAAAGGCCAAAAGGGTTAAAGCAGGGCGTAAGGGTGCGGCAGCTCGAAAAGCCAAACAGAATAAGACTACGCTTGCACACGCTAGAGACGAAGCTGTCGAGCCAACATCAATGTGCAAGCCTCCAGATAGGTGGGATTGGCCACCACGGGCTTCGCTTATGGTGGTCGGTGGCGTTCGGTTGGCTGGACTAGCATGGTGTTGGTACAGGTACCAAATAATAGCCTCACACCCTAAACAGGTTGTGGTAGAAAAGCCTCCAGACGTTTATTTAAAGGATCCTTTTTATATGGAATAGGTTGACAACACCAATTACTCATAGAAAAATGCGCTGTACCATGGTGTAGTTGTTTCTGGTATATCAATAAGTTATGCCAAGTTCGGTAAGATGGCTCTGGGTGGGTCTCTGCTGCGTCTTGAATTCACGCCACGCGACCTGGCTATGTCTGTTGCCGATGTATCACTAGCCATGGCCACAAAGGATATACTAATTAAACAAGGGATGATATACTTAAGTAATGCGCTGCTTGTTGGAGGTGCCCTTGTCAACGCCCTTGCATTCTCTGGAAGCAACTTCTTATTTTTAAATTACAAAGCAGCCAAGTTGAGGTGGAAGGTATACATCATAATATGGCAATATAACAGCTACAATTTGCTCAGGCAGCATTGGCTAAGAAGCGAATTGAGCGGTTAGACTTCATCAATGAACAGCTAAGAAGCGAATTGAGCGGTTAGACTTCATCAATGAACAGCTCCGACACCAGGGACATGCCATTTATACTCTCAGGGATGTTGACGATGCTATGCATGAGTACTACCTGATTACAGGTAAATCCGTTGACCCACTGGACTCAGCTTTCAGACTTTTACGTGCCCTCAGATGACTAAAAGGGACGAGAGGTGATGTTCATTATCCTGTGTATGGCTACGACTGGACTGGTTGCGTACAGACTTGCTAAATAGTTTACTTGGCATTTAGAAACTCATTAGTATATGACAATGGATCGCATGCAAAAGATCTACTATAGTCCTAAGGGCTACTGGAAAGGCATTACAACTATCAAGAAGCTTGCAACAGAAGCAAGGGTTTATGAGGAAGTTCCCAGGGGATGGCTAACAAGGCAAGCTATATAGCAAATCTACCTGCCAATGCCACAACACATTCCCAGACCAAAATATGATGTGTTTGGCCCTAATGAAGTTCACCACGCTGGTCTCTTATTTCTTCCTCATGACGATGTGAAACGCCGGACTTATAAGTATGCCCTGACAGTAGTTGACGTAGCCTCACGCTACAAAGCGGCTGAGCCATTGACTACACAAGAGGCTAGAGAGGTTGCAGGTGAACTCGAACGGTTAACAAGCGAGAAAAACTGCATTGGCCTTAAGTTCTTCAGGTCGACCCCGCACGGGAGTTTATGGGAGCAGTGAATCAGCTGCTAGGAAAACATGGATCAAATGAGTGGGTTTCTCAACTGCATGCTGTATTCTCTACGATAACTAATGAGGTGACCTGCTTGACAGGATAAAACCTAAAGATACTATAATGACAAAACGAGTTGCACAAACGCCCTCTAACGTCTGGGGGGCAAAGAGCAAAGAATTCCCTTAGATGTTGGCATTTGCTATCTCTATCAGCCAGTTTGTCTTGAGCAAGACCCTGTGTGGTCACGCAATGTCTGCCGGATTGAACGCTCTGTCACTTAACCTGGTGAACCTGTACTATACTATTTGTTAGATAGACCACTCCATTGCTTTGAAAAGGAGGAGCTACTTGATACCCAGTTGCCACCAGAGGGTATTCTCAATTACACACAAAATATAAACACGTAAAAATGGTTGTATTTGCAAATAAATGCCCACGGATATTGGGTGGAAAGAAAGACCCTTGTAACAGGTTCTGTACGCAAGAGTTTTGTGGATTACATAGATATCAGAAAAAAACATGGTGTCGTTAATTGTCTTTGTACGGTTTGTCAGAAGGGTATAAAATATAACCTAAGATTGTGCATGGATTGTGGGTTTGATCAAGTCAACCACAAGCTTGCTTACCAAAAGAAAAAGATTAAAGTGCAGCCTGCAGTCGTTGACACAGAGCCCTGCTAAAGCACTAGCAACAAGAGTGCTAAAATAGAACTGGGATTTCCCACTGCCCTCCTGCAGAACTTGGCGCTGTCAACAAGGTCAAAGTCTGCTCGCTGTCCAGTCGGGTTTTTTTCATTTAGTGATATGGATATGCATATTTAACATGATTCACAATAGTGAGGACGTACAACCCAAAACGTTCATGTTACAATTCATGCTCTTAGGTTGCACTCCAAGCACTTGAAAAGCATAATTAATTTGACCCCATATACAATGAGATATTGGCTAGATTAAAGGCTGCGGTGTCACCTTCAACCCCCAATCCATGCAAAGCAGCCCCCGTCCCCGAGAACGTCTTAAGTTCAAGAAGACTAAAGAAAAAGGGCTGTACAAAAACTATTTGCGTCGATGGGTGATGAACGTCCCTAAATCTCACCCCCTTGGTTCAGACCTTATGATGTTCTTAATGTGCGTCGACAATTGCGTAAAGTTTTGACTTAAGAGCTGAAAGAGCTGAACGGAATGAAGTGTCAGTTTGCCCTTAAAGTAAGACTTATGAAGCACACTAATGATGGCAGCACTGAGTATGTTGAGCCTGTACTGCGTAATAAGCAGCAGGTTGTTCTCTCCTAAGAAGATATTAACGATGCGCTGGATCAGAGTAATGCTAATCTCCAAGAGCAGTTGGTTGCATAATGAGAAGGTAAAAAACATGCTAAAGTAACCTTGAACGTCTTTGACTGGAATGGGAAGGCCACTTTCATACACCACCACAGCCTGGTTCAGTATAAACCTCAGCCTAAGGTTCACGCAAATCAAAAATCTTAACCGTTTGCTGTATGATCTGAGTAAACATAAAGAGCTCAAGTTCTTCTGTTAGCGATGCCCTCATGGTTTTACCACTGATAAACTGCTCTCTGAGCACAAACCTGAGTGTATGGGTATAGGGCAAACTGCTGTGCGAGTGGGATATGCCTGAGGAGGTGAAGTACATATTATCCTTCCAGAACTGGTGCGAGCAGCTGGTTTCCCCTTATGTTATCTACCCCGACATTGAGGCGATTACGGTGAATCTTCCAGGCCCTGCACTTGATGCCACTAAGAGCAACAAGCAGAAAACAGAGGAACATGAGCCATTTGGAGCTTAAGATCCGTCCGCGACCATTGTCATATAACAGGTGTGGCGGCCCACAATGCATGTACCTAAACTCTTTGTTTGAATCCTAGAGCGCGCAAACCTGTGGAGAGTATTCTTACAAGCCCTGCAATGGACGACCTCTTGAAGATCAAAGCAAGTTCTAAGAATAACTGTATCCCCATGTGCGTATATATGCGAGAGGATTAAGTTACGTCATTGAGCAGTGCTCAGTTCCCATTGTCCGCGCTTGTAAACAAGAACTGGGCTGGGTCAAAACGTCCGCGACCATTGCATATAACAGGTAAGTACAGGTGGGCGGCTCACAATGGGATGTATCCCTAAAGATTTGGATGAATCCTGAGTTCAATGCCTCTCTGCCGTCAATCCAGGAGTTCTACAGCAAGGTCAATGAGTAAGACATTTCTGCTGCAGACTAAGGAATGCACAAGGTGGAAGGAAGAAAACAAGGCGACTATCTGTATCCCAAACTTTGAATAAGTATTTGAGATATTCGCCTATTCTTAAACAGTACGGCCTGGACCTAACTCACTACTCTAGTTCTGGCCTTTCCTGGGTGCGCTTGACAAGCTACAGGGGTGTCTACAAACAACCACCGACTTTGCATTTAGAAGGGCATGCTGAGGGTATTGAGTTTGTGGATCAGCCGGCCAATCTACAGATACAGGACAATCCCGACCATGCCGAAACTGGATCTATACTCGGAGTTGATCTGGAATGCCCTGCAGAGTTACATGCTTATCACAATGATTATCCCCTAGGTCCATTAGGGAGGACCGCGAATGTTGAGAAGCTGGTACCGAACCTGCGCAATAAAGAGAAGTATGTGGTCCACTATAGGATTCTCAACCTTTACCAAGATACACCGTGCGCTTGTATTCAATCAGAGCCCCTGGATGAAGCCTTACTTATGCATGAACACAGACCTGCGTAAGCTTGCCATCAGCGACTTTGAGAAACACCTTTACAAGCTGATGAACAACTCTTTGCTTGGTAAAACTATGGAGAATCTCAGAAGGCGAGTCTTCGTCAAGATTGTGCGCTCGGCAGAAGAGGAAAAAATACGCAGGCTTGTGGCCAGTCCCGCCTATGCTCTACATCAAGTATTCTATGACGATCATGCCGCCTTGCATATGCACAAGACCCGCTAAGTGTTCAATTGTCCGGTGTATGTAGACATGTGCACACTCTCCAAGCAGCTGATGTACGATGCTGTCCATTTATGGTAGCGACCTTGGCGTGTTATACACAGACACGGACTCGCTGCTTCTGGAGATCCGCACAGCTGACGTGTATGCAGACATGAAAGAAGATAGTGATCTCTTTGATACCAACAATTATGATCCTTCTCATCCCTTGTTCAGTAACGTAAACAAGAAGGTGCTAGAAAAGATGAAAGATGAGTGTGCCGGTGTGTTTATCAAGGAGTATGTTGGTCTGCACCCAAAGATGTACTTGATCCTGATGTCTGACGCAGTGATGGTACTAAAATATATGGGCTACACTTCGACAATGTGTCACTCTGCTCCATTTGACTCAAAGTGGTATATAGCCACAAATGGCGTAGACACAGGTCGCGTTAGGTACAGGCTCTGCTCCGGATTTTGTATATTAAATTGTACAATGTGTTGCTTGGGACGTTTTATTGAACCGAGTATGAGCGGTATAGATGGTCACGTTAATTTACCAGCATGGAGTCGGGCCCGTTGGGAATCAATTAAGTGACCATGAATCATACCGAGCTTATTCGGCGACAGCATGACGGGAAACAGTAGTATACATTGTGGGGCTAACAGCGCAGCAAGCTCGGTAGCATTTTTAAGCCCTATTGCCCCTTATACATCACATCATTTTGTGATTATTGTGACCCTCTATACGGCTGTCCTATGGAGTCGATAATGATAAGGAAAGTTTTACCAGCGTGCACTATATACATTGATTCAAGCAGTTCACTTTTATGTTTTCGCACCCGATGTACATCATAAAATTTATACTGCGAAGCGACGCAAGCAATTCGCTGGCATGTTCGACGTCCCGATTATAAAACAATCCTATTCAAGCTTAGGGTAATACTGTGCTGTTGCAGTTGTCGTTAGGAATCATTGGTACATATCTTATAGTGATTGATTACACAATTAGAAATACCGATCTACTTTGGAAGCGCCATAATGATTTTATCAGTGTCTTTGAGCGTACATGCCGGCATTCCGCTGGAAGTAACCATCAACGTGGGGAAGAGCTATTGGATAATATATGAGATAGAAGATGTCGTCGTGTGCAAAGCTATGTATGATTTCCAACCGCGTTATTTGTCTTAATTATATCAGGCTGGAGACGGGGCAAGTTGAATGAGTAACTGCGATGCATTTTCAATGCAGTTGCATGAAATATTCCACATAATTCGGCCCCCATATGTTGATATGTCGTAAGCTGCGTAGCCGATGATAGTCAACCCTACCAAACGCTGCTGCAGTGTGTCTTAGGGGATTGTGAGTTTGAAGCAAATACGGATATTGGACTGGAGTTATTACAATGACACATCGACCTCTGCGTATTAGTAAATATCAAGTGTATGTATCTTTATTTAATGGGTCTTCTAATCAGGAATGCTGATATATAAATATATACACACAGATAAATATATATATATATATATATATATATATATATATATATATATATATATATATATATATATATATATATATATATATATATATATATATATATATATATATATATATATATATACATATATATATATGTATATACACACATCCACACATATATATATATATATAAATATATATATATATATATATATATATATATATATATATATATATATACAAATATATATATATATATATATATATATAAATATGCATATATATATATATATATATATATATATATATATATATATATATATATATATATATATATATATATATAAACATATATATATATAAATATATATATATATATCTATATATATTGCATTTATAAAATAACATGTTCATATCGATATATCGATCTCAGGTTGCTATACATATATTGCATTTATACAAATAATAATGTTTATATCAATATATCGGTCTTAGGTGTCTTTCTTCGTAGTATTTATCGGCACAAATTTTCCCAATTGATCGTGTCCTGTATGACTAGATTACCAAGTGACTGGCAATAACTCCAATGATCATGTTAAGTAATCTTTTATCGGAAACGCAGCTTTAACCGTCAGAATAAATAGCCTGCTTTGTGGTTTGACATTCTGTATAAGCCAATATTTGGCCGATAAGATATTTTGCTCCCACGGGCACTTTAACTACTACCAAACCCAAGAAAACTCCATATATTTGTCGCATATATCGTTAGTTTTTAGTAACTGTCATCTATCTAGTCGGGGCATTGTGGATTTAACGTAGCAGTTGCTTGGCAAAGCAGACATTTACTGCACACTATAACTCCACATTCAAAGGAAGTGGTCATTATGAACTAAGTCAAGTGATCATACAGTTGTCTAAAGAACGTCAAAATGCTAGCCTTTTCTACCACTCCGGTTGTATGATTCGGGCAGTTGAAGTCGACATTGTCAGGAAGTAGCTCTTAATCTGCTTATCATTGTCTACCGTATATCGCCGCTACCCCATGTTGTAATGAGTCATATGTTTCTACATGAGCGAAGATATCGATCGATCACTAGTCTTTATGAAATGATTGCATACAGTTACACAAAGCACTAGCATCTCGTCTTTGAAATGACTGACGTATTGCAATGATAAAGCAATGCAGCATGACAAAGTAAAGATATGATGCAGTAAATAATTTCGGCGACTGCCAACCAGACACAGCTAGAAATACAAACACATCAACCTGAATACTCTGATCAATGCAAAATATTCGATTGTCTCAGTGATCACAAGTATCTGCTAGCGTTCATTTCGTGTCTAGAAGTATCAGTGATCTAATGCATTGGTTACGATGATTGATTACTTACATTGGAGACTCACTCGCCCCAGTGCCATGTGCCGGTGTATCAGTGACCCCAGTGACACGGTGATCTTGGTGTCTCTGTGACCTGAATTGCATGGACTTGGTATGTGATAGACCTTAGTGTGACGGCGCTATCATATATCATTAACACTGTAATGATAGGTATTCATATACACCTGATATCCAATGATAAAAGGCATAATTGTAGGTCTATCATGTACTCATATTCAGTAAATTATCGAGCCTGCACATCAAAAAGTTCAACTAAGATATTTAAGTGTTTTATATGGTTCCCTAGAATCATTGAAATTTTCCATATCAATTGAACAAGCGAGACAGTCTTAATACAACCACAAAGCTATGATGCCCAAATGAAAAGCGTAAGAGGCCCGTATGATCATCAGCAATTTACAGCCATCGAATATGCAGCAAATTCCTGTCCGAATACACACATATCTTTCTGCCATGCACCCATATGTTTCTCACCCTATCTAACCATATTGCTTGTTTCTAGCGGTTAATTTATTTGACACCAAACTTGTATGAACATTGTACACTCTCATATAGCCCCGAAATTTCATTGAGCGACATTTATTGCGTGCCGTTTTAAACATGCAGCAACAAGTTAACTTTCAAGGCTTGGAAGAAAGTTTTTCTACTACAATCAGGCATGCATCTCTAGACGGCATGGCACAAATACAAAAATTGCTGTAGCTGATGCCTCGTCCAATCCAGGTGTAATGGAAACAGCCATACGGGTCATCACTACGTTGATCAAGAGTTAATTATGTGCAATGTAAGCAATATGACCCATTTGGCACAAAAGACCAGAACGATGTGATGATAGTTTGCAAATCTGACTGAATTGGCAGCTTCTTCCTCTGGTACTATAATATCGACGCAGTCACATCCAAAACCTTCAATGTCCAAGACAAACTATTTTATGCAGAAATAAATAGCTTAGTTGTAATTTAACTTTAACTTTGCATACAAACTTGCACGTAGATAGATTGTACTGTGCTGTTTTGTAACCTAAAAGACCTAGACAGTGGTTGTTGCAGACACCTTTAAGTGCGCCTTTGGTTCTGTAATGCTGTGACGCACTAATTGCATTCACAACGATTCAAAAGGACGATAACAGATTGGTATATTATCACAAACTATTTAATTAAGCATGGCTTGTATCAATATTCTACGTAAGCATATAAGTTCGACAAAGATGGATTGAATAGGGTAATGATTGATTACCGTCAACCGTCTCATGAACTTTATCTAATGAGCGACATTTGGCAAATAAAGGAGCTGCAATCTTTACTGTTGTTTAAGCAAATATCAATTAAAACAATGAAACTATGTTATGCCATAATGTGATGTACAATAATACCTGTCATTCTACCCACTGAGTTCACAGGTAGTACTTGCAAAAGGTTATAGCTATCTTGCGCAGGTTGCACGTCATCTGTGCTGCTTTTTTACATCCTCCTTCCCAGAGAGCATTTCTAATACACCATAACGAGAAACATGACCTGGGGCACATGCAACAGGAGCACAACCGCCGTATTAGCTGTACGGTGTCGCATTGCTCAAAGCGTTACTTTGTAAATATTAGGACAATGACCTTTGTTAAGAGGAACACTAATTGGCTTGTACACTTCCTACAAATGATTAATCGATAAATTCGCTTGCCTGCTCATTCATGCACATTTCAATCTTCGAACCCCGCTAAACTTTAAGAATGTCACCGTCTGAATAACTTCTAAGCCTCTTCCAGCCTTTACCCGCAAGTGCGGAATACAGTAAACGCACTCTCGGTTAACCCACCTCACTTTTGTTCTGAGCGTCTTCAAGCCTATACCCACAAGAGCAATGAACGCACACTCGCTTAACCCATCAAATGCAGCGGCTGCATGAGTCTATTTGTTTGTACTTAATGCTTAATGCTAATTGGCATCGAGCACCCCAATAATCCATTGACTTTCAATTACCATGACCGATGTGCTGTTCACCCGTGACTGACTTTCATTGCATCAGGGTTTCCCTCGAAGAGTGAATTTCGTCAGTTTCGACGGACATATACATTTAAATTATTTATAAGATTAGAGTATGCCACCGATCCAACGGGCAAAATCTACAGTCTATTTGATGAGAGAAATTACGTAATCATACGCAGTGCTAAAGGAAAAACATATATGCATGTTTTCCTCGAACTGATTTACTTATTCGCACATATGCACTGTACGTGTCGGTACAGTTGTTATGCATTTGCAATCCACAAATGTATGCAACCATACATGGGTAATGTTTGGAATTTGCGCAGCAACTGATATTCAGTAAACCTATTGACCCCCCCCCCCCCCCCAAAAAACATTATATGAATCAGTATGTTTTCATTGGTGATTGATTTATAATCTAAACGAATGTCGACCTGACCCAGCTGTTGTAGTGATGATTGAGTGTCACATTGTCCTCGTTTTTCAAGTGATCTCTAGCTATCTCTCACCTTGTGTCAACTGAATAATTACCCATTATCATCCAGGGCATCGATAATGAAGTAAGTGTGATTGGTTATTGTAACAGTTTGCACGTTTTATCTAGGCATAACTTGAAACCGTCATATTTCTCCTCTCATCAACGAGCATACAATATTCTTTACCACAAGCCGTGAATATAATAGAATGATTTTCTCTCGAGTATTTATGAAAGGATGTCTGTCATTAAATGCACTGTTCGTAATATGCGCGTGTTTTTTCATTTCCCATTAAAATGGTAACAAATGTAGGATGGTATCGTGCCTCTGGGAAAATGCATGTGACATTCTGATTACCGCATGCATCATATACCACTCAAATGTCATCTGTTTTTGAAACAGTAGACGTAGGTACAGCTCATTGTGATTGACGTCAAGAGGTAGTAAATGCGGGTGTTCAGATAGTAGACATATTTGTGGCATTCTCAGATTCAAATGACGTTTTATGCATAGCAAGACGTATGCTATGTGAATCATTTTGAAACATTGGTGATTGATTGAACTTTGTGTGACAATGATCATCCCAATTTCTTAATATCACTACACTACCCTTTGATGCAATGTAGAAACACGGCCTGGAGAAGTCCGAGTGATGATCGATCTTCTCTCTCTTTCTTTTATCAGTTTATCGTTTATTTCCACTGGAAAGTGTTTCCATAACGTTTTAGAGGTAGTTATACTGCATGGAAACAGATCTCGATTCTGGTCCATATAGCACGCACCAATCTCTGCTAATAGGCAATAATTTAACAATAGTCTTCAATAATACATTGTCAGTGACCCTTTGGACTTTTCATTGTGATTATCCGTAAATGCGGAATAAGACGCATGCCAGCCTTGTGTTATGTGTTCTAAACATACATACAAATGTAATGACGATCAAATATAACGGTTCGACTTACTGGAAGTAATCTTCAAAGTTTCAACGCTATATTTATTCATCAGCCTTTACTGGTATAAGAGCTCAGGTGCTGTGTGTAATTAGCAAACAATGTTGCTCGGTGGATATCACGATTGTGTTTATTTTTCTACAACCAAACGGTAGCACTAAAGCCGCGCTGAACAAGAGAATTATTGTATTTTATCCTTCACACCTGGTGTACCTGGTGCTGGATGAAAACTGTCCTATTTAGACAACATCGCATACGATTCATTGTTAAACGGAAAACCCAATGCACATGCTACCTGCGTAACCGGTGATTCCAACAGCTTTACAAAACCCTTAGTTCAAATGTCACGATTGCTTTATCACAAGATGATTATGGCGATAATTGAATAGGCAACTAGAATGTTCGACAATTTAGTATATAAAGGAAAGCCATTAGTGCTGTTACAGTCAGTTGCTCATTGAAAATAGCCAATAGATTGTGAATATCGCAGTTTACTGGTCGATATCTAACGAGATTATTCTTGTACGTATGACGAAAATATATCCAAGGTTTTATAATAATCCACAACCCCACTGAAGACTAGATTTTAATAATCTAAAGGCAAATAAGCAAAGTGTTTAACCAATTACTTGAATAATAAATATGCCTCAGTTGTACAGGTTGATAGAAACCTTACACAGAGGCTGTGGCAACACCTGTATTTCACCCATCAGCATCTGCCATAAATAATTGCCATTGGTATTTACAACGGAATGCATCAAATAAATTGCTTAGAATTGATTTATTGATATTTCGTTTAGCTCGTCTTTATTGCTTGCAGAAGAGCAATGGGCCGCTTGTGCTAACATGGTGGATAATTTTGTATAATTTCATATTAGGTGCTCAACTTTTGCGCAATGTTCTACCTCACTACATTAATATCATTGAAAAGTATTGAACTTCTTTTCAACGAAAGGTTGTGTAGGGTTATTTTGCCACTCCCTATTATGTGGGACGTAGCAACCCCATAAATCAGTATTGAAAATCACATGCGTCGCCCTGAATTTTTTTTAAAAGTAACAACCCGTTACCTATCACGATATTCGGTAATTATCCTTGTGGCGAATAACTATGGGTTTGATCAAAAATGCGTTCACTTTATCATTTATTTATTTGGTAGTGATATGGATTGATGTGTTATTTATGGGCATTGAGTAAATAAATACTCAATGCCCTAAAACACACCAAATTCAATTATATTTAATATGCTGTATTAGACTGTCCCCATAATACACAACACCATGTAATTTGTACAGTCACGGACCTATAAAGATGACTGTGATATTGAAGGTTTTAGTTCTCCTGTTATGTTGAGGTAATTACAGGTGTGTCATTATGAAGTGAACGAAGGCTTTAAATAATTGTGATTCTAGCAGCATGTGTAATAGTAAAACTCTGTGCTCACTGTATGATGCCTCATTGTATTTTTTCTGCATATCAAAGAGATCTTACAAAGTCTAGGTGCAATTTACGTACTCGTATCACATCACTTCTCTGATGGAAATAGGCCGAGACTGAATTATACACATGGCTAATTCCCTGAAACAAATGAATATTGTACTCTTATAATGATCAGACTGGAGTTGATTAGTGACCTTAGTGTATCAATAACCTCAGTGGTGGCGTTATCTCAGCGTCGCAGTAACCTCCACGGCTAAGTGATCTAAATGCCGTGGAGAAACTGTTTGTCTCCTCGACATCAGTGTATTAACGACTCAAATGTCATTAGTGTCATAGAATCCCTCGGCTACGACAAATTTCATCACCTTAAAGCTATGAGATTATGTATGAATATTGACCCGATATCCAAAGAAAGGAGACAACAGGTTCCCATGAAACTTAGATGGCACATTATTAATATCTAATTTTGATCCCATTATACTGTATAATCGAGCAGTATGTTAAATATTAAGCCACACGATTGCACACACTCATATGTATATATATATATATATATATATATATATATAATATATATATATATATATAAATATATATATATATATATATATATATATATATATGCTAATATATATATAAATAGATATGTATATATATAAATAGATAAATATGTGTTTCACTGAGAAAGTTCTCTTGGTCAATATGTTATTCAATGGTTTGCGAAACACCATATATATATATATATATATATATATATATAGATATATATATATATATATAGATAGATATATATATATATATATAGATATATATATATATATATATATATATATATATATATATATATATATATATATATATATATATATATATATATATATATATATATATATATATATATATATATATATATATATATATATATATACATAGATATATATATGGGAGCTATGCAAAACATTACAACGTTGCTCCGTTGATTAATTTTTCCTGCCATTTTTGTATGCCATCGTCGTTGATGATTGCGGACAGCTATCCGTTAAGCACAAGGCTGAGCGCCACTTACCAAGTATGCAAATTGCTTGTCGTCACGTGATAGCCGTTATATGCTTGATCAAATACAGGAAGTAATCTGGTCTGCATGCGTAAAAGGGGCTTTATATTTTGGGCATTTTCACTTGCTCTGCTAAGTGTATCAAAAAGACCTAAGCGATCGATACGGACCAAGACGTGATTCATTTTACAACAAAACGAGTTGCTTCTACTACGACGTAACGCGGTCGAGGACAGAAAGTGGCTGTAAGAGCTTTCTCACGATGATTGACTGGTATCAGGCCTGGATTGTTACTGCCAATGGCCGCGTAACCTCCCAACGTGGCCGCATTGTCCCTTAAAAAAATACACTTGTCGCGGCCAACTTGGCTAGCGTGCCCTTTTGTATTTTTACCTCTACACCCACCATGACAATTGTGCATCACGGACATTGTGTGGAAAATCCGTGCACACAAACTTCGCGGCGAACAAAAAGCAGACTAATTAGAAATCACAGATTGAGCGATAGATGTCTCGAATGTCGTAATTACTTGGATGATATAGCACTGTTATTAACCACGATAAAATTTATAATTTGGTTTACTTTAATTTCAATAAAGACGTGATATTAATACTGTTCTCCCTTGAGCGCCGAGTCGCAAGTAATAAGATAAGTTGTCGCACATGGGAGTCGAAAACAACCTGCGGATCGAAAGGGATGCCTATTGCTGGGTCATCTTTGTGTCATGGTGATAGCAATGTCTGAATTATTTCTATGTTTCTGCTACTTAAGAGGATATACGATATGCAGCGCCTCAATTATATGTTATTGGTTATAGCATACTTACACATCTTTGAATGTATGGCACTATGTAGATGGCGTGCATGCAATGAATCCCATTGACACCATACTGGTAATTACTCAAAATAAACATTGCAAACGAGAGTTTTATAATCAGTAGTGAACAGCAAAGCATTTGCAATAAGATAATTCGGGTTGGCGACTTACTTTACTCTCCTAAACAATTGTCGATGCTTTATCCCTTGTGATGCGGTACAACATTTTCACATTTTCACATTTTCCTGTTTGTTGTTGAGTGAAATATGTTTCCATTCTAAGCAATTGAACACATGCGTTGAATTTTGTTATGTATTTCAATTGTTCTAAATGTCCTTTATAACTGTCTTTTGACCACACCTTCATTGACTTCCATCAATCTCGGAAAGACTCAATTAATTCAACTGTCAATCAAAGATCTCATTTTAGCTTTGTGACGTTTATCGTTTAATTTTTCGCCAATTACATTTCAAATAATTGGTATTATACGACTTTCGGTGGTCAATGTTTGACCGATCAAGTAAGATAAATTTTGATATGTCTAAAATGCTGTGCATCCACGAGATTTAAGAAAGTATGTTGTATCGCATCACAAGGGATAAAGCATCGACAATTGTTTATGAGAGTAGAGTAAGTCGCCAACCCAAATTATCTTATTGCGAAAGCTTTGCTGTTCACTACTGATTATAAAACTCGTTTGCAATGTTTATTTTGAGTACATTAACAGTATGGTGTCAATGGGATTCTTTTCATGCACGCCATCTACATTGTGCCATACATTCAAAGATGTGTAAGTATGCTATAACCAATAACATATAATTGAGGCGCTGCATATCGTATCTCCTCTTAAGTAGCAGAAACATAGAAATAATTCAGACATTGCTATCAATATGACACAAAGATGACCCAGCAATAGGCATCCCTTTCGATCCGCAGGTTGTTTTCGACTCCCATGTGCGACAACTTATCTTATTACTTGCGACTCGGCGCTCAAGGGAGAACAGTATTAATATCACGTCTTTATTGAAATTAAAGTAAACCAAATTATAAATTTTATCGTGGTTAATAACAGTGCTATATCATCCAAGTAATTACGACATTCGAGACATCTATCGCTCAATCTGTGATTTCTAATTAGTCTGCTTGGGTTTTTGTTCGCCGCGAAGTTTGTGTGCAAGGAATGTCCACACAATGTCCGTGATGCACAATTGTCATGGTGGGTGTAGAGGTAAAAATACAAAAGGGCACGCTAGCCAAGTTGGCCGCGACAAGTGTATTTTTTTAAGGGACAATGCGGCCACGTTGGGAGGTCACGCGGCCAATCGCGGCGGCCATTGGCCGCAGTAACAATCCAGGCCTGATACCAGTCAATCATCGTGAGAAAGCTCTTACAGCCACTTTCTGTCCTCGACCGCGTTACGTCGTAGTAGAAGCAACTCGTTTTGTTGTAAAATGAATCACGTCTTGGTCCGTATCGATCGCTTAGGTCTTTTTGATACACTAAGCAGAGCAAGCGAAAACGCCCAAAATATAAAGCCCCTTTTACGCATGCAGACCAGATTACTTCCTGTATTTGATCAAGCATATAACGGCTATCACGTGACGACAAGCAATTTGCATACTTGGTAAGTGGCGCTCAGCCTTGTGCTTAACGGATAGCTGTCCACAATCATCCACGATGATGGCATACAAAAATGGCAGGAAAAATTAATCAACGGAGCAACGTTGTAATGTTTTGCATAGCTCCCACCGAAATGCATATTAAATTTCACTGTTGTCTGCTGAGTTCAAACGCGATCTCAAACAATACTCTGATAACAATGTATTGTACCTATACAAAGTACGTACCATAGCCACTTGTGGCTTTTCCTGGGGCTGCATTACAAATACCCTGTTAATTTATGCTGTCATTAAATCATTATTTTTGTAACACCTGCATTGGAGAATATTTGGCAAATTCTCACATAACATTTATCATGTATTTCTACATATGATCTATGTAGGTAGATAATTAATGATGGTTCGAAATAACACATTACATTTATTGTTGTTGCACTGTTTACAATAGTTCCCTTCCATAAATCACCGTTACAAAATTTGCCAAATAACTTGTACACAACCGAACACAAACCACCCCATACACGAAGAATATTTATCAGCAAATGCGTAAATATATATGACCTACATGTCTCGTTTGTTTTAACAAGTAGGGCTCAGAGTACACTACCAATCCATATTGCGGATGCTTCGAAAGTTACAAACAAAACAATCTAACAACACAAATTTGGCTATTTAATGACTGCGGAATTGTTAAAAATGATGTTGGTGTGATATGTTTCACACATTTTGAACGTGCATGCGTTTCACGGGTATAGTTCTCTTGGTCAATATGTTTTTCAATGGTTTGTGACACACCACTATATAAAATATATATACATACATATTTATATAGAGATATAGATATATAGATATAGATATATATATATATTTATATATAGACAATAGATATATATATATATATATATATATATATATATATATAGATATATATATAGATATATATATATATATCTATATATATATATATATATATATATATATATATATATATATATATATATATATATATATATATATATATATATATATATATAGTGGTGTGTCACAATCCATTGAAAAACATATTGACCAAGAGAACTTTCCAAGTGAAACACATATTTATCCATTTATATATGACATATATGTATATATAGACTATATATATATAGAGTCGTATATATATATATGATACACCTCTCTATATATATATATATATATATATATGATCTCTCTCTCGATATATATATATATATATATATATATATATATATATATATATATATATATATTCATATATGAAAACTTATGACATTTGAGTCGTTGATACACTGATGTCAAGGAGACAAAAAGTTTTCCAGGGCATTTAGATCACTTAGCCGTGGAGGTTACTGCGACGCTGAGATAACGCCACCACTTAGGTTAATGATACACTTAGGTCACTAATCAACTCCAGTCTGATCATTATAAGAGTACAATATTCATTTGTTTCAGGGAATTAGCCATTTGTGTTATTCTGTCTCGGCCTATTTCCATCAGAGAAGTGATGTAATACGAGTACGTAAATTGCACCTAGACTTTGTAAGATCTCCTTGACCTGCAGAAAAAATACAATGAGGCATCATACAGTGAGCACAGAGTTTTACTATTTTTTTTGTAAGTAAACTGCTGTGCGATAGGCACATGCTGCTAGAATCACAATTATATAGAGCCTTCGTTCACTTCCTAATGACACCCTGTATATACCTCAACATAACAGGAGAACTTAAACCTTCAATACCACAGTCATCTTTATAGGTCCGTGACTGTACAAATTACATGGTGTTGTGTATTATGGGGACAGTCTAATACAGCCTATTAAATATAATTGAATTTGGTGTGTTTTAGAGCATTGAGTAATTATTCACTCAATGCCCATAAATAACACATCAATCCATATCACTACCAAATAAATAAATAATAAAGTGAACGCATTTTTGATCAAACCCATAGTTATTCGCCACAAGGAAATTTACCGAATTTTTAGGGCGACGCATGTGATTTTCAATACGTGTGATGAAACCATGACAAGTATTGCATGTCATTTGGCTTTATTGTGTTCCAATTGGTGTACATTTTTCTACATCCAAACGGTAGCCCTAAAGCTGATGGTGACATGTTTAAACTTTCCGTGTTTTGCGCGGGCAGATTGAATGTGCATGAATGAGCTGGCAAAAGATTTAGCAAAACGTGTGTCTATTAACTGAAGAAAGCTTGCTTGTGAACAAATTATTGTACCACTGATATTGGCAATATGAATTAATCATACCTCACAAAACATGTGGCCCTCACGCCAAAGCGTGTATCGAAATTACAGAATAGAAATACCAAAGGTGTGCTAAGGGTATGCTCTATAGGGAAAGTTTCGTTTTACTGGGTATCACTACCCTCGTCTTAGAAACAGTCACGAAAAAAGTCAATAAAACACAGGGCAACAAACAAAAAGCTTGTAATATCTTTGCTAAATTTTTCGTTCAACGATTCATTAAATGTGAGTAATTGAGTGTCCTGCTCCGTCATATATTACTACGAGACTAATTGCCAAATGCTTTGGTATGCTTAGCCAAAGCGCGCGATATGAATAGGTCTCGTAAAAAATATTATGCAACACCGCTTTGAGAAAGCCATCAATGCCAATTCAGTAACCGCAACTTGACTATGTCTCTTCGTATTGCCTCTTCCCAGCACTATAAGACAATTCTAACTCCTATCATTGAACATCATGCTGATATCAACATTTAACGTCACAGTTTTAAGGTGATATAATAGTGTCCTCGAGACACCGAGGTCACGATGCCATTGATGTCACTATGACATATAGGTCAAGATTCCATTGAGGTCACTGAGACACAACGTTCACCATGGTACGGCGGCCATCATTTTAACCAATGCAGAGAGTCACCGAGATTTCAAGATACGAAATGAACACGGTCAGATATGTCGTAACGTGGTCGGTGGTGTTGAGATGCTCACGCTACGCACTTGTAGTAAGTAAAAGAATCGAACTCCAGATGTAGGGTTAATAACAACTTGAACTTTATTTAACTGTTTTCAACTTTCGAATTTCAGATGTAACTTAGCCTAAACTTAAGAGAGAGAAGTGTTGAGCTCGGAGGCCAGGAAAGAACTGATTTTGAAATATAAGTTGCTTCCCTCAACGACTAAGGCACGCCATCCCAATTCTCATGGGACATGCCGTAGCCAGGTCTGTGAGGGCTGGGGCTAACGGGTGTTGCCTGGGCAGGAAGGTCATGTGGCTCTGGAATATGGGGTATGTATGAGGAGAGGGGGGAAGTGGCAGGTGACATGTAGGTCACTTGTGGATCTGGGAAACTGGGGCGTATAATTAATATAAGCTGTTGGGGGTTACTCCATCAACTGATGACTGAGAGGGTACGTTATGATGAAGGGTAGGTTTGTTATGAATTTGGCACTCAACAGATACACATGATCACTGAGACAACTTAACACGCCGCAAACTTATATTTTGGATAAACAGTCAGGTTGTTGATATAGTTAGCAGTTAGCAGCCGCCCAGTCGAAGTTATTCATGACAGCATATATTTATTTTTCTATACTTTATTGCTTTATTATGTCAATACGTCAGCCATTTAAAGAAATGAGATGTTTGTGTATCGGTCAGTTATATGCCATTTTGCCACTAAGATTAGATAATAATGTTATATAAACGAAGTCTATCCAAACAATAGCGTTTTCAGCTATCAATTGCAAAAAGATTGCAAAACCTTATACATAGACCGTCCAAGGTCAAATTGACGACGTAACGGTGTTCCAGAAATTACCTTGTATTTACTTATCATGCAGCACGCAATCGTAATATAGCTGTGTATATCTCCATATCAGTTTTAGCACCTCATGCAGCCAAATACAAAACTCACAACGTGTAAAAGAAATATTCTTGCAACCCGAATTCAAGGGAACAATGATAATGCTTATGATATAATTCAGGACGTTTGGAAAACAGAAATAGTTCCTCCACTCAATGTGTGCCTCCAAAGGTGTACCTTGAGGTAAATATGTAACTTATATCAGAGATTATAAATACATACAAATCGGACGTATCTGATTTTCAATAATTGATTACGTAAACCGCAATTTTAATTAATGAAGATAAATGTAAAGGTCAAATTTGACGCACCTTAATTTGAAGCGTACACAAAGCTTGGAATAAATTTTGCTTAATCCTGTAATCGCACCAGTTGTACGACAAAACTAATTGTCTTTCTTTGCAATCGGTATCCATGGATACCTCGTCCGACGGCAGACCAAGACAAAGCTCAATCCACTAGCATTATGATTTTTTACCCTTGTTCTTTTCCTCGCAATTAAGCTCTGCGTTTGTGTGAAGCAACATTTTGTGAAGAAGAATGAAGTTGCCCCACTAATCGGTCCCTTGATCATTAATTATATCGCAATGCTTTCCTTTACATATATGTTGTAGCATATCGAACGCTGATTTAGGAGAATGCTGTTTCAAACACAAATGCAATTGATAAGATGATAAATTATTTGACACAGCTTAGTGGGATTAAAAGAATAACTCTGAATAGAATACAGCATTATCGGTTGTTTAAAACCATTCAATGATATTACTGAGATCAGTAGAAAGGTCTGTTAAATGTTATTTGCGGATTTCAATTTACTTGGAGTTGTGATGATATCAGCATTCCTAAAGTATACCGTTCTTCTGTCGCAGATTTTCTGATTGTTCCTTAACATAGACACTTTCCATAACAAAGACACTACCTTACAAGTATACAGTACACGTAAGTATTATCGATTCATAACTGCCTGCAATGTCTTGCTTGATGTTGCTCGATATTTATTATGCAGTTCCACACATCATAGCTATATTAAATGGGGAAAAAAATAATAAAACTGGTTTGCACACGAATGTCAAGGCCCTTGTCGTTGTAAGGCCTTCGCGACGATTGCAGCTGATGATCAACAACCAGTGTTTATAAACGAACCAAATAATATATATATATATATATATATATTTATATATATATACTTATATATATATATATTTATATATATATATACATATATATATTTATATATATATAAAGATATATATATATATATATATATATATATATAAATGTACATGTATATATATACATATATATATATATATATAATAATAATAATAACAATGTCATTTATTTTGGGAGCGCAACATAAACGCATTTCTATGCGCATTTCTATATACAATTATATAAATATATATATATATCTATTTATATATAAATATTTATGTATATATATATATATATAAATATACATATATATATATATATATATAAATAGATATATATATATATATATATATATACAATATATATATAAATATATATATATATACATATATATATATATATATATATATATATATATCTATATATATATATATATATATATATATATATATATATATATCTCTATATATATATATATATATATATATATATATATATATATGGCTTCTAGGCTCAGACAGATAACTTTGCAAGGAGTCATCTCTTCCCTTATATTCCAACTCATGTGC
>CM067351.1:13119130-13136630 GCA_034190875.2 Urechis unicinctus
AAAACCAACTATTTTGGGACATAACAAAAAACCGACCATTTTGGAACATCACAAAAAACCAACTATTTTGGTAAATAAAAAAACAAATCATTTTGGTATATCACCAAAAACCTATTATTTTGGCACATAACAGAAACCCAAACGCTCTGGGACAACAAAAAACAACCATTATGCGACAGTGTGGCGGGAATTAAAAGTTTGCATCTATGCCATGGGGTATGTCTTTCATCCCTGTCTGTATGACGGGTAATCTCATTTTGAAATGATAATAAGCGATAAAATCTACGTGCAGTTAATGGGCAATGCATGTTTAATTAACGACGACTCATTTATTTCACATTGAAAGAAGTACTATCCAACGTAATTCAAACATGGAGCAGCAAAGGCTCTATATGTCTGGCGCTTTCGAGTGCGTGGTCAGGCACATGAATAAATATATCTACACCGAGATACGTACACTGTGAAACTGGAAGTCGTACAGGAACTCGTGGGATGGAACGCGCAATATGTGTCGATGGTCTGAATATGAACTTGACAGGGGTCGGCTTTGTTATCATTGAGAAAACACGAACATAGTTCAGTATCATTCCACATCCTGTCCGAGACCTGTACGCTCCGTCGCTAAGTGATCTTCCATGTTTCAAGCGAGGTTAATCCCAATCTTGCACACACACCGCATAAGGATCATCCTCTGCTACTAATATAACAACACTGATGTAGTTATAGTAATAGATGAATTATATAAATCCCTCTGGCTCCTACTCTTATGCTCGATATGGTTGTTTGTTTGTCCATGGAGGCGTCTCCGTGGTTCATCATAACGCTTAATCATCCAATGTAGCTCACAGACGGGCATGCTTTTTTTGCACTAGTTCATAGAAATATACACTAATAACTTAATGATAACCCTACTACCGCTATGTTATCTGTATTATTTCTGATTATAGCATCTGCTCTCGTAATACATTCATAGTTCTCCCTAGAGAACAGGTTTCATATGGCCATAATTTGTTTGAAAGGGGTTAGATTTGAAATGCAGGTAACACAACATTAATATCACACCTATGGAACAAGTAAGACTACTGGTAAACATAATTTTAACATTGAGGCCATGGGTAAACAGTTTAAAAATCGTTTTTAACTGTCAAAAGCTATGATCAAATATTATTGCACCATTAACTGGGCATGTGTAATACTGTCTATAAACTATATAGTGATTAAAAAGATCACTTGTATGACAATTATGCATGTTTATTGACATTTCAAGCATCATTAAGAGTTTGTGGCACATCCATTTGGAACCAGCACTGCTCATTACAATTATGCATAGTTAATGGCATTTCAAGCATAATTAAGAGGTGGTACAAGGCCCATTGAAACTTGAGCTGCTCATTGATATTTTTTTCCCAGTAGTGACCGTCCCATTGGCAGCTGTGACTTAAAAACTTCTTTCTTCCTTGAAACAATCAACATGTACACATATTAAGCAAATTACTTGGCACCACTAATCCAGAGATAACATTTCTATTATTCAACCAAATGATGTGTGGTTCAGATTGATGGGTCATCCCACAGAATGTTAGGTAGTGTTCCTTGCTGGTACAGCTATAACTACCGTTTGTCTGATTGAATGGTGTAGAACAACTCCAGGTGTCAAAGTGAGGTTGTGTGTGAGGGTAGTGTCCAATGAATAGTGTCACATGCATTCTGTATATGATGGTGACCATAAATGTTTTACAGACTAAATTGCTGTTGAACACAAGATTGCAGCACCTCAGCAGGTTTTAGATTGACCAGGACATCTTCAGATAGATGCACCCAACAATAAGAGAGATTATTTTAGAGCTACACAGATTGTATATTTATTACAACTTTTGTAATAATCTGTCTGCAGTGTAATGCTGAGAATAGAAGATATAACTTACTGATAAAGCATCAGATAAAGTTACTTAATTATGAAACATTACATGGCAGTGCATGACTAATCTAGAAGCTTAAATAACAATTCAGCCTTCACCACAATTGTGCAACAATTGTATATCATATATGACATCTACCATAAAAGAGATACAGGGAATGATCTTTCTGTCAAATTTATCCTGAATAAAACAATATATTCTAAAGTGTATATACAATACCTGGGAGTAGTTTCGTTAGACTTGGGATCTGAATGTAACTTCTGAAGGCAAGTTGTAGAGCTTGGGTCTGCCTTGTATCCCATTAGAAGTTGTCTGCATGTGCATTGATATATTGTTTTCATATTTCGCTATTAGTTTCTAGTTATAGCAGACTTGTAATGACTTTCATAATATAGCACAGGCCTTTATAGACCATGCAGTAGGTAGTGTCTTGAAATATGAAGGTCACTTAACTAGCATTCATTTATAATGCAAAGAAGCCTTTCGTTGGTTTATATCTTGTCACTAGTTAACAGACCACAGAGGAATGAAAAATACTCACTTGTATCTTTGATGTATCTAGAAATCAAGTTGTTTTTGTTGGCATTTTTAAGTCTTGGGTCTACAGGGCTTTTTGTTTTAGTCAGACTTGTGGCATAACTGGTACTTGCTTGGGCTGCTGGTTCAGTATCTAATGAACAAAAGCACATACATTTTACAATATGCATTGCAAAATTAATAGAATTGACACATTGCAGACTGTGCATTAATTCAGATGTAAACAATGAGAAACAATGTTTGTATCACCGCATATTTCTGCCATTGCTTCACATTTGTTCATAATTATGTGACCTGCATATTATGTGAGTTTTCAGAACCATCTAATTGATCATTTGATGAAAATCGGACCATGTTCCAAAAATGTTGGTATGGTTGTGGTACAAAATTGAAAAATACTTCATCATACAAGCAAACAAACCGACTGTGTCAAGGCAATCCATTTGTGCCAAGTACACGCCCACTTTAGCTATGGCCAATTCAGGCAGTGTTCTCTGATAGGTTCCTAAGCTAACATCTGACATAGGTACCTATATTAATGAAACATATATGGGTAGATTTTTGGAAATATACATATCTGGTTGGTTCAGAGTAGATTTTTCTTCCATATTCATAGTACATGGGCCCAATCATAAAATGTTTCCACACTAACTTATAGGATACCTTTCAACGGTCAGATCACATAATTCAAAGCCAAGAAACTTATGTGAGGCCACATCAGCTGTTCAGATGAGAACATTCAATATTATCTACTGTCAAATTACATAATAATCATAGTCATGGTGTTTATAGCACAGATGCTCATTTATTATGCAATTGAATAGTTATGCAATTCTGAGGCTGTTTATTTAATGACTGGTGTTATTTGTATTAGGTGACCCTCTGGTGATATCTGACACTTTCAAGTCTGTATTTGCACCATCAACTTATTCCCTCTTTTGATAGACCATTACATTGGCCATTGCTTGGATAGGCAACAGCCCAATATGTATGTGATGTTGTGAATTTAAATTGATATTTGGTCATAACATTAGACAACCTCTTTACAATTTAGATCCAACATCAGAAATATGACTACCCCCAAGTATAGTTTATGATTGCAATCTGAGGACCCGTTGACTGTTGAGGTCTGTCATATTAAGATAATTGGCAATAGTTAAGTTTATGAAACACCAAGTGACAGTGTATAAGCAGCCACTGATATGTGGTGATCAATTTATAAAACCTACCATGCAAATCATGCAGGCCAGTTAAAACCATCAATGGTGCTGCAACATTAGTTCCTTCGATCACAACTTGCCAAACAGCGCAGTACCATACACATTATGGTTATTTCTGACCATAATGTCCATATAACACAATATCTATCTTCATGGCTGAAGCCTAGTGAAGGGAGTGAAGGGCAACCATTAGCTTCGACAGTGGAGATTCACAACAAAAGTTTCCAAGAACATTTGCGGGTTCGCGTTAAGTTAAGAGGCCAGGAGGAACTTCTTCTCGTTTGCATCTACCGCAGCCCCCGATCCACAGCGGACAAAAACACCAGCCTCTCATGCTTACTCTATCAAGCTTCAAAACTGAAGCCCACCCATTTTGTGATAGTCGGTGACTTCAATATGAGAGAGATTGACTGGGATACTTGAGTTGCAAATGAACCAGTAACCCACCACTCCCAACAGTTCCTCAACACTGTCCAAGACATCTTCTTGACTCAGCATGTCTTGGAGCCAACCCGCTTTCGCCAAGGTCATAGGCCAAGCATACTGGACCTGATACTTACCGAAGAAGACATCATATCCGCCTTCGAGTATAGCCTCCCCCCCCCCCCTATGGAAAAGTGATCACATATGTCTCAAGTTCAACATCATTTGCTACCCCCGGCTCACGGGCATGCTTCAAGCAGTCGACTGGGACACTGAACTCGACTGTCCAAGTGCGCAGGAAGCCTGGACCCGTCTTGCCCAACACTTCGATACCGCCACCACCGAATGCATCCCCCGCTCAGCCCCCAAGCGCTCTAGGAAGCAGTTGTACACCACCCCCGAGGTCGATCGTATGCGGCAAACCAAGAAAGCCCTCTGGCACACATATTGTGAGTCCCATAACTAATCTGACCATGTTAGCTACAAAAAGGTCAGGAATGCACTGCGATCGCTCTCCCGTCGACTTCGAACGCCGTATTGTTGATGACGCGAAACACAACCCAAAGTCCATCTGGACCGCCCACCAATACGACCTTCCGTCCGACTCCTGATCCTTCCCCCGGGCATGCCTCCAGCAGTTGTTTATAGTCTAAACGCCCAGATTGGACCTACAGGCTCTAGCCTTATTCCCAACATATTACTATTACTATTAATAGTTAAAATTATTAGGTTGATGTTTCATAGTCAAGTTCTCTTTGCATTTACATATCACCGAACAGTCTTAGCTATAATAGCCAAACAAGTCTGTCAAACAACAATTTGCTTTTCAACCATCCAACAGTATGGAAACGAATGCTGCTAAGGCCTAAATTGTCGATCAGCTGATAGCGGTCGTTCCGTCAAAGGAATTGGGTCATGGATATAAATTCGGTCAGGGAAGGGGTAAAAGGCGGATTAGGTAATACAGAACCCGCAGTAATAGAGATGGTATATTATTTTACCGACACAGCTTCTTTTCCGTCCATGTCAGAATGTATTTGTTGGGAAATCCGTATTTAACAACAAATTTCTATGCTTTCCGCGAAGTCACGAGGAAGCAGTCTAATGTAGAGTTATTGTTTACGAGTTTCGTAATTTATGAAATGTCATTATTAGCCGAAATACTGTAACAATCGTATCATTCTTATCCAGGGCTGTGATAAAATAAGTTAAATTTAATTCTAATGATCATTATTTATCAGATTGGCAATTTTATGTAACTTGACTTTGGTAATCGCCTGCTAGTTGTTCGCTCTATATTTCGCCGATCTGTCGTTCATCTGGGGTCAAAGTTCGAAGACAGATTATCATGGCTAGGGTCAAAGAGTGAATTTGGTAGCTTCGATCGTAGGAATGGGTTTTTATATCAAGTGTTTTGTTATTATATGGTATTCAATGATCCAATAGTGTTGAATACTGTGTGAATAATGTATATTTGGCAGTTTGTCAAGAAGGTACTTGACTTTTACGGTCGCACTTGATTATTTTGGTCACATGACCATACAGAAAGTAAACAAGGCGGGGTCATTGAGAATAAGACCGCATATGTAGACTACGTGAGTTCCATGGATGGATCAGGGGTTATTGAATGAAGTATCATACGGGAAATCATTATAAAAGCTTCTGCAGTACTGACCAGCAATATCTTTTGTCCGGCATCACTCATGGATTCCCTATTATTAATGACATGCCCCATCACCAGGTAAACACCAATAACTACAAATCCGCCCTTGCAGCACATCCCGAGGTAAAGAAACATATACTACGAGAAATGGCATTCAATCGACACCTCCGACTGCACCCTCAGCCTCCCGCTCGACAAGGCACAGGCCTTCAAACAACTTCTGCAGCAATTTCGCACAAAACGTCCGCCTCTCTAAAGCGGTTGCAAAGCCTCGCCGGCAAACTCCAATGGGCTACGCACGTCGTTCATGGCGGTAGGATTTACCTGCAACGCGTGCTGGCTACCATACGCAAGCTAAAAAAAACCTCACACAAAGCACGAAGCTGAAATAAATAAAAATGTTGACCTAGCTCATACATTGTTATCATAATAATGTGAACCACATTTAATAGGCTTACAACTGCAGAAAACGTCAAATGTTCTAGTGTAGACTTGAGGCAATAAAACCTGGGGAATGGGGAACACTGTTACTGATAAATGAAATAATAAGTTACCATTCTTTTCCCATACGACATGATGACTTATCTGTCAGACCTGCAAAATGAATATTGAAGAAATTGTATTAACACTATGTCCCACCTGCGAAGTCTGGACACATAAGCTCATTCAATCAAATTGCACACTTGACCATTTAAACTCAAATCTGCACCACAGTGCTAGACTTTGTTTGAAATTTGGGGATCCGACGGAGTACATGTGACCTAATTTGTATTACCATGGCATCGGACATTAATTGACGGTTTTATAGGCGCTCAAAATATTCATGAAACTTATGTAGTCATTCGGACCGATACCACGATTTTTTGACCTGAGGTAAGGACAAACGCGGCGCCGATCTCGTTTGGACAGGGCTGTTTTTGGGCCGTTTGGTAGTCTCATGTAAATGACCGCTGACAACAAACGATGCAATGATACATTTTGTTCTTTTAATATATCGAGACCATAAAAGTTGTCGATTGTGCCGCTTAAACACCGGATAACTCTCCGTAACTCGAATAACTTTCAGATCATCCCCAGATCCCGAGAAACAGTGGAGGTGAATCCGCCGCTCTCTGGCCACCTGACCAAGCAGCTGATACAGAACACAGCAATATGCCTCTGTGTCGTCATCTCCCTTCATTCCCCGGATGTGCAAAACCAGCACATGCCGGGGCTCCAGGAGGGACAGCACGTGGAGTAGGGCATGTTGCTGTGTCCCCCATTTAGCAGGGAGGACTGAATGGTCTAAGCCAACCTCCCCAAGGCCGACAACTTCGGACCGTTTGAGAAAGCTGGACATCACCTGCATTTGGTCCGATGTTAACTTCGCTGCGTGCTTGGGGTGGATACCAATCGCGACCCTCTCTTTTTGCTGCCCCAGGTCGATAATTTTATCGACACTGGGATAAGTGGCATGGTCGCAATAGTTGGCCACAGCACCCCCAACCACGACAGCGATTGCAGACTGGGGTTTGGCAGTGATGAACAACTTACGTGGCCCGGAATTCCGTGAAAGGCCCACGGGCACTAAGCCTGGCCCGGCTGAGTCAGGGTGGCTGCGGCCCATGCTCCTCCCTGAACTAGCTACACTTGATTTACAGCGCCCACATTCAACTCCACCGGTCCCACAACGAATCCGGCCATAGCCATGTCTCTACCAACCTGACATCCCTGACCTCTCGCGGCTGTAGGCTTACCTGGCGGAAAACACGGTCAGACATAATCGTGACTTCTTTAGCGGTATCGACTACGGAATCTACAGTCATACCACCGATCTGCACAGGCAGGGTAAACTGAGACGCGGATAGGAGTTGGCACACCTAAAAGCTTTCATTGGTCACCGTACTACTGGCCAATTCTGTCGCCGGTCCCCCAACCCGTTGTGCATCATGAGGTCCCCTGTAGTTGGCCAATGGTCTCGATTGTGGTGACCCAATGGATTGAGGAGCCGAGTCGGCTTCTTTTTTCAACTTGGGTAAGAGGGGGTATTCGTGGTGGGATGGACATTTCTGTGGCGCCAGATGAGCCACCTTTTGCTCGACCTCTTTGCCCTAGACCCTTTCTTGCCGCACTACCTACACCGGCAGTGCTGACATTCTGGGGAGATACTCGAATCCCTATCCTAGGCCCCGTACCAGCCAGAACCTAACCCCTGGCTCTACCTCTCACAACACCACAACAACCCCATACAGCCCCACAACCCACACAGACCGGAGGCATTAATGGTGAGGGGATCGACTTAACTAGTCATATTGACTGTCCACCAAACGACTAATGTGTTAGTCAATTTGACTAAAGCAGTTAGTCAAATATTGATTAGTCAAAATGACTAATCTACCTAGTCAAGTAAAGAGTAGTCAAAACGACTAATCCATTGGTCACTATGACTATCTTATTAGTGACACTGACTACAGCGTAAGTGAGTAATGACTATTGTACTAAGTCAGACTGACTAGAAGATTTGGTCAGTTTGACTATGATTGAAGGTCAAGCTTAAAATACCTCGTACACCCTGAACAAATACAAATTTATTTGACCAAATAAGTCCTACTGCTTATAAGTTTGTATAAACAAGTCAGACAAAATTGTATGCAAAACAAGAACATTTTATTTCATTCAATCACATTAATACATAGCCTTGTTAATGCTAGCCGTGATACAAAGGAGTTTGGCATCAATAGGGTCTTTAACCTCTTCTTCAATGGCAAGCATAACTTTCTGGACATAGCGAGAAAGTTTGTTTGGCAGAGTTGGGGCATGGTACATAAAAGACATAAATCGCAGCCATTGGCATGGCCATGGCTTCTGTTACGTCCATTGCTTCTCCAACAATGTACACATGTATTTCAGCACCCATCAATTCTCCCTCATACAGCAGCAAAGGAGGCAGGCTGTTTATGCTGGTGTCGTGCTGTGTTGCGACATTCTAAAACACATAGGTGACTTATTGTTGCGCCATAGCTCTCATTAGAAATAGTACAAGGTCCACAAATCCTGCCTGAATGAAAGAATGTTATTATTAAAAAGAGACATTGTTACAATTATTGTTTACCTAGTCATTATTTAGCTTGATAATAATACATGATGAAATATAAACCGAAAATTACCTTGAGTGTGCCTTCAAGGATAATGGATTTTTCCTTGAAAAGTATTGGCAGACCGGTGATAACTATAGCTGCATAGGCCACTGGGAGATGGCAATGACACAGATAAAATGGGGTAGATATTGGAATCCATGTTGTAAAGCAACATCAAGTTTAGTATATGATCGGACCAACGTAAAAATAACTAAATAAATAGTAAGAAAATGACACTATTGTAGCTACCAGGAACCTGAAGCACAATATGCAGCAGTTATTTGGCTGGTAGCTGTTGAGTATGGTAAACTGGGATTCTTTACCTGCTCTCTTTACTTGGTCCCTTAACAGGTTCATTCTCGACATCATCTCCTTCAGTCTGAAACGGCATATTTTTTGCCGCCTGAGAAGTTCCATAATGCCCCACCCAAAGTGATGGAGACTAGACAGAAGGAGCTTGCCAATGTCGCCACTCTCTACCTTAGGCCCCAGTCTAGTAAATTCTGCATACAGCTGCGACCAACAAAGCCTTAACAGTCATTCATTAATTAATGATTCAGTGCAATTATACAACGGTAATCGCAAATAACATAGTTAGGCGCATCTTCTCAGCTACCTTAAAATCACATATGCCCCTCTTAAAATATGGCCCAACTATAATTCTGGAGCCACTTCCTCTGGGCCACAATGGGTGTTGTCTTCACTTTCACTGCTGCACTGGGGCATTAGTTCCGCACACCAAGTCCACTTTGCAAGCCTCATAGGCAGGAATCTAGTGATGGCTTCTTTTTGGTTAGCCCCTGGGCTTTGCACCTCTTCCAAATCCATTCCGTGGGCCACGATGGTGGAATCGTCACAACTTTGCTGCTGGGGATGTGTTCGAGGCCAACAAGTTCTGTGAAAACAATGAATCTATTGATAAACTTTTTCACTCTTAAATATTCTCAAAACTCTTAACTGTCTCTAACTTTCCCAAACATATTAGTGTACATACGTATAAGTTACTAAAGAGCTACTAAGGAACATTAAATATACCAGTGTTAATGCATACTTATAGTAATGCTGAAAACATAGATAAATAATGTCCATGGGCGTTTCCCGACTTCCCCCCCCTGGGGAGTTCTGGGACTCCCTCCTCCCGGGCCATTGGGCATTCCCTTTTGAAGTGCCCCTGTTTCGTCAACAACGAAAACAGGACCCAACTTCCCTTTTGGGTGACTTGTAGTGGGGGGGGGGACATAAGATAACCTTGGGTGCCCCTGGATCTTTCCTCTTCCCTTCCCTGCTTCCGGGACTGCTTACCGAAGCATGCCTGGGTGTCATACGCTTTAATGCAACGCCGTCACGTTAACGGCCTTGGAGCGCAGCGGTAACGTAAGTTACCACAACATAAAGGAGACTCACCTCAACACATCCGTATGATTATCTCTTCTGTGGGACTAAGAATGAAATGGTACGGTTAATTTAAGGACACCATGTATCCAGCTTATTTTCCCAGAGAAATCTCTCAAAGCCCATATAGCTTCGGCGTCATGGCAACAATCCGCGTCCTTGGGAGATTTCATATTGCGACTTTGTCAAAGGTTGGCGAGTCTAAGTAGGTCGCGTTTTTTTTAAGTTAGTCGATATGGAATTAACCTGATTTACAAATTCAATTGGACTGTTGTAGTCATTTGCACGATTAACAGCCATTTGGCGTGTGTGAGTGAAACTGTTGCCATGCTTAAATTACTTTTTAAATAATCTATGTCATATCGTTGAATCTATCAACCCTGCTTTTTGGAACATCCCAATGAACTATTTGACCTGCATTGTTTGGGAAACTCACCTCTTCTCTCCATCCCGTATTTTTTAACAAATACGGAAGAACTATGTCATGATACTCAGAATAAAACAAAGCGGGTGTTATTTGAGGAGCTATTCTTACTATGTAAGTTCGGAGGTCTTAGCGGACTGGATGGGCGGGCGCATGTGCGCTTGTGTCTCTCAGACCGCGTGAGCAGCTTTTGAGTGGGGATCAGCATAATAACGCTGGTGGTGGTTATGTGATATCAATGGCTATAAGTGAGTGGCAGTTTCCCAATATTAGAATTTAGAGGGGTTATGAATAAGTGTGCAAACATTCGTCGATTCTATGAAATCAATTATACTATCACTTACGCTTCCAACTGTAATGGTAGGTTGGGGATAAGAGTAACTTTTGAATCAACATGACACTTTTAGCAGCAAATAAACACATAACCCATTTTAGACCATATATGGTGCATACATGACTCATCGATAAGGAAATGATCAAGAATATATATAGTGATAATTCCATATAAATCTATATCAGCACTGCCATCAAGGTAAAATGGAACATATTAATTGTTATTAAATAGCTCAGTTTACATATACTTGTTATGTTCCATCCTATCTGCTTACACAATTTACTCGTTCTAGTTTGCAATTAGAATGAGCTACACAATGATGCAAATTGTATAAAAGTCCGACCCTCCGAACATCTTGGTTTAACGCATTTTTTAAGATGACGATTGAAAATAAAGATTGCGACCTGTATCGCGCATCATCAAAATGTTGTTTACAAATACATACATACATACATACATACATACAGACACATACATACATACATACAGACAGACATACATACATACATACAGACAGACATACAGACATACAGACAGACAGACAGACATACATACAGACAGACAGACAGACATAGATACATACATACATACATACAGACAGACAGACAGACATACAGACATACAGACAGACAGACAGACAGACAGACATACATACAGACATACATACATACATACATACAGACAGACATACATACAGACATACATACATACATACATACATACATACATACAGACATACATACAGACATACATACAGACATACATACATACATACATACAGACATACATACAGACATACATACAGACATACATACATACATACATACATACATACATACATACATACATACATACATACATACATACATACATACATACATACATACATACATACATACATACATACATACATACATACATACATACATACATACATACATACATACATACATACATACGTTATGACAAACGCGACTAACCAACATAACTGACGACCATTTTGGTACTCTGCATTTAACAGCTAGTTTCTCGTTATTATCCGATATATCATAATCCCAACTTTTGATATATTGCTTAAAATTACTTCCTTCACAAATATATTCTATCCACGTGACATTCGATGGGGGGAATAAAAAATATATATATTTTGTTTCGACGTTTTCCAATGAGCTGGAGACAGATATTTATTTGCCCGGACGAACCGAAATGCTTCAGCTGGTCCGATCTTAAGGCACATCGTGCTCTGAGACTAAGTTGCGTTGCGGGCCGAAAATGATTTGGTAAGCAATTACCACAACTCTTGAATATATTATGGCGTTATTGAAGACGCTTATACCCAAGTCAACTAGATGATAGCGAGAAAATATATAAAATGTCGCTCAAGTGACTCGACAACCTGGGTTCTCAGCCTGGGTTTTCTAATATCGCCCACTGTGACATGATGTCGTTGATCTAAATAATGACGACGCTGGTTCGATAGATTGGATATATTGTGTAGTATACTCAATCTGACATATAAATGGAATCTGGTCAATGTTTCAGGTACTTTACTTTAGTTATGTGGAGTCAAGCAGGCCTTGGCGAATCGCTTCGCCAGGTTCTGTTGGTTAGTCGCGTTTGTCATAATGTATGTATGTATGTAAAAAATCTTTTTTTTAATCGTTAGGCGTCAATAATGCGCAAAACCGAGAGGTTTTGTTTTGACCTTTATCTTAAACTAATGTCAAGGTCATCGAATAAGTGAAAAACTAGTATCTCGAATAACTCCGTTAATAATGGTCGAATTGTTACAAAATTTACATCATTGTGTAGCTCATTCTAATTGCAAACTTTTGCTAAAATAAATGTAGACATCGAACCAACAGTTTTCTGAAGCGTCCCAGCCCCAGTGTAATTAGAGCCATATTTAAGCACAAAGACCTCTTGGAGTGAGAGCCTCATAAAAATTTATGAGCGCTAATTTTAATGATTGTTTTATAAGTGGATTTTTGTACAGTAGACTACTTAAAACTTCACAAAAACCTTATGGAAGGTTGTCAACTCCATTAATAGGTCCTAAAAGTATTTTCCCATCCACAAATATACTTCACTTTCTAAACAACCACCCTATGAAAGTCAGATATCCGGAATTAAATACAATTTTGGATCCCCAACATTCAGAACTTCTATGTGGTTGCTACACCTGAGGAGATATTGCCATGAAAATTTGTCATAATAAGCAATAACTACTTCAGATTTTGCTACAGGTGTCTCTGTGAAAACCTTATGTGAACAAAAACACCTATATGATCATGGTACACCCTACCCCTTAGATATGTACAACCAGATATGACAACTCCAGCTCAAAAATCTTGAAAGTAGCTGCGGATTCTTTATTGTTTTTCCATGCAATTACCATGTCTACTAAAGACCTCTAAACGATTCATATACCCCCATACACCTCCGTATACTCCCGTGACCTAGTTAACTGTAGCGCTGTATGTTCTTAAACCCCTTACGCATCCTACTCCAAGGCGAGAATGCTCCTCTGTCCTTACACACCAAGCGACCATCATCCTACCTCATGATAACTGTCCCGAGAAAACTTAATTGTATTCTTTTCCACATTTGTTTTGGAAAAGTTCCTTAGCGTGTGAGGATGTTGTACGTGCAAGTCTGACAAATTTGTTGTATTCTGAGTATCATGACAGAGTTCTTCCGTATTTGTTAAAAGATACGGGATGGAGAGAAGAGGTGAGTTTCCCCAAACAATGCAGGTCAAATTCATTGGGATGTTCCAATAGGCAGGGTTGATAGATTCAGCAGGATGACATAAAACAATTAAAGTATTTTAAACATGACAACAGTCCAATTGATTTTGTAAATCAGGTTAATTCAATGTAGACTTACTTAAAAAAACGTGACCTACTCAGACTCGCCAACCTTTGACAAAGTCGCAATATGAAATCTCATGTGGACGCGGATCGTTGCCATGACGCCGAAGAGCGACAGATCGGCGAAATATATAGCGAAAAACTAGCAGACGATTACCAAAGTCAAGTCACATAAAATTGCCAATCTGACAAATAATGATCATTAAAATTTAAATTTAAGCCCTGGTTAAGAATGATACGATTGTTACAGTATTTCGGCTAATAATGACATTTCATAAATTACGAAACTCGTAAACAATAACTCTACATTAGGCCGCCAACTTCGTGACTTCGCGGAAAGCGCGGAAATTTGTTGTTAAATACGGATTTCCCCGACAAATACATTCTGACATGGACGGAAAAGAAGCTGTGTCGGTAAAATAATATACTATCTCTATTACTGCGTGCTCTGTATTACCTAATCCGCGTTTTACCCCTACCCAGACCGAATTTATATCCATGACTCAATTCCTTCGATGGAGCGCGAACAGCTAGCTGATCAGCTATTTGGCTATTATAGTTATGACTGTCCGGTGATATGTAAATGTAAAGAGAACTTGACTATGAAACATCAACTTAACAATTTTAACAATTAATGGATGCCCTTCAGCCATGAAGATAGATATGTTGTTATATGGTCAGATATAACCATAATGTGTATGATACTGCGCTGTTTGGCAAGTTGTGATTGAAGAGACTAATGTTGCAGCACCATAGATGGTTTTAACTGGCCTGCATGATTTGCATGGTAGGTTTTATAAACTTATCAACACATACAGTGACTGTTTATCAACTGTCACTTGGTGTTTCATAAACATAACTATTTCCAATTATCTTAATATGATAGACCTCAAAGGTCAAAGGGTCTTCAGATTGCAATTATAACAGTACTTGGGGGTAGTCTTATTTCTGATGTTGGCTCTAAATTGTAAAGAGTTATCTGATGTCATGACCAAATATCAATTACAATTTGAAGTCACAACTTCACATGCATATTGAGCATCTGTGCTATAAAAACCATGACTATGATTATTATGTAGTTTGACAGTAGCTTATATTGAATGTTTTCAGCTGAACAGCTGATGTGGCCAAACATAAGCTTCCTGGCATTGAATTATGTGATCTGACCTTTGCAGGTATCCAAAAAGTAAGCATGGAACGTTTTATGAAGTGTTATATTGTACAAATAAATAACAAGCATCTGTATACTGGGTCTCTCTATCTTCTAAATGCTTTGCTCTCCAAGCTTCAATTCAAATTCAGGCCTCTAATAAAGATGCAAATTGAAATGCATTATCATATATATAGAGAGAGCTCCGCCCACGTACTGTGAATATGGAAGAAATTCTATTCTGAACCAACCAGATATGTATATGTCCACAAATCTACCCATATATGTTTCATTAATATAGATATCTATGTCAGATGTGAGCTTAGGAACCATAACTAAAGTTGGTGTGTACTTAGCACAAATGGATTGCATTGACGCAGTCGGTTTGTTTGCTTGTATTGAGAGACATTATATGATGAAGTGTTTTTCAATTTTGGAACATGGTCCGATTTTCATCAAATGATCAATTAAATGGTTTTGAAAACTCACACAATATGCAGGTCACACAATCATGAACAAATGTGAAGCAATGGCAGAAATATGCAGTGATACAAACATTGTTCCTCATTGTTCACATCTGAATTAATGCATAGTCTGCAATGTGTCAATTATATTAATTTTGCAATGCATATTGTAAAATGTATGTGCTTTTGTTATTAGATACTGAACCAGCAGCCCAAGCAAGTACCAGTTATGCCACAAGTCTGCCTAGAACAACACGCCCTGTAGCCCCAGACTTAACGATGCCAGCAAAAACAACTTGATTTCTAGTGACTCAGAGTCAGATCAGGATGTCTCGAGCAGACCATGCATCAAAGATACAAGTGAGTATTTTTCATTCCTGTAAACTAGTGACAAGGGATAAACCATTATAAATGAATTCTAGTTAAGTGACCTTCATATAAAAGGCACTACCTACTGCATGGTCTATAAAGGCCTGTGCTATATTATGAAAGTCATTACAAGTCTGCTATAACTAGAAACTAATGGCGAAATATGAAAACAATATATCATTGCACATGCGGACTGCTTCCAATGGGATACAAGGCAGACTCAAGCTCTACAACTTGCCTCTAGAAGATATATTCAGATCCCAAGTTTAAGGAAGCTACTCCCATGTATGGTATATATACTTCAGAATATATTGTATTAATCAAGATAAATTTGACAGAAAGATCAGCCTTTTATGTCATATATTATATACAATTGTTGCACAATTGTGGTGTAGGCTGAATTGTTATTTAAGCTTGTAGACTAGCCACGAACTGCCATGTGATGTTTCATGATTAAGTAACTTTATCTGATGTTTTGTCAGTAAGTTATATCTTCTATTCTCAGCATTGCACTGCAGGCAAATTATTACAAAAGTTGTAGCTTCACTGACTAAATGTACAATCTGTGTAGCTCTAAAATAATGTATCTTATTGTTCTGTGCATCTTTCTGAAGATGTCCTGGTCAATCTAAAACCTGCTGAGGTGCTGCAATCTTGCGATCAACAGCAATTCAGTCTGTAAAACATTTTAGGTCACCATCTTTTATAGAATGCATGTGACACTATTCATATGACACTACCCTCATACCCAACCTCACTTTGACACCTGGAGTTGTTCTACATCATTCAGTCAGACAAATGGCAGGTTATAGCTGTACCAGCAAGGAACACTACCTAACATTCTGTGGGATGACCCATCAATCTGAACCACACATCTCTTGCCTCCAGTTTTGGGTGAATAATAGAACTGTTATCTCTGAATTAGTGGTGCCAAGTAATTTGCTTAATATGTGTACATGTTGATTGTTTCAGGGAGGAAAGAAGTCACAGCTGCCAATGGGACGTTCCCTAATTAAAAGTTGGGAAAAAAATATGAATGAGCAGCGCAAGTTCACATGGGCATTGTACCCCCTCTAAATTGTGCTTGAAATGTCATTAACTATGCATAATTGTAATGAGTAGTGCTGGTTCCAAATGGATGCTTGAAATGTCAATAAACATTCGTAATTGTCATATTACACATGCCCAGTTTTTTCAGTTAATGATGCAATAATATTTCATCATAGCTTTTGAGAGTAAAAGACGATATAATCAGAAATAATGGAGATAACATAGCGGTAGTACGATTATCATTATAATTAGCGTATATTTCTATGAACTAGAACAAAAAAACATGCCTGTCTGTGAGCTACATTGGATGAGACAAAAATGAAAGAGTGCATACGAAAGAGCTTGAACGATCAAGCGTTATGATGAACCACGAAGACGCCTCCAACAATCATATCGAGCTAAAGAGTGGGGGCCACAGGGATTTATATAAATCGTCTATTACTATAACTACATTCGGTGTCGTTATATTAGTAGAAGAGGATGACCATTCGATATAATAAATCCTTATGCGGAGTGTGTGGAAGATGTGGAATTCTACTAAACTATGTTCGCGTTTTCTCAATGAT
>CM067351.1:13139130-13140798 GCA_034190875.2 Urechis unicinctus
GCCTAGAATATAATAAATTATGACAGACTTCTATTATGTAATGTGAAAACCTCAACCAATGGCTACTCGAATAGAAAAAAGAATTTTAGCAGAGAGTAAATGCTGTCAAGAAATTCTATAATTTCTCGAGAGAGGAAAATATATGGCTGTGGCCTGTATAACAGCACACACGGAATTAGTCTCTGGGTGCTTGTTTGTTCGTAGGTATTTAAGATGTTTATGATTACATTGACATTCTACGACTCTGGGTGCCTGCGTCCCTGGACACTAGAAATAGCAAATAGTGCTTATTGCCAGAGGTACAAGAAGAAACATGCTACTCAGCATGAGTGAGTATACTAACAATGGTTAGGTTCAGATGATACAGATGAAAATATTCATTTACTGAATGAAAAGCTGTAAAGATCTCTTTATATTGCAGGTTATTCGGATTCACGGCATATCAGCCGTTGGCACCGTGGTGCTGGGGGTATCTAGGCAGACATCACAGGGTCCCACTGTCAGCCTTTGCTGTACTGAAAATCCGTGAAGTTTTTCCTAAGGACAAACCAGTTTAGGTTGGTTTTAAACTGCCAACATTGAAATAATAAAGTGACAAAAAAGCATGACAACCAGCAACAAAATTCAGTTAATTGCTGTCCACCTAATTTATTATACCATATGCATAAAATGATAGGACGCATCAATACATCGGAATGTGGCCTAATCTGATGACTGTATTTACACGAATCGTCGATGATTTGTTTTTAACTTGATGCGTTTACTAACGCACATAGCTACATAAAATGGATTCACCGTTTCAGAATCAGCTAAGTCTGGGGCAGTAGCGTTAAAATAAAATTATCCAATGATCAAAACCATGGATATCACTGGGCCAAACGCACTGATTGGTCAGGAGGCGCGAGAATCAACGAAATGATATCCAGGTAAACTACAAATGGAATGCATGTTTGACTGAGCACAATACGCACGTATATAATAATCACCGAGAGGTGTCGTCTCTTGGACAAGTCTTCTGAATCCTGCTGTGGTAGAATTCTGCTGTTTTGCAATTAATGGCTACCAGTATTATTACACACAACGTCATCGCTCTAACAAACAGACCCTGGAGCTCATTGCACGAAAATATGACCAAGGGCGTTTATACAAATAGTCAATAAAAAAAGTTCAACCTTCATCTTATCAATCACGATACATCTTACTGACCATCATCATATCAATCACATTACAACTCACAGGCCATCATCATATCAACCACGTTACAACTCACAGACCTTCATCATATCAACCACGTTACAACTCACAGACCATCATCATACCAACCACGTTACAACTCACAGACCTTCATCATATCAACCACATTACAACTCACAGGCCTTCATCATATCAACCACTTTACAACTCACAGACCATCATAATATCAACCACGTTACAACGCACAGACCATCATTATATCAACCACTATACAACTCACAGACCATCATCATATCAACAACGTTACAACTCACAGGCCATCATCATATCAACCACTTTACAACTCACAGACCATCATCATATCAACCACGTTACAACTCATAGACCATCATCATATCAACTACGGTACAACTCACTGACTATCATCAAAATAACCACGTTACAACTCGTACACCACAATCATATCAACCACTT
>CM067351.1:13147558-13170058 GCA_034190875.2 Urechis unicinctus
ATAATAATATATAGTTGCGTATATTTAGATTTATCCATATACATATATATCCGCGTGTAAATATATATATATTGTCATAATTTTTAATGTATGTATAAAGCAATATATATATTTGTGGATATTTGCATATTTATATAGATAATCATTATGTATACATAAACATATTGATATATATATAAGAACAAATATATATATATATTTATATATATTAATATTTATACATATATATGTATATGTATATATATGTGTGTGTGTATATATATACATATGCATATATACATATATATTTATATACATGTGTGAGTGTATATATATATATCTGTAAAAATATATATAAATGTATATATGTTCCTTCGTTAATTTATATGTGTACTATATATTTATTTATATATATATTATAAAGTTAATGGTTATATATACATTTATACAAATAATAATGTATATTTACGTATATTTATAGATACATATATAAATATATGTATATATATACACATATAAATATATACATCCATTTATATCCATAAACATATATATTCGCGTGTAAATATATATACATTTTCATATTTTTTAGTGTATGTATAAGGCAATATATATATTTGTGTATATTTGCATATATATAGATATTCATCATGCATATATAAAAATATGTATATATATATATATATATATATATATATATATATATATATATATATATATATATACAATTTTAAACTATTATTAAATAAATAATTTTTTTATGAGCATATTTATGCCCCTAATATGTATTTATATATATGCATATGCATATGCATATATATATTTATATAGATATATGCTTTTATATAGCTTAATGCTTATATTTATATAGATGAATGTGTGTAGGTATTTTTATATATAAAAATATATATATGTATATATATTTTTAATATGTGCATTCATCTGTATATTTATATGTAGTAATGTAAATCAATATTTATTAAGTTATATAGATATATACGTTTATATATACATAAATATATGTATGTATATATTTATATATATATATATATATGTATATATATAAATATATATATATATATATATACATAAATATTTATATATTTGTATACATATAAATGTATAATATATTTATATATAGATATACATAAATATATATATAGATACATAGATATATGTTTATATATATTGTATGTATGTATATATATATATATATATATATATATGATATATAGATATATATATATATATATATATATATATATAGATATATATATATATATATATATATATATATATATATATATATATATATATATATATATATATATATATATAAACTGGCCCAACGTCAATTACATGCTTTAAAATATCAAGATTAGCATTTCTTTACATACATGTTCAGATCCTTCTCTACGGAGTGTTCTTTTTGGCGTTGTGATAAAGTTGACATAGGAGGGCATGCAAATGCGCTTCTGTGCCATGAATTGCCTCAAGAATTGTGAATGGTAGCAAACAACGTCTTTGTTCGACACCCTAATCGAAGTTTTAATAGGTGTATATCAGTCTGTGAAAGACGTTTCCGACAATATTTTCGTACATTGATGTCATTTTGCTGGGTTTTTTTTCAATATTTCCCTCGATTTTTCGGACCGTTTGGGCATATGGACAAATAACGACGGCAATTGGCTCATGAGTTTGTGACGTCATATGTCACCGTTCAGCATGATAGCGTGGTCATTTCCTCGTTTGTGAACTGTGGCAAGTGTGAGCATAATCGTATTTTATACCGTCATCATGTACATTATTTACCGCAACGAATCACATCATTTCAGGTGGCTTGGAGTACTTGTTCGCCTAGAATATATTAAATTATGACAGACTTCTATTATGTAGTGTGAAAACGTCAACCAATGGATACTGAGCGGTAATACAGGCAATGCTGGAACACATGGCTGCACCTCGATTTCAGGCCCGTTTCATGGTTATCAATGATTGATTCACCATTCGCCTGTCCTGTTACGGAGAATATCTCTTCTTGTGCTGTTTATTGATTTAATGGTAAAACGTTATCGCTAATGAAAACTGCTACTACATTCAATAGGTTATTTCGTTTTTGTAATGAATCGAATATAATTTCAATAAATGGTATTTTCCTTTTCAACAGTTAAGTAGATATCAATTTTATTTTAAATATTGGCACTGGTTTTGGGAGCGGAGACCTTTCAGGGATTAGCTGCTACAATTAAATATACCTTTCCAGTGACTTGTACAGAGGGACTTCTGACCCAGAATCCAAGTTCGGTGCCATATGTTTATGGCTACATATATCAAAGGCCTTTAAAGAGTTAAATGCCTTACACTAGTTCTTTGTCCAACCTTGGGTACCAACCTCAATAATACATACTTTGCGTTGTCCTTATTAGGTCTATATTTATTTCTTACACCTAATACAGTGCATAACTACCATCATATTTTGGTTTTATTATATGTCAAGGGAGCAAAATGTCCCCATATACTGACAACTCCGGCAGCGATGAGTGTTCTTCTCAACAAGAAGAGTAACTATGGGTTTGTGGGGGCTAACAGCGATAGAGGTATGAGCCTCCAGCTAAGACAAGGCCAGCAAATTCTCCTCATATAGGAGAGGACTTGAACCGATTGGGTAACAGTATTTGGTAATGGCACATATTTCAATCCAAACAATTTCCAACAATTTGCAGATATTTTACTCTTTATTTTACAATTGTCCTTAAGTCTTACTTGAAGTCATCTTCTTAATAATGTTTTACGTCAATTTACCTGGGGTACCAACCTCAATAATACATACTTTATGTTGTCCTTATTACTTACACCTAGTAAAGAGCATAACTTCCATCATATTTTGCTTTTATTATATGTCAAAGGAGCGAAATCTTCCTCATATACTGACAACTCCGGAAGCGATGAGCTGGATTACAGCAGTGAGTGTTCTTCTCACCAAGAAGAGGAACTCTGGGCCTGTGGGGGAATACAGCCATAGAGGTTTGAGCCTCCGGCTAAGACAAGGTCAGCAAACTCTCCTCATATAGAAAAAAGACTTTAGCAGAGAGTAAATGCTGTCGAGAAATTCTATAATATCTCGAGAGAGGAAAATATATGGGTGTGGCCTGTATAACGGCACACACAGGATTAGTCTCTTTGTGCCTGTTTGTTTGTAGGAATTTAAGTCGTTTATGGTTTCATTGACCTTCTACAACTCTGGGTGCCTGCGTCCCTGGACACTAGAAATAGCATATAGTGCATATTGGTACAAGAAGAAACATGCTTCTCAGCATGAGTGAGTATACTAAAAATGGTCAGGTTCAGATGATACCCGATGAAAATATTCATTTACTGAATGAAAAGCAGTAAAGATCTCTTTATATTGCAGGTTATTCGGATTCACGGCATATCAGCCGTTGGCACTGTGGTGCTGGAGGTATCTAGGCAGACATCACAGGGTCCCACTGTCAGCCTTTGCTGTACTGAAAAACAGAGAAGTTTTTCACAAGGACAAACCAGTTTAGGTTGGTTTTAAACTGCCAACATTGAAATAATAAAGTGACAAAAAAGCATGACAACCAGCAACAAAATTCAGTTAAGTGCTGTCCACCTAATTTATTATACCATAGGCATAAAATGATAAGAAGCATCAATACATCGGAATGTGGCCTAATCTGATGACTGTATTTACACGAATCGTCGATGATTTGTTTTTAACTTGCTGCGTTTACTAACGCACATAGCTACATAAAATGGATTCACCGTTTCAGAATCAGCTAAGTCTGGGGCAGTAGCGTTAAAATAAAATTACCCAATGATCAAAACCATGGATATCACTGGGCCAAAACGCGGCTGACAGAGCACTGATAGGTCAGGAGGCGCGAGAATCAACGAAATGATATCCAGGTATACTACAATGGGAATGCATGTTGGACTGAGCACAATACGCACGTATATAATAATCATTGAGAGGTTTCGTCTCTTGGGCAAGTCTTCTAAATCCTGCTGTGATAGAATTCTGCTGTTTTGCAATTAATGGCTACCAGTATTATCTAACTATCACACACAACGTCATCGCCATAACAAACAGTCCCTGGAGCTCATTGCACGAACATATGACCAAGGGCGTTTATACAAAGAGTCAATAAAAAAAGTTCAACCTTCATCATATCACCACCTTACAACTCACTGACCATCATCATATCAACCACGTTACAACTCACTGGCCATCACCATATCAACCACGTTACAACTCACAGACCATCATCATATCAACCACGTTACAACTCACTGACCATCATCATATCAACCACGTTACAACTCATAGACCATAATCATATCAACCACGTTACAACTCATAGGCCATCATCATATCAACCACGTTACAACTCACTGACCATCATCATATCAACCACGTTACAACTCATAGACCATAATCATATCAACCACGTTACAACTCATAGGCCATCATCATATCAACCACGTTACAACTCACTGACCATCATCATATCAACCACGTTACAACTCATAGACCATAATCATATCAACCACGTTACAACTCATAGGCCATAATCATATCAACCACGTTACAACTCATAGACCATCATCATATCAACCACGTTACAACTCACTGGCCATCACCATATCAACCACGTTACAACTCACAGGCCATCATCATATCAACCACGTTACAACTCACTGACCACCATCATATCAACCACGTTACAACTCACTGGCCATCATCATATCAACCACTATACAACCCACAGACCATCATCATATCAGCCACGTTACAACTCACAGGCCATCATCATATTAACCACCTTATAACTCACAGGCCGTCATCATGTCAACCACGTTTCAACCCACAGACCATCATCATGTCAACCACGTTACAACTCATAGACCATCAACATATCAACCATGTTACAACTCACAGACCATTATCATTTCCACCACGTTACAAGTCATAGTCCATCATCATATCAACCACGTTACAACTCACAGGCCATCATAATATCAACCACGTTACAACTCACAGACCATTATCATATCAACCACGTTACAACTCATAGACCATCATCATATCAACCACGTTACAACGCACAGACCATCATCATATCAACCATATTACAACTCACTGACCACAATCATATCAACCACGTTACAACACACAGGCCATCATCATATCAACCACGTTACAACTCACAGACCACAATCATATCAACCACGTTACAACTCACAGACCACAATCATATCAACCACGTTACAACTCACTGACCATCATTATATCAACCCCGTTACAACTCATAGACCAGCAACATATCGACCCCGTTACAGTTCATAGTCACGCAACATATCAACCACGTTACAGTTCATTGACCATCATCATATCAAACAACTCACAGACCATCATCATCGACAACTCACCTACCATCATTATATCAACCTCGCCACAATTCACTGGCCATCATCATATTAATCGCACTTCAACGCCCTGAATATCAACTTGTCAAACACGCCACAACTGGAACAACATAATGATATCCACCTCCCTTGACCTTCATCATATCAGCAAGGCAACAACTCGCAGACCATCATCTTATATACCAAGTTACGACTGACGGATCGTCAACATATCACAGTAATCCCACAGTAGCCCGCACTTACCATACACCACCATACTGACCACACAATATGTATATATTTATATGTGTGTGTTTATATATATGCATATTTGTATATAAATATGTATATATATATATATATATCTGTGCGTGTGTGTATATATATATGAATATGTATAAATGTATATATATGTATATATATACATATATTTATGAATATATATATATATATATATATTGACGTCAAAATATATATAGGTATATATATATATATATATATATATATATATATATATTTGTATATGTATTTATATATAAATTATATATATAAACATAAATATGCATATACATTTATATATATATTTATATGTAAATATATAAATAAATCTGTCTGAATATATATAAATATATATATATATATGTATATATATAAATATATATATATGTATATATATAAATATATTTATATATATATATATACATGCGTGTGTGTTTTATATATATATGCATACATGTTTTTATATACATGTGTGTGTATATAGATGTAAAATATATATAGATATATATATATATATATCTACATATTATATATATATATATATATATATATCTATTTATAGAAATATATTATACAAATAAAATATATATATACACACATATAAATAACAATATATATATATATTATGTATATATATATACATATATATATATACATATATACATATAAATAAATATATTTATAATCATATTTATGCGCCTAAGAGGACGCATATTTATACACTGTGTACTCATATATATGTATATGAATATACATATATATATTTATGTATATGTATATATATATATATATATTGAACTAAATGTATATATTTATATAGATGATTATGTATAGATATTCTTATATATAAATGAATATATATATATGTACATTATTAGTATATACATATATTTATATATATAAATATATTTATATATATGTATTTATGTAAATAAAAATGTATTTGGATATATAGATATATGCGTTAACATGTACATAAATATATTTATATCTGTATGAATATATTTGGATATATAGATATATACGTTAATATATACATAAATATATGTATATATGTGTGAATATATATATATATTTATATATTTTATATGTATATATATGCATATATATATATATATATATATATGCATATATATATATATATATATATATGTATAAATATAAGTATATATATATATATATATATATATATTCATATTTATATATATATGTATATGCATATTTATAATTCCATGAGGACGGTTGTCGCTAATGGCTCTAAATGACTTCGGTGCGCTCATTAAGCCCACTCCTATATAATCAGAAAGGAGACATCAAAATTGCTTCGGCAGCTTTATAATCGACCGAAAGGCTAAAGCTTGGTTTTATTAATTTTTTATCTAGTTTGATGACTGGTATTTATACTCACTTTGGGACATATTAATTTTAGTTGCCTTTTCAATTGTTGTATCTCATGGAGTAATTGGAGTGCGATGAACAAGGCAGCATATATAAACGACGGGTCTACTTCCTAGTCGGACATCTCCAGCATGGCGTGTCTGTCAGTGATGGCACTACTGCTAAGCGCAGTTATCTTTGTCAATGCAACGACACTTGAGAAGCTCAGTGAACATTACTCTTACAGGGTAGACGAATGTGAGGTTGGTCAGAGAGTGGCTAATCCGAACCCGTGTGCTCGTTGCATCTGTAGACCAGATAGGGACACGTATGAGGTCGCTTGTGCTGTGACTTTGTGCAGAAATCAGGAATGTCCTGAAGGGACGCAACCTCGGTATCGCTCCGGGTCTTGCTGTCCTAAATGTGCACCAAGCCGAGGATATAGGCCGCCGAGAAGTGGTAAGTGCTAGAAAGAGACCAATTTCTGTGATTGTGGCTCAGGCCGATTATTGTATATTCGATGTTGTGGCAGTAAATTTCTATCGCAAACCTTTCAGTAAAATCAAGAGAATTGTTAACTGTCACATTACCATCTTTGACCTTTGCATTGTTTCAGGTAGCTTTTGACGGATCCCATATTGAAGTGCACGCTATAATGTATCGTTTCATCTAACATCCCTTTTAATGTTTGAACACTGTTCATGTTCTTATGATGGTTTTTTCGTGGTTAATTAAATATCTGCAACGCACAATATAGTCTCCTTTTATTTGATCAAAAGAAGTCCTCTATATATCTTGACGTCAACTTCTATCGATGTAAATATGTTTGCAATGTTGAGCAATGCGCAGACCAAGCCTTTGGACCGGACCGTTGCTAAGCATGTCGTCAAAATTAAAGGCTAATACATTCCACAATTTTCAACGGAAATGACAGGTGATTTACGGGAGGCTCACCATAATCATGCCAATGAAGGCATGCCTCTTTACTAATACAGTTTAAAAGTCTGAAATAAATTATACTCATTGCAACGCGCATATAACGAACCCAAGATATCCTACGGTTTTTCGACTAAAGTGACAATAAATAACCATGCACCCAAATGTCTGAATAAAGAGAAGATTGATGCTCCGTTCTGCGTTAAGGGTATTGCAAATTATGGTGCATAAAACCAAAGATGAGAATAACTCATCTGAAAATGCAACATGAAACATTCACTATGAATATCATTTCCTTGACATATCCAGGGACCTTCGTGTTCTAGATTAACAGAAAGTAAGGAACTTGCAATGGTTCAATCTCTTTTTAAGGTTATTGGAAAAATTACCAACACAAAATCCCAAGGTCAATGCCACAGCTGTTTTAACAGTCTTCACATCTATTATCAACCAAACATAAAAGTCACGAACATTGAGAATGAATGGAAATAATATACATATGTAGTGACAGCAGGTGCTTTTGACAAATTGAAACAAGGTCAAATGGTATGTCTAATGCTTACATTCTGTGTGCGATGGTAAGAGCCTTCCACGGGTGAATGTAATTTCATTTGTCTTACCTTCACCAATAACACACGAGCTTGTTTCTGCATTAAATCGATTTCATCTCTTCAGCCATTCGCATTCTGAGTGGTCTCGCATAATAGAATATGCATTTATAATTAGCTTAGCTCGTCGGGATTTAAAGCCAGCTAACTTTAGTTTCAGTCTGTTGAACAAAACTTTCATGCTAAATACGTTAAAAACAGAAATTAGGGAAGATGGAACATGTAATTACTTATTTTTATATAGTAGTAGTGCTGACAACTGCCGTTTGTATTATGTGATATTCTCTCCTTGATGAAACGTATTTGAAGTGCCATAATAACAATAAATGCAGTGTCATCGTCCAAATGGCATCGCCCGATATGACGTGCTGTTAAAGGTGCCAAAACACATTACACAATGAAACAATATAACAAAAGCAACTATAACAAGCGAAGCACTGTGGGTGGGAAATGTCAGCCATCGTGAGTGGATTAATGTTGGTTGTGAAAGTAATTTCATTTCGCATCAATAGTGGTATACCACAATTATCACAATTACCACCAACACTAATTAGAGATGGGCACGTCCAGCAATTTACCAGGCAGTGGACACAAATAAGGTCAGTCATTTTGACGCAGATAAGAGCCGGAAATGAGCAACCGGAAGTGCAAACACGAGTCGTAAATAGTACACGCAGCGGCAATTAATTTGCACCAGTGAGTCATCCAAAAGTGAATGGAACACAGATAACTACCAGTAAGTCAGTGGCATTTGGAATGTTAATGACCAGCTGGTGTAGATGATCAACGAACCAGCATATCAAATGATCTGCTATGTGTTGATAATGGTTAGCCTGCAGAACGGATTTGCTTTTTTTCTTCTTGCAAAAGAGTGAAACAATTTTCCTTTCGATTATTAGAACGAGCGGGAAAACATCGGACCTTAAGAGCCTCTGGCAACATAAAAGATTTCTCCCATAAGAGTAACAGCAGACTGTAGCGTGATGTCCATTTGTATTATAGTCATGATGTGTGTTGAAGGTTAGATAATCTGCTTAATGTAGTGTTATGTTTTCATACGTCCACCAACAGGCTATTAGACATAGTATTAAGTCATTTAAACATATATATGTATATATATATATATATATATATATATATATATATATATATATATATATATATATATATATATATATATATATATATATATATATATATATATGTATATATATATATATATATATATATATATATATCTCTATATATATATGTGTGTGTGTAAGTGTGTGTGTGCGTGTGTGTGTATGTGTGTGTGCGTGCGTGTTTGTGTGTGTGTGTGTGTGTGTGTGTGTGTGTGTGTGTGTGTGTGTGTGTGTGTGTGTGTGTGTGTGCATGTGTATATATGGTTGATGGAAAATAGCTTCTAAATACAGCCACTGTCAATATTGCAATAACCAACGTCTCTTACCAATCTATTCTAATATAAAATGATCCCGTTATTTCCTCACATTATTTTTCACTAATTAAATGATCTTCCTTAATAGGTCATTCATTTATCAACAAACGTCGATGGAATTTGCGTTATGATCTAACAATGCCCACATGCTGACCCAAGTCATCTCAAAACCTTAAACTGGGCATACAATTAACATCAAAACTCGGAATGAGAGCGATATGGTCTCAATCTATTGACTTACGATGTGCTATATGATGTATTATTTCCCCCACAAACTGGTCACCATGGCTCGCGCTATAAATGCCTTTCCATAAGACTAGATTATCCAAGTGAATGGTGATGGAATTTGAAAAATATGTGATAAGTTTTCAATCATATCGGTTCTTCAGCATCATGCTTAACTTCAGTATTGTGAGCCAACACATTGGACATTGGTATGATTAGGCCAAATCATGCGAATAATAATCTCAATATTTGCCATAGAATGGCGGAAATGGCATTCCATTTTACACAAATACAGACAGCTTTTTCATCAGACAGACCATTTCGAGGGTATAGGACAGTTAAAAGTTTCGATTCGTCTCCCCACTACTATGGGTGTAAACATGCTTTGCGCTGGTGAGCAATTTGTGCCTAGAGCCTGCCTTTAGACAGTAGTAAATAATGTTGTCACTGAATGCAAAAACATAGACTGATATGTTCCACATTTTTAACTGAATGGCAGGTAGTTTACGAGAGGTTCTTTTTACATAATCACGTCAAGAATAACCACTGATGGTCATGATTAAGTCAAAATAGTATATCCTATGTCACGCAGCATTTACGAAAGAAAAATGAATTTATGTTCAACGTAATGTATGAGTTGCCCTTTCTTATTTTGAGTTAATTCATGGGTTTAATATGAGAAAATTGCCTTTTCTCTGGATCAAAATCATTCAACATTTAGACAAACCAACATCGTGTTTGCAAATATATGCAAAATTGTCATTTGGAATCAACGCATGTTGAAAACGGGTGTAATGAGTTATGCTTTCCCTCACTTATATCAAATATGTCTTAGATATACCGCTGATATAAAATGGTTAACAATAAAAATAATTGAAGGGGGAATAATCAGGTTGTCTGTTTAATCAGCTACGCGAATTTGAAGTAAAAGGTACATGGCGATGGTTTTGTCGCATTATCAAATATGGACACGATAATTCGCAAGTGGTTTGAAGATGGCTATTGGTATTTATGATTGAATAACGAGTTTTATGTAACCTACTTACATTTTTCAGCTTGTGTATTCATCTGCGGCTTTTGTTGACTCTAATTGTTGATGTAAATTCATCAACTTGTGATGGTCAAACTTTGTTTTAAACGTGATTTGTATCTCCTACGGTGCAACCTCGGGTTAATCCAGTCGATTATTGTAATATCTGACGAGTGACAGCATGATTTGAATCAACCATATATGCAACAATGGCAAAGATATTGTGAACGTGCTTTATAATACGACTATTCATTTAAGATATTGGAGGAAACAAAAGCGGTAACTGATATACCGGATACGTGATCGTTCCGGATGTCTCATCTTAGATGCAATGGCATTGTGGGAATCAATAACAAGTAAATTCAGCGAAACTACCCGAGCGTTTTATGCCAATGATCCCCCTGTAGTAGCGGTAGTAGAATACGCCCACTATATTCCCCTGTATGTCATAACGGTTTGCCGTGGGTTGCGACTAGCCCAACAGACCAACAGTCGATCGGTTACTCCCTTGTTGGTCTAACAGGAAAACCCTCCGTTTATCGGTAGATTGACAAACATGCTTAACTTATCACGTTAAAATTACCTACTGAGAAGAATTTAAAGCCACAGTGAGAGTATTGAATGAATTTAATTTTTATTTTTTTACCAATATCTGGAAGGACACTTGATATTCGATTAATTTCTAACTTTCGGCGAAATTCCACTCCGAATTCTGGTGGTTGTCAACAAACGGTCTCTTTCATGACGTTGTCGTAAACGACTGCGTGGAATTTGCTGGGTTTTTATCATACCATCATCTGCCTGATAATACATTTCACCGGTGAGTCAGTTTGTACTAGATTTATACCTTATAACTTTCCGACCTAGTTGCCTTTTCCTCTCCTTTGTTCATCATCATAACTAGTCCGTTTCCATCTGTCTTAAGTTGCGCGATCTCGCCGCCATATTGGAATTTAGTCGGAAAAGTTAATCGCCTAGCACATTTAAGGCGATTATGCATATTTACAAGTTGTTGCGATTCCTGAGACTCAAATGCGATGCATAATACTGATTGCCTATTAAAATGGACTTGTTAAATCTAGTTGACATCGTGAAGGTAAGGGTTTATCATCGAATTTTCTACATTGGAAATGCCCTCTTCGAGAACCAAGAGGGAGTGCAAGCTCCATTTGGTTCAAAAGAGCTAGTTGCGACTCGTGTCGGTATATTTCACATAGACGAGAGGCTTAGATAGACTGCCAAACTGCTGGTTGTGACACGACCTAGGATAATCGTTCGCATTTTTATCTTTTTCATCTTCTTGTTCATTTTCACCTACATGGATGACGGCTGCTAATCAGGACAATCGTATAGGTTCATTTTTCCTCCACTTTAGTAGACACCATATAACATATTAGTGTTGGTGTGTCCAATACTTATTTATCTACTTCCTGATTTCCTACTCATCTGACACTCTCGGCAATATAGTTAGTTGATCAACCCGTTGGTACAGTGCAGCGCACAGAGAAGAACACACAGAGAAGGAAATTGACGGAAGCCAGAATTTGAGCCAAATAAACAAAGACTGATAAATAAGAGCGTGTTCATCGGCCAGTTTATGTAAGGATGTCGGGATAGCATCATCTCTGCACATTATTCGATAAATATTCATCGTTACTGGCAAATCCTTTAAGAAATTGTATTCACCACGACTTCAAGCACAACATTTGTGTCAATCAATTAAAGGTGACAACAGCCACAAGAACCTATCTCTCCTTAATGTATTGTTCACTGTTTTTGACGAGAGACATAACGCAAACTGCAATGCATCAGACTTCCTGAATTTCGCCGAAACGGCTTCACTGCGACTAGCGCATAAATATTACCACCTGCATCGGTTAAACAATGTCTCTTTATTTACACAAGGGAAGACTGCGAAATAGAATGAAATGTATTGTTGGTAATCACCACCTTCCGCAGTCTGGCCATTTTTACTGAATCACATTGAACCTGTTGTATTTTTGACAAGTGCTGTAATAATGAGGTAATTATTTTAACTCAATGGTTAGCACGCTTCACAATAGCACGGCGCCACCTGCGCTTCACGGAAGCCCCATCTCCTTATTTCTCTGGAGACTTATGTAACGATGTCCTGAAGACTTCTCACGTAACGGAAGTGGGAAAACTCTATTTTGTGGCAGCCTACAGATGTCATGTTATTCAGTTTATGTTGTCAGTGCTCTCTGTTCTCGTTATGCGTTTCCTGCTGCATCCGCTCATTATTTACTTATATGGCATTTTAGATAGCATTGGTTCCTACTATATCAAAACATAGCGCGAGCTCAAACGATGCTCTGATCACAAAGAGTTTTACCTATACCAAATGAGTACCACAGCGAATTATTCTGAGTGAGTGAGTGAGTGAGTGAGCGAGTGAGTGAGTGAATAAGTGAAGGAATGGGTGGATGAGTAAGTGAATGATTGAGTGACTAACTGAGTCTCTCTATGAGTGAGTGAGTGAGTGAGTGAGTGAGTGAGTGAGTGAGTGAGTGAGTGAGTGAGTGAGTGAGTGAGTGAGTGAGTGAGTGAGTGAGTGAGTGAGTGAGTGAGTGAGTGAGTGAGTGAGTGAGTGAGTGAGTGAGTGAGTGAGTGAGTGAGTGAGTGAGTGAGTGAGTGAGTGAGTGAGTGAGTGAGTGAGTGAGTGAGTGAGTGAGTGAGTGAGTGAGTGAGTGACCTATTTGATCTCGCCTAATCGGCCGTGTCTTTCGTCATACATTATTGAGCCTAATTAGCTTGGGATTGGCACACCAGATATGGATACGGCCGCAGATTGATACTGAAGCTGTGTATTCAATACTAACTAACCATTTTCAAAGGTTCATATGCGAACGTTCCTTGCAGTATGCGATCGACAAGCAAAATACACCCATGTACATGGCCAAGTTAGCTCAGGTGTCGGATAACAGAATGAACCTATGTTCATTATACCTGGGAATTCTGACAAACTCGCCGATTGCGTGCAACTTTCGAATAAGGGAATAGAAGACACACCATTTTGTGTCTGAAGATAAAATACCATACACCATTGGTTACGTTTAACTAGGAGATGTGCATTCCTGAAGCAACATGTTTAATAAACGTACCTCGTACAATATTCAATGTGTACTGATTCAAATTTCGATGTTTTCTTCTTTCTCTCATAAGAAAGGTGATAGAAAAGCCATCTATCTGTGAATCAAAGAAATGTGGTGGTTGATTATTGTCGCAGTATGTGGTCGGCATGGCCACAATCAGGGTGTCAATCCAAGTGCCACAGCTTAACAAAAATAATGATTCAAGGTGCTAAAAATAATCGTTATATGACCATCGGCCATCTACAAAAATATCGTTCAGGAACGTTTCTTGGTACTGCTGCGTGAGGATCTCAAATCCAATTCGCTGAATCAATTTTTTAAAATAGTATATCATATTTTAAACATCGTTTTTCATAACACAGTTTGCGTTAAACTGCCTTATCGCACGTACACATCAGTAATTATACATCAATGATATTACTTCAATATACGCATTTCATCAGCTAACAAATAGTTACAAACGCACTGGTGGAAGATTTTCTAAATATACATGATGTGGGTGATCTTATGGCATAATCGTAGGCTGGGTTTTGAGCGTATAAAACATACATTGAATGCTCTATATTGGCTCGTGCATCAGACCGTCCAATTATTCTGCATTGAAATAATTGCATCCGCTTCTGTATTGTCAATCATATATGCCATACATTATCATTGCGCAACTGATTCTATATTTTTGCTTAGTGTGATATAACAACAGCCGGTAGAAGGTTAAGAAGTCATCCAGAATAACTGTATACATATATAAATCTACATATCTATACATATGCATATATATATATATATATATATATATATATATATATATATATATATATATATATATATATATATATATATATATATATATATATATATATATATATATAGATGCATATATATATATTATATATATATATATATATATATATATATATATATCTATATATATATATATATATATATATATATATATATATATATATATATATATATATATATACAGAAACTGATTGGTTGGATTTGTTCTGACTCATATAAAGTTAGTTGAAGCAATTGTATGGTGCTTGGTAAGGTAAATCCAATTTATTCATACAAACCTACATTGCTTGCGGATCAGCTTTATGTGTAAGGCTCTGATTAGTATCTGATCATCCATCTTATATGACCTGCTGTTGTCTGCCATTGTCTGTTGTTGCCTGCCGTTGTTTGAAGTCAATACGTGCACTGGTGTATGTATGAGCATTGCAATTAATATAACAATGAAAGAGAAGGAAGATCATATTTAAAAATTAACCAGCATGATTACAATAGCCTTGGTTGTCAGTAGGTACACTAGTTGTTGCTATGTGTTTCGCTCCGCTACACTACCAAAAGAAAATGTTACAAAATAATAACATATGTCTGACCTTTATTAAAATATTCTTATATTACTCATTCTTTGGTAATTCCAGTATACAAAAAGCAAACACTTCAGTTGAATGTGTGTAAAAAGCATGGGTGACATGTATCACGTTCTGACAATGACCTCCTGATTAAACCTGTTACCACTATGACAACTGCATTGTTTTTAACAGATAACACAGTGATTTTATACTGCACAATGAATGGTGGTGCTAATGGCTAAACGAGAAAGCGAAATGGGTGATACCCTAAAAACAACTCGATGCGTGCCTTTTGCGAAAACCACTAAGAACGGGCATTACGAGTTTGTTGGTATTTTAAGAATGTCGTAAAGCGCTTTATCTAATGCTTGTTTTTGACGTCTGTTCATTGCAATATTCAGTACAATAAAAGCTCTTTGTTATCAACATAGCTTTGATAACATCAAAACGAGACCAAACGTACGGTTTACCAAATATGTAATGTTCCCTGGATATGTAAAAGAATGATGCTATTGTAACATTTATTGGATGTTATTAAACCACAACATTGTTTAGGTATTTTGTTTCATTCGGACTGAGCAATTATCGCGGTACTATTCAGCCAAAAAGATTTCCTTGTGTTACCACGTAACCGAATTGTGGTCGAGTGAACAGTGTGCGCAGTCTCTTTGCAATCTGTGCTTCGTTAAGTACTACCATAGTTATTGGAAAAGTGTGAAGTTACCCAAAATGACATAGTGCTTGAGGGATACGCCGATAACATCCACGCCATAATTCTGACATTTTCCAGGAATTTTACCAAAGAGCGCATAAATGTTGAGCACGCTAATCAAAACGAGGTCGATTGCCTTATTCAAAATCCTTTTGAACTACAGGGAGTCTTCAATTATTGTCAACCAATTTTGAAAGGACTTCGTGGTTACTTTCCACACCTGTTATCTTGTCTTGCTCGTGTCATATTGCAAGATAGAGTATAGGTTCAACATGAAAGTGTTGCTAGTTTGAACATATTTCTGCCTCTATAGCCACCCTCAGCATTTGTGTTGTCAGTTAATCAAGTGAAAGAACTCATATCTCGATCCCAAGCAAAGATTTGGTCCATTGTGAAAATTGCGGATCATATAATTGTCCTCAAATATACCTCAAATATCTACTCAGAGATTTTTATCTGGTGACAAAGTTATATAATCAATAGTTTAAAGGAGTTTTTTTTTAATTTCAATCGATACGCGGCGGCGGTCTCTGAAGATAGATCCTGACAGACCATTTTTGTTGTCGCAAATTAGTTTGCGTGCTCCTGCTCGTCGGTCTCAACTTTGTGCAATGATTCCCATAATTTTGGTGAAGATATGATGAACTCTACCTACCTTAGCGGAAGTATACATATCAATAGCGAGATAATGATTGGTGCGGTTCTTGGTTTCAGAACGATATCGATGGAAAGACACAACAAAATTAAATAGATTTCTACTGTACACAATGTTTTCAGTATCACACTGGTTTAATCATATGATTTTTTATACAATGCAAAAAAAAACGTCAGCTCACCTTTTGGGGCTCCCTTCTCTCCACTGCCTTAGACCACCTGACTGGTGTCGAGTCCGTGCAACTTCTCATGAATATGGGATAAATAGCAGTTTGGAGAATATCCCGGTGATATTTGTACCCATATCCGAGAGCATATCTCATTGTGAGTGCCTGGTCAAAATATTCAGTTACAAAATGCTCGCTACACAAAAGCGAGTAGGTTGCCAATCTCCCCTTGTACGCCGCACTTGAGGTATCCATTGTTTTGCAATTTCTCCTCCCGAGGAAAACTGAATAATCGAACGCTTCCTGAAGAAATGTTCGAACAATTCAGCGCTTCGGCATGGCGGATCCAGACTAAACAAGATATGAATTTATTTTTGACAACGTGGTTTCTATGGAAGCTGATTTGGCGGCTGAACCCGGGTTCATCAATATGCGTCAGGTTCACGCACGAAATAACCGCATCACACCAAAGAACGTTATTTATCTCTTTTATTATTCATCGGAGGCCAAGAATTTCAACACCGTTCGATCCGCATTGATTCGTTCAGTTTATACTCAGAAATCATATTTTAGATGTCATAGGCACTTTAAGGCGAGCCGTGAAATATAATAGAACCTCGGGATATACTATTATCGCAGGTTCAGTATTAGTTTCGTTTGTTATCAACAAGTTGAATTCAAAATGCACACTCTTCTGTCCATTTTCCACATGCAGCTTCCATATACATACAGATATAACCGAATATTCTAGATGCCTCTTCAATTGTCAAAAAATGATCAAACTATGGCGTAATGAGCTTTATCTTCTTGTGATAACACAATCGTAATATGCATATATTAAGCTACACCAATAACTGGTTTTACGCAGAGAGCATAAGCATTCAGCCTTTCCCTTCACAATGGATCATGTGCAATGCAGTTTGCAAAGGACCTGTAAAATTAGTTTTCACCCAGCACCAGATACACCAGGTGTGACAGACGTCAAGTACAATAATTATCCTTTTCTGCGCAGCTTTAGAGCTACCGTTTCGATGCGGCAGAACGAACGTTTTTGATTATACACGGCATTGCTATTCGTGTTGAAAGCCCATATTCACTAACCTATTGCCTTCATTCACAATGAGCTGCACGTACATCTACTGTTACAGTAACACGTGATATTTGAGTAGTCAATGTTGCATGCCAAAGGCAAAATGTTGCACGCTTTTTGACCTAGAATCACTTTACCATTTTGTTGGGAAATGCTTAAGCACGCGCATGTAAGAGTTTGAACGAGCAATGCATTTAATGAAAGACATCCTTTCATGAATGCTCGAGGAAAGAATAATCTATAATATTCACGGCTCGTGTGAAAGCGATACTTCAGCCAACTGAACTAAGTTATAATAACATTAGATTAAGTTTTCCTTCGTACTTTCCGGGGTCTAAAAGAGAACCAAATGTGTAGTTACGATAATTTTCCCTTTTTATTATTACGAATTGTTCTGGGGGTTGGGCGAGCCATAGTGGTTGCAATTTGGGTAGTGTGACGTCATAGGGACGAACCGACAGTCGCGTTGCTTGCTGGTAGTGCGCTGTCCATAAATAAATCTTTTGGGCGAGGGGCGCGATTTTAGATTGTTCAAGGCACATTGATGCACTATGTTGCGATTTCAATTTAGGTAGGTACAGCTATCGAAACAGATGGGCAACGACTGGAAACCTTAGTGTGGTGTTCTCGTGCAAAACGTGCCCCATGCCGATTATTCATGAGAATCGAGGTAATGCTTGTATCTACCCATACTTAATCATGTTTATAGCAGTTTGCCTAACATCAGCTATACTCAGGTACTTAGTATAGAGGCAGACTTTGGGCAAGAAACGAAACATTCGGGGAGGTCGTTATGAAGCTTTGACGCGCAAGAGTGTATCTTTGATTTAGTATAGTTGTGCCAATTTTTCTTATTTTGTATCTAAGCGGCAAATAGATACAAGAGATCTAATGAAATTAAGTCAAGTAAGTGCAACATGAATGAATCATTGACAATTATGAATCATGTGGTCTGTCTTAGGGAGTTTTGGGAACACAAAATCTAATTCCCTATATTCAAGGAATCTTGTAATGCATGCAAATATATAATTAACATACATATTCAAATAATCATCCAGTATTTTTATCATCACTGATAGTTAATGATCCATGTAAAGCATGACATTTATGGCATAACCAACAAAACTTTTTTTTCAAATATTGTACTGACATTTGAATAATATGAAAACAAGTTACTTCTTTGGCATCTCCGAACATGCAAATATTCTATGTGTTCACTGCTTCATGTCATCCCGGGATGAATAGTTGCAGATTGTTATAATTACCATTCACAATTACTTACTTGGTTATCGATACTCTGGCGTTTAGGTTTAAGGATGGGGTTACAAGTTATTATTCAGTTAACACAATAACAGAGGGACAACTAGACAGGGAGGACGATGAGACACTTCAACATCTTTACAACGGTTGTTCTTATAGATTATAGCACATTTACCCATGGCGTGCACTGGAGCAGATGATGTGATACTCAATGAAGCACAAGGTCTACCGATGTCTACCAGTATGTAGCATGAAATACAAACAACCTGACTCGTGTACCTGTTGCATTTACTACATCTAAATAGTTCACTACCTGCCACAGAAGTGCGCCGTTAAACCCCATAATTACCTTTGCCACAGCGTTAAGATATGAGTACTGAATGAGGCATTGCTCTTGTGGTGATAGATGTGCAGAGACTCAGAAGTCAGACTGCGACATCCTGAAATTTTTGCGGGAGTTCGTGCTTGCAGATTGCATGTGTATGAACAAACAGGCAAAGGAATTTGCAAAACCTTGGTCGATTAACCTTTTGCCGCAAGCGTACAGCTCTACAAATGTGTTTTTCCTAATAATTACAAAGCAATACTTTGTGGTAATACGCGATGCAGCCCCAGGTCATGTTTCCTTACTCTTTGCGTAGTGTTGGTGTTAGTGTACGTTAAATCAGCGCACACGACATTAAAACCTGTGCAAGTCGCTCGGTAGCTGTAACCTTTAACAGACGCGGTGATTTCACTCATTCTGCAAATCACTGAGATAAGTTTTGCATTACCTTTACGTTTGAAACATTTTCTATAGACCTTCCAAACGTCTTCTTTTGTTAGACGCCTCTAAAACAAATTTAAATATTTTTCCATAATATCATATTGATAATATGATAGCAACGAAGTATACGAACCATCGGATTTTTGTACGTTATCATGCTTAATCAATACGACAACAGAATACACTGATTACAATATCCTTGTAAGCAGGCATTTCGTTTGGCATTATTTAGTTTTCATTTTCATTGTATTAATGTCCACGCAAGCATTTACTATATTAAATACTGTTAGCAAAACGTCGTCCATCGAATAATGTTTGAAAGATGGATTGCGACGGATATTAATTACATTACCATAATAATCCATATTTTCCCAAATGAGATGTGTCAGACGAAAACCTAAACATATTATGCCTAGTGAACTATTGGCGATAATCTACCAATCTGTAATAGTCCATGTGCGTCATTCAACATGCATTTATCAGTTCAATGTGTTTGTAATATTGGCAATATACATTAATAGTGTGAGATATTTGTTCAGACCTTACAAAATATGTGACATGTGCTCCAGCGCGTGTTTCTAAGTTTTAGCATAGTAATACATAAGTTGTGTTGAAAGGTTGCTCTGGGACTAAACAAACATTTAAAGGTGTCTGTCACAATCACTGTCTATGTATTTACGATGATAAAAAAAGATATGGGTAAAAGACGCACAATATGTGTGTGAGCATAGATATACAGGAATTTATGTCGCATACAATTGACAATGATATATGTTTGCGTGTAACTGATACGTTACTTTAAATAAAGGTTAAATGTAACTGTCCAATTGATTCAGACCAATGGAAGGGGAAGACTCGTTATATCAAATGTAGTGCATGCTTAGGTTGTTAACTAGACTGATGAAAGCTGGAGTCTTGTTAATACTTACATAAAAGGTCAAAGGCACAATTCTAATCAGGTAAAATCCATCTACATGTAGTTTATCAACCGTGCGAGCTTGACCATAGATACCAATATTGAAATCCATCGATAATCTGACACTTTGATGCTTTTCGCTGTGAATTACTATATTAAGACCACAAATCGTGAAGACTTATTCAACAAAACGTAAACTACGTCACGCACGTTCATTCGCATGCACCTTAACTTTTAGCCATAGTTTCACGATTTATTGCAACAGGTCATCTAACCAGTTGTTCTATTTGTTGGTTTCTTGTTACAGCTCCTTACTTAGTAAGAATTTTGGTGGAAACTTTTTTTTCCAGGCCACAAGTAATGTTTATGATGTCTCTTATTAACACAGATCGAGTAAAAGTACCAAACGAGATTGTCAGTGGTTATTTGGGAGGAACTGAAAACTATGAAAAAATAGAGAGACAAACATAATTAATGGATGTTCTGGCAGGTCAATCACGGTGTTTCTCAGCAATTTAGAAAACCATAGACATTAGCTCCTGGATTCAACTGAGGGTTTAGGTGATCCAAAACGGTGCGGCAAGAACACCGGCTTCTCCATCCTTGTGTAGCAAACATCACCTGCAACTGCCATATGTTATGATAAATACGTAACTATCAATTACTGAAATAAATGTATGTCTTCACAGGGTAATTTTCTCGTGCAGCTTAGATTCGGAACAATGAGTTCCTTGCAAAAACCGTGCCATATATGTAGGCATATATAACATTTACTGGAGGATTTAAGGTTGGCCATCTATAATACTGACCGACACAAAATGAGGATGCGAGTAATTTCGGCCATTATTGTAGAAAAGATAACGCGCCTGCATGCTTTATTTAAAAGCGGACATATATCAACCAAACCAAAGGGATATCAGTTGATTTTAGTCCAAATCAGTTGTCGTAAAAAATGCACTTCACCGAGACTTCACGACATCGTAAAATATCAAAATATATGAGACTACGTAATATATCACAATGTAATATTTTGGATTGGTAAGGTAGTCAGGTTGTTGATATAGTTGGCAGTCGCCAGATGCCAATCAAAGTTACGTATGGCATCAAATATGCTGTATGGCTGCATAACTGTAATACGTCATCCATTTCCAAAAAG
>CM067351.1:13172558-13175058 GCA_034190875.2 Urechis unicinctus
AGAGCAACGCTCCAAGGCGATGCAACGTGACGCAGCCAAACTTGGCGCTATTACGCCCCTGTTGTATGTTCATTATACTTTTGTCACCAAATAGCGCTTGATAATGGTGTTGCTTTCGCGGAAGGACTAAGTTGACGAGCTGCCCCGGTTATATTTGTCATATGCAAGTAGCCATATTTGCTTTAACCTTAAAGACGTGACTTGGTTTGTAAAACATTTATGGTTGTTGACTTGACTTTTGTATTTTTTAACTCTTCTGATGAACATGACAAAATTCTTGTGCTGATTGTCACCTGCAAAGGACAACGATTTCTAGTCACAGCTTCCGGAACAGAATATTTAAATTGATAATTTGATGAAGGATACGAATGAAAAAAAGTATTCTTAGATGAACGTAATCAAATTAATTATGCACCTCTGATTTCCTCGCACTTGCGGCATTATGCAGGTCTTTTAAAATTAATGATGGCGCCAATATTTACGTAATTTACTATTGCAGCTTGTTTATAAGACAAATGTCAGTCATCCTATAGTTTTTACCATATATTGTGACTTTTATCGATCACATGACCACATTCAATCCGTATATGTTTAACTCATGTATACTTATTGAATCAATACATAATATGTTTGATTACCTATTTGACGGGAATGGGTCTATCTATACTCGTCCATGTCCGCCATGGAAGATACAATCGCTTGCAAATTGTTCTAGGTTAGGTAACTTGAAGGAGTGCTCAACTCTACTGATGGAAACCATGGCAGGTGGGTGTTATTTACATAAACTAACATAAAAGGGCTTAGGTATATTTCTCATCTGCTAGTCATCGCACCTGAATATACTGTCCGAGCTCAGCATGCAATATTGAAATTGAATGAAAACACTCTTGTTAATGTAATGTTATCATATTTTTTTAAAAACCAGAATAATGGTAAGGCGTGATGTGACTTACCTCATTGACAACGCTTCAAACTTTTAGTTTACACAATTAATATTTTCGCACTCTGATGTTGAAAGGGTATCAGAATACAACATATTCAAACTTTAGAGAGCATTCATTGACAAGAAATAATTGAACAACGATCTATCTTCATGGGCGCTTACTTAACGAAAATAATAGCACTGTCATGTGTTTTCATTCGAATGCATCTTAAATTCAATCAAACATGCATTATTTAATATAACAGGCCATCTGTTCTCCAACTGTGATATTCTACGGTGGATTACGTCAGCAATGGAGGACAACCTGTGTCTTCTGTTCCTCAAAAGAGTAATTCACTAAAATAAGTTTCTGAGTCTAAGTCAAATTTATGAAACATCTATCTATCACGACCGCTTAATTAGTGAATTTGATTGTCAGTGGAGATAATCAAGGAACGGAGCTAACAAAACAAAAGCTAATTGGCTTTCTAGTAGGCCAAAGACAGTGTTTCTCTGCAATAACAGCAAGCATAGAGATAAGCACGTAATGCTGTCCCTAGCCTCGCCATCTTCGCTGAGTTAATATCACCTGCAACAACAAATTGCAGTGTTAAACATATATCTACCATCGCTGTATTAATATATAGCTTCGCAGTGTCACTTTTTTCCCTTCTGGTCTATTGTAAATGCTGAAGAATGAGTTGGTCACAGTTTGCAGGTAACGTGCCATATTGTGTTTTCTTACACAAACCTAATCAAAAGGCGATTTTTAACATGGAAATTTGTTTGGGAAGTTTGGCGGGGTTTTTTTGCTCTGAATGCGACGATAAAATGGCATCGACTGCCATGCAGAGAAAGAAAATTCTTTTGCCGTGGTTGTGACGATAGAATAGCATTAGACAGATGTAAAGACATATTAGTTATTTTGTGATGCATAATTCCGTTGCAACATATTCAGCTTGCATATGCGTTACCGATAGAGAAGCAACTCACCAAACCCTAGAATATTCCGTCGTTGCATAATTAGACAAACAATTTAATTATTCATATAATCTAATCCAACTAACTAATTATTGAGATTAACGACACGTATAGGGCTACTGTCTGCGTCAGGGGGCGTTCTGTTGGGGCTAATGAAAGAGTCGGTCGGCATGTAGTCGTCCCTGGTCGTCATTTCGCTTATTCGATGTGCAATTAATTCTGACAGTGTTAGAAATAACCATAGCAATTAATCATTCATGATGTACAAATGCGTGGTAACGTTTACGTCTTTTCTTTGTTATCAGGATATACTATTGTTGTGCTAAATATATATACATTCAGGCCAATTATGAATTAGTAATCTATCATGGCAACTATGTTTCATGCTGCGCTGATGGCAATATTTTAAGCGTGTTAATTGGCGCTCAGCTACCAATTATGGTAGGTGACATGTGATCAGAAAGGCTTACAACGCACCGCCCAATATTCCCGTAGCTTGGCGTTCCGTGATAAGGGCTCTCGGTGAGCGAGCGAAATGCTACATGCCACAATGGCTGATTGTTTCTGGTCTAGATAATGATCTGGTTGACTGTGAAA
>CM067351.1:13180058-13282558 GCA_034190875.2 Urechis unicinctus
AAAAATACAAATATCTCGAACTCGTCCAAATGCGAATTTTAGAAACGCTTTCTAATGCATAAAAGATGGTTTATACAATATCACGCCAAACCATGAACTCCCCTGACGAACTTGCACGATCTGAAACCAAGCTCAGTACTTTGAGCAGGAAATCGGCAAAATAGTCCTCTTTCTGATGGTCAGAGAGGGGAGGGGCACGAGACGACATCCACCTCCAGCCACTTTATATCAAACGTGTCACTGAGAGATCACTACCTGGACGTGTATACCAGTGATGTGACAGCGTAAAGGCATCTCATATGTACTTTTGTGCCAACTGGTACAACCGATCAAGAAAATGTGCCTTTCATGCCACCATGCACAAGTTGCGCTTCGCACAGATCTGCAGTCCCATATAACAACGTCAAAATTAGTTTTTACATCAATGGAGTTCTTATTTAGATCAGAGCTCCCGAGTTATTTTCCCCGGACGACGGGCAGACGATCAATGAACTTCCGGGTACAGTAAACAGCCTAAACGGTTAAAAATGCGTTTGAACCCGAAGAAAGTATCCTATTAGGTGGTAAATGTCAGGGCGGATGGTTTTGTTAGGTAGAAGAACATGTTCTTAATGGCGATGGGGCGCGCCAGGCTCGTTAACGGGACTAAAGATGGATAAGGCGAGATTTTGGGTGAGCTGGTTGCGAAATCGTTGTCCCCCTTGGGTATACAAAGAAGATAGCGGCCGGCAGGCCAATGCAAATCCCTGTGCCCTTAAGTGCCAGCGCCCACTTTCCGTTGCCCAGACCGGGCTGCGAAACCCACGCCGCCGGGACGAAACTATTGAGCTACTGGGTCGGGTGCATCCCCTTTTAACGTGAACATCCGATTCACAGGAAACCAGTCAGCTTTTCACACCTTGGTATCGAACCCACAACCTGTGGATCTAAAGGCGACGCAGTTTACGGGAACCGGCTCCCATAATCTTTGGACATCGGTTGATACTGCATTCTTCATGATCGGTCATAGTTCAGAACATTTTTTGTGGAATATATGCGAAAGTTGTAAAAAGATACCGGCCATGTTTTAGAATGATTTAGTCATCTGATTCCTTGTGTCCTGAAGTAGAGTCAGACACATTCATAACCAAATCCTAACGCGACCGCCCACCCGATCACTGAAATTATATTGTACAAAAAGAAATGCCAACTCGGAAACTGTGGAATCTTTAGCTGGTATTTTCGAATGGGTTAATCCCTAATGTACGACTACCCGTTAATGCTAGGCACAGTCAGAATAAAAAATGTTCACTAACTTATCATGCGACCACAAAGTGAAACAATATGATGGCCGCTACAACCCTCGTTTCATTCCTCATAATAAATCACCACGAATATTGTCGCTGTATCGGTCGCGTCACGTCAAGATTATACGCTAACGCTGATAGACATGGTATCACATGACATGGTTGTAACCTATAAAACGTGTATCGCATTTTACATATAAATGAAGGACGCCAGTATGTCATCAATTGGTACAGCATTGCCCATACACATATTGCCTATAATATCTGCTTAGACTGTTGTTTGAAGATTAATGTTTCGACGATTTTGTGCAATTTTTATAGTATTTTATATTTTTTGGGTTTTTTTGTACAGTGGCTAAAAATGACGCGGGGGGGGCACTTGGCCTTATTCTGGATAGGGGTGTGCCGCGGGACCTCAAAAACCCGTACCCGTCGTACAAGATCAAAATGGCCAAAAAGCATACCCCGTCGTGCAAGGTATTATGCGAATGTATAACCCGTTGTACAGATTGAAGCTGAAAAAGATACCCCGTCGTACAAGTATGAGGCCCAAAAACCCGTCGTACAAGTCGAGAGGCCGAAAAAACATACCCCGTCGCGCGGCACATATATACTACCTCTATATACTTAAGTGCCCCCCCCCCCCCCCCCCCCCCCGGGTCTGTAACACACCACTTTGGTCCGGATTTCGCCTAGACAAGAGGCTGGGATGACCTGGTCCAGTCAAATCGGCTGGTGATGACATGCCCTGGGATAATCGATAGCATTTTTATCTTTTTCATCCTCATCCACGTGTATTTTGCCTAATTTTTCCATTTACCCTACAAGGCGGCTGCTCATTTAGGTCAATCTTATCTCTTCATATGCACCCCACCTTTCAAGGTGCCATATCAGTGTTGGTGTACCGTTAAACTCGGTGTTAACAGACCAAAATCATACTCAATCTTAGGTATTGACAGTAGTTGATTAATACAGAGAGTCTACTCCGTGTACCAATGGTTAATCTTATCCCAGATAGTCGCACCGCCAACCATTGCCCGAACAAAAGTGTTCTGGTCATAGCGTTTAAGGACAGCGTGCCACTGACCTATTCATCGAGTCAGCATATTACCCCGGGGGGGGGGGTTCTTACTATGTGAAGGTTACTAGGGATGTGCCGCCAATTTGGGTCGGTTTTCTGCCATTTTGGTATACAAATGGGTCGTTATTTCTTAAAGCCAGGGCTAGCAATGGGTTGGTTTTTTGCAATGACCTTGTATACCAATGGGTCCGTATTTTTGACAGCGAGTATAGCAATGGATCATTGTTTTGCAATGGGTATACAAATGGATCAGTATTATGACAGACAGGAATAGCAAGATGTCTTTAATTAACGTATGAGCCTCAATATTGCGTGTTTGCTCGGGTCCGCTGGGTCAATGGTGGCCAACCCCAGCTGCCATCGGGGTCGTGTTTTTTCAGAGACAAGATTTATGGCATGATAAGCAAACAGAAAGGTCAGGTCCGTACATTCTCCTTCCCTTTCCGGGGCCAGTGATTCCCCCCAGATGCGACAGGGAGGGATTTCAGTTTGCCTACCCCTCTAGCCCAAGCCGGTAACCATCCATCCCCAAGAGAATTGCCTAATTGCTGTCAGCACCTTGACATAATCAAAGTTGCCCAGTTGATAACGTCGTCGAGCGTGGGAACGGCGTGAGAATCCCAGTGCGATCGTGTATGCACAATTGGCAGCCTTAATAAACGTACTTTTTCATTCTGAATCGTTCGGTATATGGATGGGTCCCTTGTAGCTCCTCGAGGTAGTCTAGATATGATTTGGGATCATTAAATTTTGGTATATGTATTGGTGACCCTTTTAAAAAAATTGTATATGAATGGGTCTTTTTTCAGAGGATTTGGTATGTAAATGGTTCCCTTTTCTCACTTTGGCTTGGTATAGATATGGTCCGGTTTTTGTTTCCCATGGCGGCACACCCCTACCCCTTTTCAATGAGAGAACCCCCCCACCCCCCGGGCATATTACCCTGCGATGCGCGGGCCATCTGGTCACAATCGGCACGGTCGCCCTCGACCCCCCGATTTGATCATTCCGACTTCATCTCCAGCAAGGGACATTTTGACCACGCCTTGAGGACACCTTTACTTGCTCACCTTTACCAGAGTATTACTCAATGGTCTGTCACGCCCGGTTCAGCCAAGCGTCCCCTCTCAAGCGATTCTTTCGAAATGGAACTCGCGCGGGGGGTGCATTCTAATTCGTTGCAAAATCATCGATTATCATTTCCTCACACGAATAATATTACGGTTCTGACAAGAATTCTCAAATAAGCAAAATAAGCCAATAAGTAACTGAATGGTAATGAATGTGCGAACTATTTCTTATTATTGTGTGAATTTTGAGTTAATTATGGTGAGTTCCCCCCCTCTCCCGCCATATGTAATTTCCGCCACGCAGCCCAAGTAAATAGGCTCCTACCTCTCACGCCCACGGAGGCTTTAAATCTATTCTTGATAGTTCGTTCCGTGGCTATGGTTCTTTTACAGCGTTCAAAGAATCTCCTTATAAGTCTTGTGATTTGAAGCGAAACAAAGTTAAGATTAGCTCGACACTGCCAACGAAGACAACCTGACGCTTGACGCCGGACGGCATTATCTGTAGAAACATAGTAAGGATATCTTATACAAGCTCCACCTTGGTTCTAAACAAAGTGAGTTATTAATTTGTTTGAGGAATTATTTTTACCATAACAATTAAGTCTGGTTTATATTGTGTAGTCATTTCGACAAATTCAGTCGCAAGTCAATCGTTCAGCATTAGCATATATAGCTCTATGAAGCCAGAGTGTCACCTGCAATTACTCATTCGGTAGTGGTAAGCGCTCAAATACAGGGGAAATTCTACCCGATCTTTTCAGACGCAATTCCCAGAAGCTACTTAACTATTCTTATACCCACCAATAACATAACAGTTACAGGACAACAACCTGATATCTACCCTTCGAGCTATAGTATGTAATTCGTAATGAACACTTAAACTAGCCACTGCTTCTTCGGTTATTTACAAATTATTTCATTGATATACTGCAATGTAATGAATTGACTACATGGTCCGTTTAGGACTTTTAGAGACGTAAGGCTATATACTCGCATGAACTAAACTCGACACTGCTGTTGTGGTTATTTACTAGCTTCAGATTGGCAGCTGATTTAGTGATCCTCATTGAGATTTCATTATGGGGATTTTATTTCCACGCAGAAATATTCATCCGTTATCTGGATCTTAAGACGTGGCAAAATTCACTCCTAAAACCGCAAGAAAAAAATGACATCGTTCGTAATACGATAAAGTTTTCGCAGGTTACCATCACTGGTTGCGGGGCGTCGTCCCATCTCAATCATCGTGCCGCCATCCCTTGGTCCTCGATCAAATGTGTCCATCTACGCACATATATTCCTGCTGCTTCACTGAACAGCGCCTTTGTTTTCGAATATTTGCCATAAGTTCATCCCGCCAAAATCCCTGTCATCGGTGCACAAAACAGCAGATAAGTGGAACTAGCGACGCTTTCAGAGAAAGTTATAGCAAAGGACTTGCCGTTAGTAAATCTTCAACTGATAAAGCCCGGTTATCATAGCTCAATACTGATCATAATGCGCCGGCCAAGTTATGTTTCCTTTGTCCTTAAAAATAATAAGGTATCATTCATTATATCAGTTAGTGGCACAAGAGGGGATGGTTTTCATTAGTCTCGAGCACGGCTGCGTTTTCCGAAAATTTCCGCACACAGCTGTGCTTCGATACTGGGAAATTCTGAGTTGGAATAGAGCAATAGCGTTGTGGCGAATTTCCCTGTGGTGCACGCAGCTGTTACATCAAGATGTTATAACACTATTTAAGTACAGTAATTACTTTAAGTGATATCATTACCATACTGAATATAAGGGAACGATAACACGCGACAGGCACATTTTCTCTGTTTCATAACCAATTTCAAATTTTGGTCGCTGATATCGCTACAGATATATATTGTGACGTCATCATGTGGTACGGAACGTTCGGTCTGATCGACACCAATGTGCCGTTCTATGTCTTCTGTGCTGCCTCGGGAGTCGTGGCTATCCTCGCCGTCATCAACATATTCATCGGATGCTGCGTCAAGGGATCAACGTGAGTTCAAAATCCAACGGCCATATATTCCCATTTATCAAAATAACCGTGAGACAATGGCAAATCAGAGTTCCTATAGTCGCTAAAAGTGAAAGACTGAAAAAATACATTTGGTGATTATATAGCAATATATGTGTCAAAATCTACAACGGTATGATCAGTTTCACACGTTATGATGTTTGACTCTTTGTCAGGCCTGGAACATCAATGGATTTCTTTATTTCGTTTGGATCCCTATTGATCAGCTTCACGGTCTTGATCCGAGGGATCAGCACGGATTGGGCCAGCCAGTCGGAGCTAGATACTCTCTGTGAGGTACTCAAACAACTCTTTTAAGATCGATTTGATATTTGTTACAAAAATACATTAAACGTCATTGTCAAAATTGGCCCCGTTCGAGTGCTAAAAATACTGCAGTATAGTGTGTTGTTCGTCCCCAGGGTATTTGGTTATCGACCTGCTGTAAATTGATATAAGCTATTGAAACAGTAAAAACGTTGATTTGCTTCTATTTTTAGACGTACTTTTCACTAATTAAATCTTGAATTAGAAATAAATAAATGAATAGGACCCAGCCTTTTAAGGATTGCTGCCGAGTTTGAGTAATGACTTTGGTTGAAGTCATCGAGTGATTTTGAGGTTGTATGTTGCCTCCAGCTATTCCCCGCCTCTCTGCTAGTAGGACTGACGATGGTGATAGGGGGGCTACTCGTCAAAGGATGGGCAATCTTCACCTACTTCCGCTGGCACGATGGACACAAACTGGTTGGTTTCACATACCCTGATATTTCTATACACATACAACAGACTATATTTTATCCCATTTTATTTCATTCTGCTCCTCATTGCAGTTTAAAATTTATAATCGTTACTGTGCAAAATCATGAACATCAAAATTGCTATCGATTAAAACATTACACATAAAGCAGGATGGGTGTGATATGTTACAGCCGATTACAATAGAGTGGAAACCCAATTTGTGGATGTGGCTTCTCCTCATTATCATCGGCGTCGTCAGCGTCGTCTGGTCAGCACTCTTCGAAAGTTCGACATTGACTGACACTTCTAAGGTAACTGTAACTGTTGCATAGCTTTGGAGACTTGTAAGATTTGCTTATGAGTAAAGCAAGCCATGTCCAGCCATAGTAATCGTCCTCGCCTACCGCCGCGGTAATATTGCTATTAAAGTTGAAGGCTATGCTTTTCGCCCCCTCTGGTTAAATTTATTTTCTGACAACTTTATTCTGCCTTCTTTTTCCTCTAAATCAGTTGTATATAAACAAACTCAGTCATTTGTTTCTCAAATTCGCTTATGGTCTGATAGTGCTGGTGTTGATATAGTTCCGTTGTTGCAGGCCACTATGGAAATGGCCGTGTTCACGTGTAAATGGGAGAGTGAGTTTGAATGGCAGGTGGCGACATCTGTATGGCACGCATTTCTCCTCCTGGTCGCATTCTGCTCCGTATTCGCCAACGCATGCTGCGGGTGAGTGAACTGCTGTCATACACTCTGGTCAAGCCCCGATAAAAACAGACTGTCTAAAAATGTACATCACAAAAGGAATAATTGTGTTAGCTTTCTTGAAACCAAGGACACTTCCACACTAAAACGTTCTTATTTATTCACTTGATGATATTTGTGTAAGTTACTTCGCTAGGGATCGGATTATATTATCCGCGCAGGCGCGTCAATGTGACCTGGTCGTCATGGTATGCTCATTATGATGACATATATTTCACCCATATGCTAGTGAGATCATAATGAGGGCAATCCGGACCAAGTGAAGTCATTTGCCTTGGTGCGTCTGTCAGCGCGAAACGTTACCATCTCTTCATTTAATTACCTTACCTCGACAGCCCTCCATATCATCATTACCGCCTGCGTCCCATACCACCGTGAAATTAGAAATACGCTGCAGGCAACCGAACGACCCCAACCCCACACCCACACATCGTCAACCCCGCCAATAGGCAATACACACACACTCTGGCCATAGTCATTAAATATAAACTTCATTTCTCACTTTTGAATTCAGAAGCAAAAGTGGTTGCAAGCTGGCGTCTCCAACGTCGGTGGTCATCATCAACACAGTAGGCGCTGTGATCGCCGGCGTGTGTGTTCATTTCGCCCTGGACACCACCGACGCAGTGTACTATGGGATCTCCGGCGGTCTCATGCTGTGGGTGTGTCTCTTCGCCAACAGTGTGTTCCTCATAAACAGGGTAAGAACAGGTCACCAGTGACATAAATAGGCATAAAGATGAATGTACCGTGCACTGTGGCCTTTGCACTTTTGAGCCTTCTGTGTTCTGTCACTTCTATGTGTCTTACTAACTTAGTGTTTAAAGTATAATGCTTTATAGGCATTTTGAGCTTACAAGTTTGTGTAAACCTTTAGTGTTAGAACCATGCATTATATTAATGGATAGATAAGACATGCTGGCACTGATAATACAGGAGTGGGATGCACAAGCAACTGTAAGATGAATATAGAATGAACATTTTGTGGGCAAATATGATATATGAACACACCACTTGTATTCTCATCATTAAGGCGGCCTAACTATTCACTAAAAGTAACATCGTCAAGATTGTTGAATAACATCCATTTTTTTTACAATCTAAATATCGAAAAACTAGTTTTTATGTTGCGCGTGTTGTTTTTACATGGGCAGACTTTGTGGTTCATTCAAAAGTTGGGTTTGTTTTAATCTGCTACTCTTGTGTATTCATTCCTCTTCATACAGCTTTCTCAAAATTCTGAAACACTTGATGACGAGATCTTGGACGAGAATTACGATACGATCAAGTCGGATTCGTCACTAGGTGGCAGCATGGGCCGCGACAACGCCCTAATGTTGCAAGACCGCTCTAGACCTGCAGGTCAGCCTGGGGAGTTGTTCAATTACTAATAAGTAACGAACAACAAAAGAAGACGCGGTCTGAAGAGTCTATCTTGCTTGGTAGTTTGGTCAGAGTTTCAAACATATCTATTTTATTTTACAAAGTCTACGTCATCTGACAGAAGCTTCAGGAACACCCACACAGGAGAGAGGAGGATTTTAGCTATAACACCTGATTGTTCATGTTCTGGCAAAATGAACACTGTCGACTGTTGAACTGAGTAAATATAGTTGGAACAAGGCGTGTGAGTCGATTCAGTCTGCAATGCTTGTCAGTTACGGCGTACTTACACAAACGATTACTAAAGTTCTACACGAATGATACATGTTCTTTCTTGTATGATCAATAGTTTGCATGCGTGGATGAATGGGATTTAGTCATTAACATACCTGCAATTGACAATTATTTCTTTATTATAATATCCAACTGTGTTGCCTTGATACTAACATAACAATGCAATTATCGATTAGCACTATTATAAGGTTTACAATAAGATACAATCAAGTTCTACCCCTAAAGTTTCCCGACCTAACCAGATGCTTTTAAGGATTGAAACATATTTCTGAAGTGTCTTTATAAACCATACGTCCCTCAATTCATTTGTCACAATATTTACCTATTACATAATTCGCAAAAAAGAATGGGATGAAAATTGTGACATATAGTTTCAATCAATCATATTTGACCTCTCAGGATATTACTTGTATTTTTTTTATGTGTTGCCTAGGTTACTGAAGCCAGGTCAAACAATGGAAATTAGTTGCTAAAGAAACAGTTGTTGTAGATGCTTCATATCAAAATGGCAAAGTCTTGGCCAGAATTATTTTTGTTATATCTTTATTTAGTAAATTTTATAAGTAGCCTATTACGGGTTGTGAGAACAAACGGTAACCACATTTGATATCCACATGTACTTGCAGTTCTAGATGTTTGTCAATTTTAGTCATTGGAGAGACATGTATAATTGTTGCTTTTGCTCGATGGTATGTATTAGAGCATTGAATACGAACAATGTTATGTGTACCACACAGAGACTAGACTGTTATACTGAAAGGCTATTGACAACAATCCAATACAACTGTTAATGTAGTTATTGTAAAGCCTGCAGGCCAGGTGCGAGTCTGGACAAAATAAATACCTCTTAATTTTCAATAGAAACGTATAATCCTTAATTCATGGTACATTAAATCTGGGGATAATTGTGTAGCTTTGTTATTGATATGAAAATATATCAAAGAAAATGGAACATTTCCAGATCTTTCCAGTTTTGGACTGATGTATCCTGTTTTAGGGAGCTTGTAAATTGACTTGCAGGAGAGGGCCGGAATTCGAGGAATACGAGATGGCGAAATGTTTTTGATACTCTAATTGAAATCTGGGAAAATAGTTGCACCACTCCACCTCGTGGAAGCAATATATTCCTGACACCCCCCCACCGCCACCCACTCCATCCCATCCCATCCCATCTCACCAGTAACTTTGTATATATAATCTCTTTCATTGAGGTTTTCGTAGCTCCTTCAGGTTTCCCGACCCTCCCCAGCAGATATATAAAGAAGGTTCCTATTTATGAGTAGCTGAGAACATATATGTCCGAGCTTGGCGTATCTATATCACCACTTACCAGATATTTTGCATCGCTAGCCTAGATGAGCTTTATACAACTTGTCTCATTTCTAGGATGAAACCTAAAGCCTATTTCTAGCGTGAACTCCTGTTATTAACTACACTCTTATTGTTCGTGTGCAGGTATTTATATGTACTACGTGTTTGTAATAAACTCTTTAAAGTGCACCTGGTCTTGTTTTATTGTTAAAACACCACGAGCTGATAGGCACCCTTTGTGTGCTGTAGATCAATTTTCCAGCTTCCATTTGCACATGCCCATACGCATGTGCAGTTTGTGCAATCACCGTCAGATATCAGTCCATATATGCTCCTTTGATAGGATTCAAACAAGACGGTCAACAGTACTTCACCCTCTTAACAGCTTAACTGGCCTGGATCAAGAGCTGCGCGCCAATAACTCTGAACAGCAGATTTTTTTTATTATGGAAAACCATCTAAACAGAAAGACAAAATATGGCTAATTCATTGACGTGCAGAAGACATTCAGGCATATAAGGCAAGTTTCAAGTTTGTAGGCTTGAGCGTGACAGATGAAGCGTGATCCTAAGGCGGCTACATTCCCATGCATCATTAATTCACACCCACCAAAAGATCTCTCCTCTGAACACATTTTTTATTTTGAGTAACACAAAAAATGAACAAGTTAAAAGAATCAGAATTATGCAAATGAATTAAGTTGAGTGTGATCCCCACGCAAGCTGAAGCCATACAGGTGAGATGAGAATGGTAAACAACACCACTCCACTTCCATACTCCAACTTCCATTGTTTTCAGTGAGTGATCTATCTTCTATCTAAACCACACCATATTCATCATGTTAATCTGAATTATTATGCACCCAGATGACAAGGGAGATGACAGCTTGAGTGTGTCTTATTCCAACATGTAAAGTGATAAATATCCAGCCAAAAGTCGACCATAACACAAGCACTTCAAACCTTTCCAAGAATTGACCAACAAATTATACTTGCCAACCAAACAAGTGGGCCAACTACTACACACCCATTGACACACTTCTCATTCCAAATACAAATCATATCCATCAGTAGATGACATTTGAATGCACCCCTGTCAAGACTTCTCACCACCCCCATGCCTGCACCAGTATCACCCATACATAAAGGCTGCTTCTAACAGTTCACAATAAAGTGACAAGGAAAATGATCACCACAACTCCCACACGACAAACCAAAGATCAAATCAGCCAGGAATAAACACAATACAGAGTCTGTGTTTCTGAGATTACCCTGATTCGCAGACAGCAGTATATGTGAGTTTCAATGGATGAAATCATAAAGGTTAAAGGTTAAACTTTCACTGGCTGCAATACTTCAACTACATATGATGAAGACAACAGCACAACTATCAGACATCAGGTTGCCGGTTGACCACAAGGGGACAGTATGCATTAGAATGAGGTCGCTACACTTGACATCACCAACAAGTAACTACCTAATGACCCAGCAAATGTCCATTCATATACATATATATATGTATATATGTATATTATATATATATATATATATATATATATATATATATATATATATATATATATATATATATATATATATATATATATATATATATATATATATATATATATATATATATATATATATATATATATATATATATATATATATATATATATATATATATATATATATATATATATATATATAATAGTAGCCATGGCATTGCTTTGACCATACAAGCATATGCCATGTATCCCAAGGATGGGGCACAAATAGATTGAACGAAGGAAAGACATCAACACCAGTCTACTGTTGATCAGATCAAATATAATACAAGCTGTTGGATACATAACAAAATTATAAAATCAAATATAAAATCTCATGGCAGAGAGTGATCTATAAAAAGCAATCTGGGGATGTGAGTCAGTCATGGCTGATTGGGTTAATGTGGACAGAGGAAACCAATATATATGCAACAATCCCACACTCGCGATCATCACAACTTTACACACCAAGTTACATCTATAGAAATATAATGTTGCACTGAATACAAGCGACAAATTTCCTTTTAAGTATGTAGATTGGGGAGAAGGGAGACTTGTGACTTCCACAGATCTTGTCTTCACCAAGCTAATGGTTTCAAGCTTAAATAGCATTGTTTTTATCCTCATTGGCCTTAAGCTCTACTATTTCTGGAGCCAGCACAGTGTCAACATCCGCGGCCCACGACTGCAGCTCCCCGCTTGCGAAGATCACGTAGAAAATACCACCAAATGTATAGACTGCTGCCGATACAAAAAAGACAATCTGCCACTGCTCTCGGGTACCCTGAAGTCATAACAGGGGTGTGAAATCAATACATAAATAGGTTACGTTACATCAATGAGCAGTATGCATGCAAAGGGGCAAGATATTACAAAAGCAAACACAATGGAATTCAACTGAGGCTTTTGAAATCATATAGCTCCAAATTATCTTTTAGAAATTGGTATTACACCGAAAGAACAAAGCCATCAGGATGGAAAGTCTATATTTCACGGTAAATTTATAAAAGTGTTTCATTGATATAATCTTGGCCGCATGCAAAAAAATAGAGATACAGAACAAACGTTGAATTGTGCAAACACTTACATCAGGGGTAAGCTCGGCAGCAATGGGGGGCGCGATGAAGCCAGAGCATGAGGCAAGCCCGTTTGAGATACCAAAAAGGGTACCAGCAAATTTGGGGGCAATGTCCATATGATTGACGAGGTAGCCACTGTAGGCTGTGCCGCTGACGGTGACGGCAATGATGAGGAGAGTGACAGCCAGCATGGTCTGAGTACAGTCAACGAAGCTTAGGCCCACCAGGAAGAGGGCAGCTCCCAGCATCCCTGACAACACACATAGGCATGTGTGGCAGGTGATGACTCTGGTAGCAGGTACAGGGGGGACTATTATGGGGGCTCCTCCATATCAAAACGCGAGCTAGATACCCGTATATTTAACATCCCCGGTACTTGATCAAAATGGCAAGAGCATATGGAAACAACATTTTATAATGACAGCAGTTGTAATAGTCTCGAAATCAGTTTGACTGACCAACAGAGTTGAATATTTTCCTGCCCACCGTAGTGGAGAATATGCCCTTGGCACGTAACTTGTCAATGATGATTGGTGCCACATTCATGTTGGCCCAGAGTCCCAGGAAGGGCAGGGCAGAATACAGACCGTTCTGCTCACCACACAAACCACACACAGCCAGTCACATTCCAGTTAGCAAGATCTTCCGACACTAGTCAACTGAACATCTTTCATACTACTTTTATATATATATATATATATATATATATATATATATATATATATATATATATATATATATATATATATATATATATATATATATATATATATATATATATATATATATATATATATATATATATATACATACATACATACATACATACATACATACAAATATATACATATATATATATATCTATACATAAATATACATACATACATATATACATACATACATCCATACAAACATACATGTTTGCAAAAGATAAAAATGACTTCTGTTTCTGTATATTCACAAACAACTCATCTTGGTTTAGGTATCATGATAATGGTACACCATTCACCCTGCTATAGCTCACACCAATAGAAGAGAAGTGGATAAACAACAAACTTGGTTTGTCTCACCGAGGATATGTCGAAGAGGAGGACTTCCTTGAAGAAGGTGGGTATGTTAGTGAGCAGGGTGTAGAGACCCCAATCAGCGCAGAAGTTTGCAACGATGATGGCCCAGACAGGACCAGAGGTCACTAACTTCACCCACGGTATGGCACACCACTGTACAGCAACATTAATGATATAGTCATAATGGGTCAATATGAACCGGGTTAGTTAAGCATGGCAAATGGAATACGTACCATGCAAATACATACACCATGTGTCTCCTTGTCCTAAATGTGTTATGCTAGTCTGTAACTGTCTGTAATACTAGTAGCAATGCAAGATAAAAAATTTAATCACACCAAATTAGACTTATTTTAAGATAGGAATCTAGAGCCCATCAAGAGGATCAAAAAGCCATTTGAATTTTGAAAATCGGGTAAGCAGTTATGATTTTATTAGTGTTTGAATTTTCAATTTTGGTCAGTTTTGATGACGGCTATTATGCTTAAAGCACTAAGGATGGTCTGGACCCCACAATTTAGCCACTTGAAGATGTTGTTTATCTTTAGAGTGCTGTAACTTCCTTAATTTTCTGAAAATCAACTTGAAAATTGACACCTGGGTTGAAAAAATGTCAACGAACATAATTATGATCTCAGAAAGTTTGCCCGGATCCTTTTGATTTAGACTCGGCAACTCTGAGCTACTTGGTGCGTCATGGCGCATTGCGCACGACGTGACGAATTGCGCTTCTGATGTTGTCCGCCACGGTAGGCGACTATAAAGTCCGTAGGTTTGAATTGTCCGCTTCTGACAAAACGCATCAACGGTCATTTATATTTTGATGCGATTGATGTATCATACATGAATGGAAGTAAAATGTAACTATCGTTCTTTATCGAGTTTGAAAAATATACAATTAATATTGCGGCACAAGCACGGTCGCTTTTTGCGACGTTCAGCTGTCACCCCCACCATGATGTATTGATGGATGTACATGTGGACGTTCCTACAAGTGTAACTCAAGTTTCCTGACACCAATATTGATGAGACTTCAACAGTTTTTAGATGAAATGATGCTTTAAACGTCCATTAACTTTAGGATGGTGTCTATGCGTGAGAAAGTAGGTTTTGAAGCGGTGGAACTTATCGAAAATTTATAAATCTCGCTAACTCCACAATGACGTGACGTTCACAACAGCCAATCCGAGGCCAGGATATTGGTGAACACCCAGCGCGGGATAGGCGAGAGACCCAAGCTGGGGCCTGGAGACAGCGGCCCACGCTTATCGCTGGGAATTGACACATACCAAACATGTACCGAATGACTGAATATTACCAACTTTAACCGTCAGTTCCCTTGTATTAATTGACGATTCTGTTTTATGTCATCGCCATTATTAGAAAGATAAGATGTTATATTTTAGGCCTGAGAGGTTGACTTGCGAAAAAGTTCTCTGGTTGTTGCGCTGGGATTAGGACAAAATTCTTCCGTTTGTAACTGGAATACCCCTTAACATACAGGAATGCCGCTTTCACCATCGTGTTCTGTAATACGTCCTCTAATTGTCTGCCAAATTTCATGCCGCGGTGAATACATTAACCCTTGCGTAATCCCGGGGAAAGCCAAGGTGATTTTCAGGCCGCGGCCATTACTACAGAGACAACATTACCGTCCCGTCATTCAACTTTCATCAGTAATATCTCAAAGACTGTGTGGAGTATCAAAGAAAGGAAAGCTCCTATGCAGTCTTTGAAGATTTCTTATATTATAAGTTATGATTTCATGTAGATTCTAAATTTCATTAAACGCATACACTCGCTAGAAAATAGTGATTCTGCATGCGACCTATTTTCACCCATTGCGATAGCGGCCTTCTTGCATTGCTAATACTAGTGCAGGATCTGGCATATTCATTGACCAGTCTACCAAATCCTTTTTTTCTGGCTGCTTATGCTTAATTTTGTTATTGATTTCTAATAAACATAAATCTGATGGACATAAATTTTACCCCCTCGACCCCATTCCTTCAACGGTTGGAAGCTGTGATTACACTTTTCACCTTGTTTATCTAGCTATACATGCTTTGGCAAAATAATAATCCATGCAATTTCAAAATATTATTTTCTTTAAATTATGAAATTGTCCCACCGAAAATCATTTAATTGGGAGGTCACCAGTTTGCATCAGTTGGCGACCTCAAGGGGCCAGGTAGAGTAGTACTAGGTTTTTATACCTAATGATAATCCATTATCCAGAACATCTGAACTGAATTTACTAATAGTTGAAGTGACAAGTGCATTCATGGCCAATACTAAACATGAATGATATTGCACATGACTGATTTAGTATCCTACTGCATTCACAGGAAAAAGTGGTCTCACACACTCAATGGGGATGCTGTATATTGTGCATGGGAAGGTTAAACAAACAGTTGACAGGTTTACCAGATTAGCACTAACTACAGATTGTGATTCCTTCAAACAGTACTGGGAACCCTTAACAATATGTTCCAATCACAATCAGCAACAATAATATATTATTGTCTGCACTATGTGGACAATCAATAAAAAGCTGATATTTGCTTAAATTGTATGTCAAGAAAGTGAAAGTAATTTTGAAAGCACAACAAGATAAACATTATAAATGGGACTCAAATACGAAGATATTGCAAAAAAAAACTCAACACAACAACTGAGGACTAAATTAAGAGACTCACACCATCCTGGCCATCAGTGTCTGAACTCTGACCCTTGAGAGTGCTCATGATGTACTGTTTTTCACGGGCAGAGATGCGGGGATGCTGGGCCGGAGTGTTGCTGGTCAAGAGCATCCAGAGCAGCAGGATCAGACAAGATGAACCGCCTGATACACAAACACAACTGATACATTCAATACATCAAAGGTTTCATGTCCTTTTTCAATATCACAGGCCACAATAAGAAATCAATATTCAACAGAAATCAATATACAATTACATGGCAGAATCAATAAAATAAGGCAATAATCATCACCATGACAATATATGGGTGTTTGTAGACTCACCAATGACGTAGAAGATGGAGGGCCACCCTCCGTCGAAGCCGTACTGACAAAGCAGGCCAGAAATGGGCAGGGACACGACATTACCCATCATAATTCCTGTAAAGTGCGACAACCTTTATATTAATGGCCAAATCTGATGAAACGCTTACTGGTTACTGAATACACCTATATGGTCACCAACATCAATCACTATAGACAAAACAATGAGCATAGTTTGAAGATGTTCTGGAGCAGTCAAATCAAGATTATTCCAGATCAAATTGAGGTGAACATCAATGTGAGAGCGAACCAAGACTAGGGAGATTGGTTGGCATGTGGCAAGGAGAGACTGACCTGCGTAGCTGATACCAGCCAAACGCGACCTCTCATACGGGGGAGCCCACTGGGCCCACATGGCATGCATGGCTGGGAACATGGCACCCTGGAACCGAGAGACAGATGTCATGATGGGTGCACAGGAGAGGGTCCACAGGAGAGGGTGCACAGGAGGGTGTTTGTGTGAGCAGAGGACATGCCACAACATTCCCATCCATCATTTTTGCTTTTGAATTCGATAATATCAGGGTAAATTTCAGTAGGAAATATCTGTAAGCTTACAGGACACTATCACATTTTGGGAACAACAGCTCCAAACCCTGTCAAATAAAAAAAATCCATCACTGAAAACCACGATACAAAAAAAATACTTACAGACACTATTCCGACGAGAACCCTCAGGAAGAGCAAAAACCGATAACTGGTCTTGGCAGCGATCGGGGTGAGTAGCGTACCAACGGTGCCCAGACCCAAGCTTCCAGCATACACCCACTTGCCTCCAAACTTCTCAGCCAGCATGCCTCCTGGGATCTGGCTGATGAGGTAACCATAGAAGAAGGAGCCCAGAATATGTCCCTGAAGCGACTTGCTCCATATGAACGGACCATCCTCAGCCTTCACGCACACGTGTACAAAGCAACATTGTAAACTATACATCATGTTCCAACATGCACAATGGTGAAAAATAGATAGTAAAGCTATAATGTTGATTGCTCACTTTAACATACACAATGAAGTGGGTGATATCTAAATTAACAATGTGCCAATATGTTATCATGTGGTTACACCTCCAGGCAGGATATTATGAGGCCTCTTTACTTTAAGGACCTCATATGGCTAATTTTGGAAATCAGAAATTTAAAGCGAAAAAGATAGAAGAGCTATAATGCTGGCTGTTTACTTCAACATATGCAAAGGACATATGAGATATATCAAGTAGGTTGTTCATGCCGGTCTCGATCAGCCACTCGGTGCCACCATTGACCACCATGAAGAATACAGAGAATCCGAACAGTAGAGAGAACTTACCGAGGTCACATTGACGCCCAACACATCACGCTGACACGCAGCGCTTACGGTGGTGACATTCCGTATCTCAGCCGCGTCATTTTCCAGCAGTGCCAGTCCAGTATGGTTCACCATGCACACGATGGCTACGGACATGCCCATTCGCTGCGAGTAGTTGTGGATGAAGCAGAAGAAGGCGAGTAGTGCCAGACCCAGGCGGTAGGAGCAGAGCAGTGGCACGGGGGCATCTTCTCCTGATTCACACACACCCTAATACAGTGAACAACATGATGATAGCATATACAGACTTAAAAGGGTTCTGAAATACTGAAACGTGTCATGAATTATGAATCATTGTAGTTACGTCAGTCTCATAGAACAGTGTTTGAAAATACAGTATGTGTCATTTTTAGGATATCTACAAACACCTCCAGGGCCAACACAGGTGAAAAGTTACTTTATGTCCTATTAGCTGATCACGGACTCATCCATGTAAAATCTGTGGGCGAACCACTTTCCTAAATACAAGTTGTGATATTATTGTCATTGATGTGTTCATCTGAAAAGGTCACAAGTTCACCTTTGTGTAGCTCATGTATTGATATCAATGGATATTATAGATTCATTTGTCTACAGTAGATAAATGAATCGATATTATCCATCGTCCGTACCATTCTTATAAAGCTAAACGTTCCTCTAAATATCATGATCGAGGTGCAGCAATCTAACATACCCCAAACATGCCCTTGACCTTCAGAATACAATTATATGCACTTCATGACCTCTATCTACAAAATGAGACTGAGAGGCAAAATCATAACAGTTTAGCCAAGATGAGGTGGCCAGGAGTTCATTTTCCGGTAAATAACTCGGTGAAACCTAAAACTGTATGATATGTGGATGTCATATTACACCATCTGACAGAAAACAGTTCACACGGTGCAGGCGAACTCTGGTGCGACGCTGATAAACCAGTAATTGCAAGCTGTCAGTACGACTTGCAGACAACAACAATACGACAGGTGAGTTGCCGTATTGATGCATGGATGATGGGATCATACACTCCCACTCTGGGTATCTTACGGTCAAGGTCGAGCGTAAGCGGATCGGAATGAAGCCCGGTGAATCACGTGGCTGGCTGTTTACTGGTTGACGCAACAGGACCCAGCACATCGCCAGTGGGTACCGGTTCCTTCCCATCGGTCTATATAGTAGGGGCTCACTAGCACTCGAGTGACAAACGCAGTGACAGGAGATCAAAGCATTCATATAATAAGGGGTAAGTAGATAAGGGGCGTAAGTGGACTAGGATTGCCACTCTTTTAAACAAATTGTCTGCATATGTAAAAGTCACACGGTATGGGAACATACGTCGTAAATTAGACCATGTCCAGCCCATACATTTCCCACACACAGCTACATACAAACACTTCCATCTTGAACGAATATTCATAGACAAAACTTACTAGGCGGACCGCACATGCAAATCATCACTAGTTTGCTAACTATACAAGTTTTTTTCGGCAATAAACAAACGAAGCATCCAAAGAATTTCTACGGACATTGGACCGACATTTTCATCCCAGCACCAATGATCGACAACGGTCGACTGTTTACATCATCTCGTTATCTGACATCTCGTTCTCTGACATCTCGTTATCTGACATCTCGTTATCTGACATCTCGTTATCTGACAATACTCTGAACTCGTGGTTCAACATGAGGTCACTATAAAACGGGAGTTAAACCGAAATTGGCTAAAAGCATACCCCGTCGTATTAGGTATTATGCGAATGTATAACCCGTCGTACAGATTGAAGCTGAAAAACATACCCCGTCGTACAAGTCGAGAGGCCGAAAAAACATACACCGTCACGCGGCACATATATACTACCTCCATACACTTTAGTGCACCCCTCCCCACCCCCGGGGAGCAGCATATCTGAGTGCTAATATATAACTTCAAACATGTCTGTGAATGAAGCCGCAATCCACATTGATTTTAATTTTCTAGTGGAACAGAACTTGCTCTGGTAACTAAAGCAATATGTCAGGTGGAAAGTGTTACATGTGTAAATGGGTGCGAGGAAATGGATGTTGTCTGGCCATGAGTAATGAGGTTATTCACACCGGAAAAAAGGTGCGTTTTATTTGGGGGAAATACACAGAGCTCTCCGACCATAGTCGCCCACATCCTGAGCGTGAGCCCGTAAAAACAACCCATCAACTTCGCAAGAGCAGTAATTTTTATGTATTTTATAATTTTACCTCAAAGAAGGCCACTCCCTCGCACAGCCACTCAAAGCTAAATCGAGTGACAGGAATAACATGGGCACCCACAGACATTCGAGCGAAGCAACACACCACTTCTCAGGCTTCTAATGTGTGAATATAAGTTTCGCCTGGAGTACCTGTGCTGGCACCTCATTCATGTAATACCAGGTGTTTTAACAGAGGTGTAATAACCGGCCCACAGCAACAGCCAAAGTTTGATCAGAGTGGAGAACGAGACGAACCACGTGGGCTATCAACAGGTGTTCCCCCTCGCAACAAATAAAATGAAGGTCTTAACATTAAAGTTGCAGTCGACAGGTGCAAATGTCAGCATAATAGTAAGGTCGATTTAACCTATTCAAGAATAATACCCAGGAAGGCCAGTATGGCCGTTATTTGTAAACGATCAATGGATAACTTTATCAAGAAACGTTCCAGACCTGCGCCGGTCCAGGTCTGAATCAGTTGGCACGCGTATACGCAGAGAGACAGGCACATGGCCAAAATATTTCCAAAATGATTGAAGATGGACGTCATAGGGGCGAATTAGGGGAGACATTATCGGTCGAGTCGATGGGTAGTGACGGCGAAGGGCGCTCATTTTCCCCTTCAACCTTCCATGGGTCGCACGGCGGGTATGACGCGGAACCTTATATTTGTGCTGAATTTTCGCCCTTAGCCCGAGGCTGATTGCGTATCATGGTATCTACCAGTAGTTTTGTTTTTATCTGCTTGATGTTTAACAATATAAAAATACTATAAATATATATATATATATATATATATATATATATATATATATATATATATATATATATATATATATATATATATATATATATATATATATATATCATATTCATGGATCATACAGATTTTAAACGACCGTTTTCCTATTTCATTTCGATAAGGATAATAGGCAAACGTTTGTTTTCCATTATTCTATTTACGAATATCTAATAAAAATACGAATATACGGTAGATACCCTGATTCTCGCTAAGGAAACATTTCCGTGGTTTTTTGCTTACTCATTGACCTCAGTCGTAATTACTGCCTAAAGCACAACCAAAGCGACTCAACTCCATCAGCAAACATCGATAAACAAGCTGCGACACCGGGGGAGTAGGGGGAGGCTGAATTTCTAAATAGTCAAGATGGACGAATCGAGCGCTGGCTGCACTCATCGCGTGTTATCAATGCGACATCGGGATTGCTGAAAACATCACAGCCAAGTGGTCAATATTCGTCAAGTGCAGCATATGCTCAGACTCATCGTTACGCCTACACTCGTATACCGATCAAGGGCTGCTTTGTGTGATTTAAGCTCTCTGCTTTTAGGGGCATCCATCCCTGAGCCGCACGCACTGCAATCGACTTTCAAACCAATTAGCAATGTCAATAATGTCAAGTTGTTTGACTCGTATAGGATTTCAGAGAGCATCACTCTCAGACAAAGTGTGCCTCTTTATTGAATAAGCTGCCAAGTTATAAAACGATACAATCCTACATGTCCATCTACAAAAATCTTATGCCATTGAGGTAAGGTAACCTGCTATGGAAGTGGGGGTGGATGACAGTATCAAAGGTATAGTTTTCCTAATGATTACTTAATGACTGTAAGGATCTTTCCGTGCTAGGGATATAATCAGGTCACCACTGGGATCACGAATCATTACCATCTTGCAGACATTCGTGAGATTCTGGCATTCACATGGCCAATAAAGGATGGGGTTGTGGAGCGTGCCAGGAGGCAGATTTCATGACACCTATCCTCAGTTTACCACAGGACATTGGGAAAGTATAATGATGAAATCTTACAACTTATGGTACAAGAATACAGGTGTATTCACTTAGAGACAGACACACCATGGAATACAAGAAGAAACGGGTATTAAGAGAAAGTACTTTTCATAAGAGTGGGAGATCAGAAAGTAAAAACTGGACATTAGGAAACATCATAGTCACACCAGCAATTAAGAATATCACCTCTCCAGTCTTACCTTGCTCGGCATCCTTTGTGGCCGTTCTGAGCCGTTCATTTTGGTTTTTCCATCGGCATCGAATGTTGCATCCCCCATGGTAAGTGCTGAGTTGATGTGGCAAGAGTAGAACTCAATTCAAGAGGGGTCTAAATGAGAGCGGAGCAGTGCAAAGACACAGATAATGGAACAAAGGGTGATCCTGCGCTGTCAGCTTAATCATCCATTATGCATTGGTAGCAATCTGAAACGTAAGAGCCAGAGAGTCAAACACACGCACTTCTAGGGCACTACTGACAAGATGTGTCAAAACCAGTACAAGCTATAAGATATCAGCCATGTAACATGATAATATTGTGTGATGGTTATGGCAGCGTATGGCAGCCATATGTTCCTAGGCCAGAATGTACACATAAACTGTGCATTGCTAAACATCTGACCAAAGTACAACTCAACAATTTTAGAATAGTACTTGTACACTAAGCAGATTACATAAAGGTGTATTCAATAACCATCTTTTAAACTGTGACAAACTAGACATTGAGGTGCATCAGCTGTATTTAGATATAGGGTTCATGTCAGTTTTTAAGATAACAGAGTCCCAAGTCACAGCTGATCCTACCACCAAGTCAACTTGAAATATACAGTGAACAATTTGATACAACCTTTTGGTCAGCAAGGAAATAATGACTTGGGTCACATCTGTGGTGACATTCTAAGGGAGGATCACTGTCTTTACATACACCATACAAGCTGTTCAAAGTATCGCGTCTTAGGAATGTTTCAATGCACCTTCATCCATTAATTATCAATGATTTGGTGTTCCCATTAACATGGAAGAAAAATAAGAATTGCACCAAATAGTACATCTTTATTCTTTGAAACATAATAGGCCTCGATAAAGTATTACTGCTAACAATATCTGATAATTGCACCACCTTGGAATTCATCAACACTTCTTTCACAAACTGAATCTCAATTATTTTCATTATGGTTCAATAAGCTCAAGAATGGAATCCAGTGGTCGGGTCTTGTACCCCAACAGATCACCAATTCAAATCAGATACCTTGCACATATAAAACCTGGCCAGTTATTTGGTTTCATCACATGTAATGATGATAATGAACAATTTGCACCTATAATTACAAGTGATGTATTCAGCTGACATTGACTACCATTACAATTGCAGTAGTAGTAGAATTATCGATCAGGACATGTCGATATGTTTGTCTATACACAAGATGGTAGTAGCCGTGCGCAGTCCTAACTACTTCAAACAGATGACAGTTCAAAAGTTTGGAAAACCATGTTAAATTGCAGTAATTAAAGAACCCCATGAATGCGAGGTACGCTTTTGGCCCGTTAGTACATATTCTCAACTCAAGTTAAGATTCTTTATAAATAAGATAAGCCCAGTTCAAAATACAATCTATGTACACAAATATACATTGAAAGTTTATAAATGGTAACAATGTTTGTATAAATTATAATCATTAAACCAATGTTTTTTTTATTTTATTTTCACCTACATGCAACTTGGTGACCTTGATTCTTTATAAATTTTCAAGAGATTAAAACATATTAAGGCAGTAGTAACATACAGGCTTTTGTCTGTACATGCTAGGATGTATAGGGCCGTATCATGGGAACAGGTTGTTTAGCTGGGATGAAATTTTCTTCAGTTCATGGAGAAACTTATGTCTAATAGTTGTGATTGAAGGGCTTGTACATTGCTCAAGGAGAAGTTTGTCACCTGCAACTTATAAGCTGCACAAGTAACATTTTCTCGAATCCCAGGGTATTCCATTACCTGCAAGTTTCGATAGCTGATATTATTAGTTTTGTGATAGCAGATCTGTGATGAAAGTTTTGTATTGTACAGTGCAACCTCGTTAAACGGGACCTCGCCAATGGGGATTCCTCGATAAAGGGGAGGCAGACCGGGAAACCATTCCAAGCAATGCTATTTCACTCGGTTAATCGGGACATTCCAGACGAATCGCCTCGTTAAAAGGTACGCGTTGTCATTGATCGATTTTAAATACCATCGACTGTAACGTCTTAATCCTGATTACTTAACGATCTCTGATCACCCGACCTCATCTAGGGGATGCTGGCGGCTGACTAACAAGCGTGCCAAACGATTGGACATTACGATTGTGCACTGTCAGCGTGCCCAATTCCCGTTTCCGGTGGTTGCGGAGCCCAGCGAGTTCACATTGACGCCTTGACTCCCTGATCAAGTGTCAAGTCAGGTGGTTTAAAAGGCAGAAGTGTCATCATTCATCATCAAACTGCCAAAGAAACTGTCACAATGCCTCGAAGAAAAGACCTCACCTACAGAAGAAAGTAAAGATCCTGAAAGAAAGAAGCCGCCAAAGCCAAGCTACAATCGCCAAGAAATTTGAAGTTTCCACGTCCACCATATCGCGCTTAGTAAAGAACAGGAATGACATCTTGGAGCAACAAGGAGCCGGCCAATACAAAAGCCGAAAAAGAAAGAGAGCGGGTGGAGACGAAGAACTGGACGAGTCACTGTTTTCGTGTTTCTAACAGAAGTGAGCCCGAGGCACACGACTGTCCGGACTAGAAATTCAATCAAAGGCTCTCCAGCTAGCGGAAATGAAGGGGGTGCCGTGTTTCAAAGCATCATCTGGTTGGCTGTGGCGCTGGAAGTCACGGTTCAACGTATTCTTCAAAAAGCAGCAAGGTGAAAAACAAGACGCCGATAACCCGTCCGCCCGCCACTGGCTCCAAAACAAATTTCCTGAAATTGACTTCAGTGACCAGGACATATTCAACGCAGACGAGATGGCCCTTTACATCCGGGCCTTCAATGACAAGGGACATTGCCTGCCTACGGAGGAATTCGCCGGAGGGAAAGCCGCCAAGGAAAGGATCACCGTCCTACTTTGCGCCAATATGGACGGATCGGAGAAGCCGCCACTGCTCGTCATCGGTAAAAGTCGTCGCCCGCGCTGTTTTCCGAAAGATACCACAAAACTGCCGGCCGAGTACGCTTCTTCGAAAAATGCATGGATGACGAGATTGATCTTCGCAAACTGGCTGACTAAATGGGATCGAAAGCTCTACTTCAACCAACGTAAGGTCTGCCTGTTGATCGACAACTGTTCTGCCCACTCGCCCCAGGTGACGCTGACCAACATCACTTTACACTTCCTGCCGCCCAACACCACGAGTCTGATCCAGCCGATGGACCAAGGAGTGATATGGAACTGGAAAGGACGTGTCCATCGCCAACTATTACCGTAAAGCCGGCTTCACTCGAACCGACCATCCCGCCATTGACGATTTCGACGGTGACCTGTACGACGTACCTTTGCCGCCAACCATGCCAAGAGAGGTGTTCGATCGATTCGTGTCACTCCAAGACCCCGTTCCGACAAGCGGCAAATACGATGATGCCACTCTCCTCGAGCAAGTCAGTCAAAAACGCGCTGCCCCCCAACAACGACGACTCTGACGACGACGATGAAAGCCCGCGCATGACGAAGAAAGAACGACATATGCTCGTGGATTATTTGAGACGATTAGCTCAAGAGCAAGGCTACGGCGATGAACACGTTGTGTATTGTAGTCTGCGCCACATCGAAAACGTGTCAACGGCCGAAGAAACCACCCAATCGCGTTTGGGCCAATTCTTCAAAAGTAATTAGAAACCGCATGGATATGTGGATGTATAAATACAATACGAGCTCTGATGGGACAAGCCAAGCCGATTTTACCTTATGTTCATTGCACTCAATTGTCTGTGTTTTTTTTTGTAATTTGTAATAAATAACAAATTCAAGTTGTGAGATGATTTAATTGTTCACATTTTACTTGCTTTTTATGCGTTGGGTCGGGCCCTGTAGTTTTCTGTTGGTTGTGTACACCTGCATGTTCAGTCATTTGTTTCTCGAATTCGCTTATGGTCTGATAGGGCTGGAGTTGTTATCGTTCCGTTGTTGCAGGCCTCTATGGATATGGTCGTGTTCACGTGTAAATGGGAGAATGAGTTTGAATGGCAGGTGGCGACATCTTTATGGCACGCATTTCTCCTCCTGGTCGCATTATGCTCCGTATTCGCCAACGCATGCTGCGGGTGAGTGAACTGCTCTCATACACTCTGGTCAAGCCCCGATAAAAACAGACTGTCTAAAAATGTACATCACAAAAGGAATAATTGTGTTAGCTTTCTTGAAACCAAGAACACTTCCACACTAAAACGTTCTTATTTATTCACCTGAGGATATTTGTGGAAGTTACTTCGCTAGGGATCTGACCCCAACCCCACACATCGTCAACCCCGCCAATACTGCAATAGGCAATACACACACACTCTGACCACAGTCATTAGATATAAACTTCATTTCTCACTTTTGAATTCAGAAGCAAAAGTGGTTGCAAGCTGGCGTCTCCAACGTCGGTGGTCATCATCAACACAGTAGGCGCTGTGATCGCCGGCGTGTGTGTTCATTTCGCCCTGGACACCACCGACGCAGTGTACTATGGGATCTCCGGCGGTCTCATGCTGTGGGTGTGTCTCTTCGCCAACAGTGTGTTCCTCATAAACAGGGTAAGAACAGGCCACCAGTGACATAAATAGGCATAAAGATGAACGTAGCGTGCACTGTGGCCTTTGCACTTTTGATCCTTCTGTGTTCTGTCACTTCTATTTGTCTTACTAACTTAGTGTTTAAAGTATAATGCTTTATAGGCATTTTGAGCTTACAAGTTTGTGTAAACCTTAAGTGTTAGAACCATGCATTATATTAATGGATAGATAAGACATGCTGGCACTGATAATACAGGAGTGGGATGCACAAGCAACTGTAAGATGAATATAGAATGAACATTTTGTGGGCAAATATGATATATGAACACACCACTTGTATTCTCATCATTAAGGTGGCCTAACTATTCACTAAAAGTAACATCGTCAAGATTGTTGAATAACATCCATTTTTTTTTACAATCTAAATATCGGAAAACTAGTTTTTACGTTGCGCGTGCTGTTTTTACATGGGCAGACTTTGTGGTTCATTCAAAAGTTGGGTTTGCTTTAATCTGCTACTCTTGTGTATTCATTCCTCTTCGTACAGCTTTCTCAAAATTCTGAAACACTTGATGACGAGATCTTGGACGAGAATTACGATACGATCAAGTCGGATTCGTCACTAGGTGGCAGCATGGGCCGCGACAACGCCCTAATGTTGCAAGACCGCTCTAGACCTGCAGGTCAGCCTGGGGAGTTGTTCAATTACTAATAAGTAACGAACAACAAAAGAAGACGCGGTCTGAAGAGTCTATCTTGCTTGGTAGTTTGGTCAGAGTTTCAAACATATCTATTTTATTTTACAAAGTCTACGTCATCTGACAGAAGCTTCAGGAACACCCACACAGGAGAGAGGAGGATTTTAGCTATAACACCTGATTGTTCATGTTCTGGCAAAATGAACACTGTCGACTGTTGAACTGAGTAAATGTAGTTGGAACAAGGCGTGTGAGTCGATTCAGTCTGCAATGCTTGTCCGTTACGGCGTACTTACACAAACGATTACTAAAGTTCTACACGAATGATATATGTTCTTTCTTGTATGATCATTAGTTTGCATGCGTGGATGAATGGGATTTAGTCATTAACATGCCTGCAATTGACAATTATTTCTTTATTATAATATCCAACTGTGTTGCCTTGATACTAACATAACAATGCAATTATCGATTAGCACTATTATAAGGTTTACAATAAGATACAATCAAGTTCTACCCCTAAAGTTTCCCGACCTAACCAGATGCTTTTAAGGATTGAAACATATTTCTGAAGTGTCTTTATAAACCATACGTCCCTCAATTCATTTGTCACAATATTTACCTATTACATAATTCGCAAAAAAGAATGGGATGAAAATTGTGACATATAGTTTCAATCAATCATATTTGACCTCTCAGGATATTACTTGGATTTTTTTTATGTGTTGCCTAGGTTACTGAAGCCAGGTCAAACAATGGAAATTAGTTGCTAACGAAACAGTAGTTGTAGATGCTTCATATCAAAATGGCAAAGTCTTGGCCAGAATTATTTTTGTTATATCTTTATTTAGTAAATTTTATAAGTAGCCTATTACGGGTTGTGAGAACAAACGGTAACCACATTTGATATCCACATGTACTTGCAGTTCTAGATGTTTGTCAATTTTAGTCATTGGAGAGACATGTATAATTGTTGCTTTTGCTCGATGGTATGTATTAGAGCATTGAATATGAACAATGTTATGTGTACCACACAGAGACTGGACTGTTATACTGAAAGGCTATTGACAACAATCCAATACAACTGTTACTGTAGTTATTGTAAAGCCTGCAGGCCAGGTGCGAGTCTGGACAAAATAAATACCTCTTAATTTTCAATAGAAACGTATAATCCTTAATTCATGGTACATTAAATCTGGGGATAATTGTGTAGCTTTGATATGAAAATATATCAAAGAAAATGGAACATTTCCAGATCTTTCCAGTTTTGGATTGATGTATCCTGTTTTAGGGAGCTTGTAAATTGACTTGCAGGAGAGGGCCGGAATTCGAGGAATACGAGATGGCGAAATGTTTTTGATACTCTAATTGAAATCTGGGAAAACAGTTGCACCACTCCACCTCGTGGAAGCAATATAAGCCTTACACGCCCCCACCCCCCCCCCCCCCCACCCACTCCCATCCCATCCCATCCCATCTCACCAGTAACTTTGTATATATAATCTCGTTCATTCAGGTTTTCGTAGCTCCTTCAGGTTTCCCGACCCTCCCCAGCAGATATATAAAGAAGGTTCCTATGTATGAGTAGCTGAGAACATATATGTCCGAGCTTGGCGTATCTATATCACCACTTACCAGATATTTTGCATCGCTAGCCTAGATGAGCTTTATACAACTTGTCTCATTTCTAGGATGAAACATAAAGCCTATTTCTAGCGTGAACTCCTGTTATTAACTACACTCTTATTGTTCGTGTGCAGGTATTTATATGTACTACGTGTTTGTAATAAACTCTTTAAAGTGCACCTGGTCTTGTTTTATTGTTAAAACACCACGAGCTGATAGGCACCCTTTGTGTGCTGTAGATCAATTTTCCAGCTTCCATTCGCACATGCCCATACGCATGTGCAGTTTGTGCAATCACCGTCAGATATCAGTCCATATATGCTCCTTTGATAGGATTCAAACAAGACGGTCAACAGTACTTCACACTCTTAACAGCTTAACTGGCCTGGATCAAGAGCTGCGCGCCAATAACTCTGAACAGCTGCTTTTTTTTTATTATGGAAAACCTGTTGAATAATGAGTTTCTATTCTGGTAAATTTAGGAATTTTCCTCAGAAAAACGTGCAGGTAGACACAGCGATAGATATTGTGGGCCACGAGGATGAACTGCGTAAACGGACTGATTTATAAGCTCAGTGACAATTGATAACTTTCAAAGAACACACCGCTCCCCTGTCATTCAAAAAGTATGCCACCCAGACGCCTTGCATACTACGTCATCCATTGTTGAACCATCGCCGAGCCTCGCGATGACGCGGAGATTCACAGTGGTCATTTAGGAAAGCTCAAGTCATGATGGATCATGGAGAAGTCCCCTTGAAGGATCACAGGGATCAGTACTGCATTGACCCAGTGACGCTTCCCGTGACCTTTGTCCCTCATTTTTTTAACTCATGCATCTTAGAATATTGGTTATATCGGTGATCATTATTGGTTGATGTAATATCTCGGTACAGAATCTAATGACCTCATCACTCAAACCATGTGCTTGAGGAATGTCAGGTCACAACCTCAAAAACCTTCACTCATTGAAACAGAACTTCTCTCCTCAGGTTTAATGATGAAACACAGCACAATACAATACAAACACAAGGAGACATGACCTTCATATTTTATTAGGTACTCAGCATATTAGTCATGAAATCGCCCTAAACACTAAAGTATGTGCATAAACAGGTGTTTGTGGCATGGGTTTAGTTGAATACAACCAAGATTCACAGCAACTAATGCACAACTTCGACATAGCATACAGAGATATCCATCCTAACCTTCAAAAAACAAACATCTAAACAGAAAGACAAAATATGGCTAATTCATTGACGTGCAGAAGACATTCAGGCATATAAGGCAAGTTTCAAGTTTGTAGGCTTGAGCGTGACAGATGAAGTGTGATCCTAAGGCGGCTAGATTCCCATGCATCATTCATTCACACCCACCAAAAGATCTCTCCTCTGAACACATTTTTTATTTTGAGTAACACAAAATGAACAAGTTAAAAGAATCAGAATTATGCAAATGAATTAAGTTGAGTGTGATCCCCACGCACGCTGAAGCCATACAGACGAGATGACAATGGTAAACAACACCACTCCACTTCCATACTCGAAGTGAGTGATCTATCTTCTATCTAACCACACCATATTTATCATGTTAATCTGAATTATTATGCACCCAGATGACAAGGGAGATGACAGCTTGAGTGTGTCTTATTCCAACATGTAAAGTGATAAATATCCAGCCAAAAGTCGACCATAACACAAGCACTTTCCAAGAACTGACCAACAAATTATACTTGCCAACCAAACAAGTTGGCCAACTACTACACACCCATTGACACACTTCTCATTCCAAATACAAAGCATATCCATCAGAAGATGACATTTGAATGCACCCCTGTCAAGACTTCTCACCACCCCCCCCATGCCTGCACCAGTATCACCCAATTAAAGCCAGGCATCAACCCTCATTAGCTAAGGCTGCTTCTAACAGTTCACAATAAAGTGACAAGGAAAATGATCACCACAACTCACACACACAAGCCAAAGATCAAATCAGCCAGGAATAAACACAATACAGAGTCTGTGTTTCTGAGATTACCCTGATTCGCAGACAGCAGTATATGTGAGTTTCAATGGATGAAATCATAAAGGTTAAAGGTTGCCTGAGATAAACTTTTACTGGCTGCAATACTTCAACTACATATGATGAAGACAACAGCACCACTATCAGACATCAGGTTGCCGGTTGACCACAAGGGGACAGTAAGCATTAGAATGAGGGCGCTACACTTGACATCACCAACAAGTAACTACCTAATGACCCAGCAAATGTCCATTCATATACATATATATATATATATATATTTATATATATATATATATATATATATATATATATATATATATATATATATATATATATATATATATATATAATATATATATATATATATATATATAATAGTAGCCATGACATTGCTTTGACCATACAAGCATATGCCATGGATCCCAAGGATGGGGCACAAATAGATTGAACGTAGGAAAGACATCTACACCAGTCTACTGTTGATCAGATCAAATCTAATACAAGCTGTTGGATACATAACAAAATGATAAAATCAAATATAAAATCTCATGGCAGAGAGTGATCTATAAAAAGCAATCTGAGGATGCGAGTCAGTCATGGCTGATTGGGTTAATGTGGACAGAGGAAACCAATATATATGCAGCAATCCCACATTCACAATCACCACAACTTTACACACCAAGTTACATCTATAGAAATATAGTGTTTCACTGAATACAAGCGACAAATTTCCTATTAAGTATTCAGATTGGGGAGAAGGGAGACTTGTGACTTCCACAGATCTTGTCTTCACCAAGCCACCGGTTTCAAGCTTAAATAGCATCGTTTTTATCCTCATTGGCCTTAAGCTCTACTATTTCTGGAGCCAGCACAGTGTCAACATCCACGGCCCACGGCTGCAGCTCCCCGCTTGCGAAGATCACGTAGAAAATACCACCAAATGTATAGACTGCTGCCGATACAAAAAAGACAATCTGCCACTGCTCTCGGGTACCCTGAAGTCATAACAGGGGTGTGAAATCAATATATAAATAGGTTACATTACATGAATGAGCAGTATGCATGCAAAGGGGCAAGATAATACAAAAGCAAACACAATGGAACTCAACTGAGGCTTTTGAAATCATATAGCTCCAAATTATCTTTTAGAAATTGGTATTACACCCAAAGAACAAAGCCATCGGGATGGAAAGTCTATATTTCACGGTAAATTTATAAAAGTGTTTCATTTATATAATCATGGCCGCATGCACAAAAAAAAAGAAATGTCCTGGGCTAGAGATACAGAACAAACGTTGAATTGTGCAAACACTTACATCAGGGGTAAGCTCGGCAGCAATGGGGGGTGCGATGAAGCCAGAGCATGAGGCAAGCCCATTTGAGATACCAAAAAGGGTACCAGCAAATTTGGGGGCAATGTCCATATGATTGACTAGGAAGCCACTGTATGCCGTGCCGCTGACGGTGACGGCAATGATGAGGAGAGTGACAGCCAGCATGGTCTGAGTACAGTCAACGAAGCTTAGGCCCACTAGGAAGAGGGCAGCTCCCAGCATCCCTGACAACACACATAGGCATGGATGGCAGGTGATGACTCTGGTAGCAGGTACAGGACGGACCGTTACTGGGGCTCCTCCATATCAAAACGTGAGCTAGATACCCGTATATTTAACATCCCCGGTACGTGATCATAATGGCAAGAGCATATGGAAACAACATTATATAAATGACAGTAGTTGCAATAGACTCGAAATCAGTTTGACTCACCAACAGAGTTGAATATTTTCCTGCCCACCGTAGTGGAGAATATGCCCTTGGCACGTAACTTGTCAATGATGATTGGTGCCACATTCATGTTGGCCCAGAGTCCCAGGAAGGGCAGGGCAGAATACAGACCGTTCTGCCCATCACACAAACCACACACAGCCAGTCACATTCCAGTTAGCAAGATCTTCCGACACTAGTCAACTGAACATCTTTCATACTACTTCATATATATATACATATGTATATATATGTACATAAATATATATATATATATGTATATGTCTATACATACATACATAAATATATATATATATATATATACATACATAAATAAATATACCGTAATTATTCTATTAATCGCCCATACTCTAATAAATGCCCACCCCCCAGTTTTCGCCTGAAAACGACCATTTTATTGGCAAAATCGTGCAAAAACATTGCCTCCTTTTAACACCCACCTCCCATTTTTGAAAAAAAGAATACCTTTCACACAACGAGTTTCCTGATTTCCTGCTTTATATACGATCTTACTTAACTTTTAGTGTCTTTACATCTCACTTCCGGTATTATAAACCAAAAATGCAGACGCTTATGAGCAGTTTTAAAGAAGAAAGCACATCAAAGACACATTTTTTCATAACATGAGATCTTTATACTTTCTGTTTCTCTCCAACGACTTCTGAAGCAGTTAAATGTAATGCAAATCACACACTGATGACCGATTTTCATCTCGGATGAAAGCAATTGTCTCTAATTAACGCCCATCCCCTACTTTGAACTTGGGTACGATTCTAATAAACGCCCGGGCGATTAATAGAATAATTACGGTATATATACATAAATATATATATATATATATACATACATAAATACATACATACATACATAACATAACACACACACATACATGTTTACAAAAGATAAAAATGACTTCTGTTTCTGTTTATTCACAAACAACTCATCTTGGTTTAGGTATCATGATAATGGTACACCATTCACCCTGCTATAGCTCACACCAATAGAAGAGAAGTGGATAAACAACAAACTTGGTTTGTCTCACCGAGGATATGTCGAAGAGGAGGACTTCCTTGAAGAAGGTGGGTATGTTAGTGAGCAGGGTGTAGAGACCCCAGTCAGAGCAGAAGTTTGCAACGATGATGGCCCAGACAGGACCAGAGGTCACCAGCTTCACCCACGGTATGGCACACCACTGTACAGCAGCAGTAATGTGGTAGTCATAATGGGTCAATATGAACCGGGTTAGTTCAGCATGGCAGATGGAATATATACCAATTAGCAAATACATGCAACAGGTGTCTCCTTGTCCTAAATGTGAAGTCAACATCATTAAGCCACTCTTTCTGTACAACCAGTAAGCTGGGGCTTCGGGTATGTTAGTCTGTAACTGTCTGTAATCGTAGTGCAGGATCTGGCATATTCATTGACCAGTCTACCAAATCCTTTTTTTCTGGCTGCTTATGCTTAATGTTGTTATTGAACATAAATCTGATGCACATAAATCATGCCCCCTCGACCCCATTCCTTCAACGGTTGGAAGCTGTGATTACACTTTTCACCTTGTTTATCTAGCTATACATGCTTTGGCAAAATAAAAATCCATGTTATTTAAAAATATTATTTTCTTTAAATAATGAAATTGTCCCACCCAAAATCATTTAATTGGGAGGTCACCAGCTGGCATCAGTTGGTGACCTCAAAGGGCCAGGTAGAGAACTTCTGTGTTATAAGCAGTACTAGCTTTTTATACCTAATGATAATCCATTATCCAGAACATCTTAACTGAATTTACTAATGGTTGAAGTGACAAGTGCATTCATGGCCAATACTAAACATGAATGATATTGCACATGACTGATTTAGTATCCTATTGCATTCACAGGAAAAAGTGGTCTCACACACTCAATGGGGATGCTGTATATTGTGCATGGGAAGGTTACGAAGACAAGTTGACAGTGGACAGGTTTACCAGATTAGCACTAACTACAGATTGTGATTCCTTCAAACAGGACTGGGAACCCTTAACAATATGTTCCAATCACAATCAGCAACAATAATATATTATTGTCTGCACCATGTGAACAATCAATAAAAAGCTGGTATTTGCTTAAATTGTATGTCAAGAAAGTGAAAGTAATTTTGAAAGCACACCAAGATAAAGATTATAAATGGGACTCAAATATGAAGATATTGCAAATATAACTCAACACAACAACTGAGGACTAAATTAAGAGACTCACACCATCCTGGCCGTCAGTGTCTGAAATCTGACCCTTGAGAGTGCTCATGATGTACTGTTTTTCACGGGCAGAGATGTGGGGATGCTGGGCCGGAGTGTTGCTGGTCAAGAGCATCCAGAGCAGCAGGATCAGACAAGATGAACCGCCTGATACACAAACACAACTGATACATTCAATACATCAAAGGTTTCATGTCCTTTTTCAATATCACAGGCCACAATAAGAAATCAATATTCAACAGAAATCAATATACAATTACATGGCAGAATCAATAAAATAAGGATGATCTTTGACCTCTTAGTTCAAACTGGCATTCAAATGACCAGACATCCACAAACAATGTCGCTAAGGTAATAATCATCACCATGACAATATATGGGTGTTTGTAGACTCACCAATGACGTAGAAGATGGAGGGCCATCCTCCGTCGAAGCCGTACTGACAAAGCAGGCCAGAAATGGGCAGGGACACGACACTACCCATCATAGCTCCTGCAAAGTATGACAACCTTTATATTAATGGCCAAATCTGATGAAACGCTTACTGGTTACTGAATACACCTATATGGTCACCAACATCAATGACTATATACAAAACATTGAGCATAGTTTGAAGAGTTCTTTTTCATTTGATGTTGTTAACTGGAGCAGTCAAATCAAGATTATTCCAGATCAAATTGAGGTGAACATCAACGTGAGAGTGAACCAAGACTAGGGAGATTGGTTGGCATGTGGCAAGTAGAGACTGACCTGCGTAGCTGATACCAGCCAAACGCGACCTCTCATACGGGGGAGCCCACTGGCCCCACATGGCATGCATGGCTGGGAACATGGCACCCTGGAACCGAGAGACAGATGTCATGATGGGTGCACAGGAGAGGGTGCACAGGAGAGGGTGCACAGGAGGGTGTTTGTGTGAGCAGAGGACATGCCACAACATTCCCATCCATCATTTTTGGTTTTGAATTCGATAATATCAGGGTAAATTTCAGTAGGAAATATCTGTAAGCTTACAGGACACCATCACATTTTGGGAACAACAGCTCCAAACCCTGTCAAATAAAAAAATTCCATCACTGAAAACCACGATACCAAAAAAATACTTACAGACCCCATTCCGACGAGAACCCTCAGGAAGAGCAAAAACCCATAACTGGTCTTGGCAGCGATCGGGGTGAGTAGCGTACCAACGGTGCCCAGACCCAAGCTTCCAGCATACACCCACTTGCCTCCAAACTTCTCAGCCAGCATGCCTCCTGGGATCTGGCTGATGAGGTAACCATAGAAGAAGGAGCCCAAAATATGTCCCTGAAGCGACTTGCTCCACATGAACGGACCATCCTCAGACTTCACGCACACATGTACAAAGCAACATTGTAAACTATACATCATGTTCCAACATGCACAATGGTGAAAAATAGATAGTAAAGCTATAATGTTGATTGCTCACTTTAACTTACGCAATGAAGTGGGTGATATCTAAATTAACAATGTGCCAACTTGATGATATCATCACGGGGTTACACCTCCATGCACGATATTACGAGGCCTCTATACTTTAGGGACCTCATATGGCTAATTTCGGAAATTGGAAATTTAAAGCGAAAAAGAGAGGAGAGCTATAACGCTGGCTGTTTACTTTGACATATGCAAAGGACATATGAGATATATATCAAGTAGGTTGTTCATGCCGGTCTAGATCAGCCACTCAGTGCCACCATTGACCACCATGCAGAAAACAGAGAATCCGGACAGTAGAGAGGACTTACCGAGGTCACATTGCCGCCCACCACATCACGCTGACACGCAGCGCTTACGGTGACATTCCGTATCTCAGCCGTGTCATTTTCCAGCAGTGCCAGACCAGTATGGTTCACCATGCACACGATGGCTACGGACATGCCCATTCGCTGCGAGTAGTTGTGGATAAAGCAGAAGAAGGCGAGTAATGCCAGACCCAGGCGGTAGGAGCAGAGCAGTGGCACGGGGGCATCTTCTCCTGATTCACACACACCGTAATGCAGTGAACAACATGATGATAGCATATACTGAGAACAGACTTAAAAGGGTTCTGAAATACTGAAAAGTGTCATGAATTATGAATCATTTTAGTTACGTCGGTCCCATAGAACAGTGTTTGAAAATGCAGTTCTTCAAGTATGTGTCATTTTTTGGGATATCTACAGACACCTCCAGGGCCGACTAGTCTGCGTCCCAGACTCCAGGGCTTCCGCTACGCTTCTCGACCTAGAGTCTACGATAAGATAAGGTCTTCAACTGGCGCGTCCGAATATTCATTACACTTGTTCGTTAATCTTCGTGACCAATCAACGCAAAGGTTGTGACCCGGATTGACCTTAATTGCGCGTGTCTGGCTCATGAAACTGGCTTGTGATACGCACCCTCGGTTTTATGTGACGCCATGTACATTGTTGCGGTCTGCGTCCAATGAGAACACATTGAATCATGGGGTGTCTCAAAAGTTCAAAAAGGCACCACAACACGCGCTTTAATGCTTAGCTGTACGATAGTATGTTTACGTAATAGTCAGTTAAGAGAACCAGTTGCGTGTCTGCTCTTCTCGCCGACTGGGTGATTAACAGTGCCACTCAGCGTGAAACAACAAATCGGAGTGTTGTAGAATGTGTGCCCGGCTCATAAAAATCACTCGTCCGGTTGGACAAGTTCTTCGGGGCTTGTAGAACTAACTGACCAATGAGAGATAATGACTCAAAAGTACCCGAGAGTGACCGAGAGACACGGCTTGTGATTGGAGCATCCCAAATCTTGGATGCCTGTCCAGTTCAAGACATTAAGCTCGCCTAGACTGAAGGCGAGACTATTGAATATCAGTAACATGTAAACAGCGCCCGCAGCCATCAGGCTAGGGGACCTTGACTAAGAGCCGACACAGGTGAAAAGTTACTTTATGTCCCATTAGCTGATCACGGACTCATCCATGTGGGCGAACCACTTTCCTAAATACAAGTTGTGATACCATTGTCATTGATGTGTTCATCTGAAAAGGTCACAAGTTCACCTTTGTGAAGCTCATGTATTTATATCAATGGATATCATAGATTCATTAGTCTATAGTAGACAAATGAATCGATAATATCCATCTTCCGTTCCATTCTTGTAAAGCTAAACGTTCCTCTAAATATCATGATCGAGGTGTAGCAATCTAACATACCCCAAACATGCCCTTGACCTTCAGAATACAATTATATGCACTTCATGACATCAACCAACAAAATGAGACTGAGAGGCAAAATCATAACAGTTAAGCCAAGATGGGGTGGCCAGGAGTTCATTTTCCGGTAAATAACTCGGTGAAAACCTAAAACTGTATGATATGTGGATGTCATATTACACCATCTGACAGAAAACAGTTCACACGGTGCAGGCGAACTCTGGTGCGACGCTGATAAACCAGTAATTGCAAGCTGTCAGTACGACTTGCAGACAACAACAATACGACAGATGAGTTGCCGTATTGATGCATGGATGATGGGATCATACACTCCCACTCTGGGTATCTAACGGTCAAGGTCGAGCGTAAGCGGATCGGGATGAAGCCCGGTGAATCACGTGGCTGGCTGTTTACTGGTTGACGCAACAGGACCCAGCACATCGCCAGTGGGTACCGGTTCCTTCCCATCGGTCTATATAGTAGGGGCTCACTAGCACTCAAGTGACAAACGCAGTGACAGGAGATCAAAGCATTCATATAATAAGGGGTAAGTAGATAAGGGGCGTAAGTGGACTAGGATTGCCACTCTTTTAAAACAAATTGTCTGCATATGTAAAAGTCACACGGTATGGGAACATACGTCGTAAATTAGACCATGTCCAGCCCATACATTTCCCACACACAGCTACCTACAAACACTTCCATCTTGAACGAATATTCATAGACAAAACTTACTAGGCGGACCGCACATGCAAATCATCACTAGTTTGCTAACTATACAAGTTTTTTTCGGCAATAAACAAACGAAGCATCCAAAGAATTTCTACGGACATTGGACCGACATTTTCATCCCAGCACCAATGATCGACAACGGTCGACTGTTTACATCATCTCGTTATCTGACATCTCGTTCTCTGACATCTCGTTATCTGACAATACTCTTAACTTGTGGTTCAACATGAGGTCACTATAAAACGGGAGTTAAACCGAAATTTATAGGACACTTAGCTAATGGAGCTCATGATATATTTGCGCTGATTGGGTGAGGGTAGGAGCAGCATATCTGAGTGCTAATATATAACTTCAAACATGTCTGTGAATGAAGCCGCAATCCACATTGATTTTAATATTCTAGTGGAACAGAACTTGCTCTGGTAACTAAAGCAATATGTCAGGTGGAAAGTGTTACATGTGTAAATGGGTGCGAGGAAATGGATGTTGTCTGGCCAGGAGTAATTAGGTTATTCACACCGTAAAAAAAAGGTGCATTTTATTTGGGGGAAATACACAGAGCTCTCCGACCATAGTCGCCCACATCCTGAGCGTGAGCCCGTAAAAACAACCCATCAACTTTGAAAGAGCAGTAATTTTTATGAATTTTATAATTTTACCTCAAAGAAGGCCACTCCCTCGCACAGCCACTCAAAGCTAAATCGAGTGACAGGAATAACATGGGCACCCACAGACATTCGAGCCAAGCAACACACCACTTCTCAGGCTTCTAATGTGTGAATATAAGTTAGGGAGGAGGTACTTATTTCGCCTGGAGTACCTGTGCTGGAACCACCTCATTCATGTAATACCAGAAAGTGTTTTAACAGAGGTGTAATAACCGGCCCGCAGCAACAGCCAAGGTTTGATCAGAGTGGAGAACGAGACGAACCACGTGGGCTATCAACAGGTGTTCCTCCTCGCATCATTAAAGTTGCAGTCGACAGGCGCAAATGTCAGCATAATAGTAAGGTCGATTTAACCTATTCAAGAATAATACACAGGAAGGCCAGTATGGCCGTTATTTGTAAACGATCAAGAAACGTTCCAGACCTGCGCCGGACCAGGTCTGAATCAGTTGGCACGCGTATACACAGAGAGACGATGGCCAAAGTATTTCCACAATGATTGAAGATGGACGTCATAGGGGCGAAATAGGGGAGACATTATCGGTCGAGTCGATGAGTAGTGACGGCGAAGGGCGCTCATTTTCCCCTTCAACCTTCCATGGGTCATACGGCGGGTATGACGCGGAACCTTATATTTGTGCTGAATTTTCGCCCTTAGCCCGAGGCTGATTGCGTATCATGGTATCTACCAGTAGTTTTGTTTTTATCTGCTTGATGTTTAACAAAAAAAAAATATATATATATATATATATATATATATATATATATATATATATATATATATATATATATATATATATATATATATATATATATATATATATATATATACATACATATATATTCATGGATCATCCAGATTTTAAACGACCGTTTTCCTATTTCATTTCGATAAGGAAAATAGGCAAACGTTTGTTTTCCATTGTTCTATTTACGAATATCAAATAGAAATACGAATTTACGGCATATACCCTGATTCTCGCTAAGGAAACATTTCCATGTTTTTTTGCTTACTCTTTGATAAATACAACATGGATAACCCATAAACTGAGTGGTAATTACTGGCCGACACCTCTGTCACGAAATGTGGGTCACGGCAACCGAACTGGCGGGTATCTGCCAAAGAACACTGGTGGCAAACCATGCGGGAAGAATAACAATCGTCTTCATACAGCTCAGATATCAAGTACACTACTTATTACGAAAAATGAATACTCCTATATCAGATCAACATACATAAGCCACGTGCCAGTTAAAAAAAGCGTCGGTTTTAAGGGTGTCCGATTTGGCCCTGCATGTCAGTGACGGGCACCAATAAACCCTCATACATCACTACCAGAGTTGAACAACAAGTGGTAAGTAGTGCCTGAATATGGCGCACCACAAATCTATGACCACGGGCGTCGATGACCTGTACGGCTGAGCAATAGGCGCCGTATCTTATTCATTATCACGAAAAGCTATGATTGCACCGTCCATGGGTAAACGTAGCAATCATTGATTAAAGCCACCCATAATCGTATCAGATACGGTATTCGTAAATCACTATGTAATTCCTACACCTGAGCCAACATCAAGCATTGGATAATAAGGCAAATCCCTATGAGCGTCAATCTCAGCTTAGGTCAGGGGTTATTCAATGGAATGTGACTCATAGATGGAACTGCACGCAGCATTCCTAACCAATTAAAATGTTCGAACTGAAACTGCCAACCAGATGGTAGATGTTTCGCTATCGAAAAAAAAAACAACACTGGCATATCCCAAGCCCGAAATCAATTTTGGGATAAAGCCAAAAACATTCTCTCCAAATTCCATCATTAGATTTGTGGTGAGAATTCAGTGATTGCATCGATTAAATGATGCGTCTCGGCAGAATGGTGTAGAGAGGGAGGTATTCTGCACCTGACGTGAAGTATCGTGTGCTATGATCGTAAAGGAGCACTCGATGTCAGGCACAGGAGCGCGTCGCTGGATGAAAGGCATACTCGACCTCAGTCGTAATTAGTGCCTAAAGCACAACCAAAGCGACTCCACACCATCAGCTAACATCGATAAACAAGCTGCGACGCCGGGGGGAGGAGGGGGTGCGGGGGGGCTGAATTTCTAAAGAGTCAAGATGGACGAATCGAGCGCTGGCTGCACTCATCGCGTGTTATAAATGCGACATGCGGGATTGCTGAAAACATCACAGCCAAGTGGTCAATATTCGTCGAGTGCAGCATATGCTCAGCCTCATCGTTACGCCTACACTCGTACACCGATCAAGGGCTGCTTTGTGTGACTTAACCTCTCTGCTTTTAGGGGCCCGCACTGCAATCGACTTGGGTTTCAAACCAATTAGCAATGTCAATAATGTCAAGTTGTTTGACTCCAATAAGATTTCAGAGAGCATCACTCTCAGACAAAGTGTGCCTCTTTATTGAATAAGCTGCCAAGTTATAAAACGACACAATCCTACATGTCCATCTACAAAAATCTTATGCCAATGAGGTAAGGTAACCTGCTATGAAAGTGGGGGTGGATGGCAGTATCAAAGGTATAGTTTTCCTAATGATTACTTAATGACTGTAGGATCTTTCCGTGCTAGGGATATAATCAGCTCACCACTGGGATCACGAATCATTACCATCTTGCAGACATTCGTGAGATTCTGGCATTCACATGGCCAATACAGGGATGCCAACAGGATTTTGTAAAAAAAAAAGAGGAAAATTTGCCTGGGGCCATGGGGGCCGCAAAGGCCCCCTGCGGATTAATGGATCCCAAATGGAACCTGGCGGCCACGTTATCCGTGGAGATCCGCGGAAAATTGGCATCCCTGCCAATAAAGGATGGGGGTGTGGAGCGTGCCAGGAGGCAGATTTCATGATACCTATCCTCAGTTTACCACAGGACATTGGAAAAGTACAATGATGAAATCTTACAACTTGTGGTACAAGAATACAGGTGTATTCACTTACAGGCAGACACACCATGGAATACAAGAAGAAAGTCAAACTGGTATTATGGAAGAAAGTACTAATCATAAGAGTGAGAGATCAGAAAGTAAAAACTGGACATTAAGCACATCATAGTCACAACAGCAATTAAGACTATCACCTATCTCAGTCTTACCTTGCTCGGCATCCTTTGTGGCTATGTCTGAGCCGTTCATTTTGGTTTTTTCATCGGCGTCGAATGTTGCATCCCCCATGGTAAGTGCTGAAGTTGATCAAGTTAGATGTGGCAAGAGTAGAACTCGATTCAAGAGGGGTCAAAATGAGAGCGGAGCAGTGCGAAGACACAGATAATGGAACAAAGGGTGATCCTGCGCTGTCAGCTTAATCATCCATGATGTATTGGTAGCAATCTGAAACTAAGAGCCTGAGAGTCTAACACACACACACGGCTAGGGCATTACTGACAAGATGTGTCAAAACCAGTACAAGCTATAAGATATCAGCCATGTAACATGATAATATTGTGTGATGGTTATGGCAGCGTATGGCAGCCATATGTTCCTAGGCCAGAATGTACATATAAAATGGGCATTGTTAAACATCTGACCAAAGTACAACTCATCAATTTTAGAATAGTACTTGTACACTAAGCAGATTACATAAAGGTGTACACTATTCAATAGCCATTCTCTTGTACAACCATCATATAAACTGTGACAAACTAGATATTGAGGTGCATCAGCTGTATTTAGATATAGGGTTCATGTCAGTTTTTAAGATAACCGAGTCCCAAGTCACAGCTGATCCTACCACCAAGTCAACTTAAAATATACAGTGAACAACTTGATACAACCTTTTGGTCAGCAAGGAAATAATGACTTGGGTCACATCTGTGGTGACATTCTAATGGAGGATCACTGTCTTTACATACACCATACAAGCTGTTTAAAGTATCGTGTCTTAGGAATGTTTCAATGCACCTTCATCCATTAATTATCAATGATTTGGTGTTCCCATTAACATGGAAGAAAAATAAGAATTGCAGCAAATAGTACATCTTTATTCATTGCAGCATAATAGGCCTCGATTGAAATCCGGGCCAGAGTAGTGTCTTGCAGATACGGCCGTCAAAAGGACCGCTCCACTCAACCACTTGGATCCCATTGTTCACCGACACGAGTAGCAACCCACGGCCAACAGGTTGCCCCCTATTAATCGCCTCTTACGACATGCAGGAGGATACAGTGGGCCTATTCTACCCCCGGACCCACAGGGGGGTGGAATTCATCAACACTTCTTCTACAAACTGAATCTCAATTATTTTCATTATGGTTCAATAAGCTCAAGATTGGAATCCAGTGGGCGGGTCTTGTACCCCAACAGATCACCAATTCAAATCAGATACCTTGCATGTATAAAACCTGGCCAGTTATTTGGTTTCATCACATGTAATGATGATAATGAACAATTTGCACCTATAATTACAAGTGATGTATTCAGCTGACATTGACTACCATTACAATTGCAGTAGTAGTGGAATTATCGATCAGGACATGTCGATATGTTTGTCTATACAACAAGATGGTAGTAGCCGTGCGCAGTCCTGACTACTTCAAACAGATAACAGTTCAAAAGTTTGGAAAACCATGTTAAATGGCAGTAATTAAAGAACCCATGAATGCGAGGTACGCTTTTGGCCCGTTAGTACATATTCTCAACTCAAGTTAAGATTCTTTATAAATAAGATAAGCCCAGTTCATCAACAATAAAATTCAGGCATGACAATAGTGCCCAGCAGACCAACTTCAGGTTTTATCACCGCAGTTCCTGTACTTGGTTCGATAGTGCTGAGCAGTTTGAGCTGGCTCCAAGTGAGTCGTATGTTAGAAAAAGAGTGCTTTGTATTTGTTTGACCGGATTCTAACCATTTGTTCATCTATGGCAGAATGGGAGAAAGGCTTCAATGTGATGGGCCAAACCAAGAGTGACTGGCAGGCCAGTTAATGCCATTCCACATTATTCAACCACATGAGTGTTCTTCTTCAGTCTCCTGATATTCTCAACTTCGATCATGACAGTGAGACTGAATCATTAGATACTGTGTGTGTGGGTGTAGACAGACTGCTTGATTTCACAAGAGACAGAGTTTTTGAAGTTAAGGCGTACAAAGTGTTCATTTCTATTTGTCTTGATACATATTTTATCTATGAATCACATGTACCGTAGTGGGTAATAAAGATTCATATTTGGGCATATGCTTTTGAAGGTTACCAGCCCTGATGGCTGGTAGCTAATTTTGTTAGTTTCCACCCCTGTGTATGTATGTACGAACTACATGGTCAACTAAGAACTACAAGGTAAACATAGAAATATAATAATCACAGGGAGATTATGTTTTTATGGTATCAGTGTTGAGACATATTATAGACATTATGACTAACATTATGATATCAGCTGCAGTATTTAGTCAGTGTTGGACGGTAGCATATCCTAGTGAGATCAATTGCAACAGTTAAATTCAAAATACAATCTATGTACGCAAATATACATTGAAAGTTTATAAATGGTAACAATGTTTGTATAAATGATAATCATTAAACCAATGGTTTTTTTATTTTATTTTCACCTACATGCAACTTGGTGACCTTGATTCTTCATAAATTTTCAAGAGATTAAAACATATTAAGACAGTAGTAACATACAGGCTTTTGCTTGTACATGCTAAGATGTATAGGGCTGTATCTTGGGAACATAGGTTGTTTAGCTGGGATGAAATTTTCTTCAGTTTATGGAGAAACTTATGTCTGATAGTTGTGATTGAAGGGCTTGTACATTGCTTAAGGAGAAGTTTGTCACCTGCAACTTATAAGCTGCACAAGTAACATTTTCTCGAATCCCAGGGTATTCCATTACCTGCAAGTCTCGATAGCTGATATTATTAGTTTTGTGATAGCAGATCTGTGATGAAAGTTTTGTATTGTATCAAGGTATTTTTCATATGTTCTTGATAAGTTAATGCAGGACAACCTTATCAGAGGGTTTCATAGTTTCTTTAAGGAAAAGTGATATTCTATTGTTGAATTCACATTGAATTGTTCTTGGGCATCCTCTTTGGGGGATTTCCCTGTGCGAGATAGCATAGTATGAGGTGATATAATTGACCTTTGACTGTAAGGACGAGGTATGATCTTGCTGTGAGTTGATTTGGTGATTGTGGACTTCATAGACTATATGATATCATTTTCTTTAGTTTCAAGAATATGCTGCTAGAATATTACAATATTTTGGATAACTGTAATGTTAAGTGGGTATCTGCCCAGTTCAGATTTTGCTCCTAAATTGCAGCTGTTGTTAGGAATTCCTAGTATATATTTGCATGCTCTATTGTGGAGTTTTTCATGTGGAGTATTCTGGCCAGTTATCATGGATAGTAGGGGGTTTATCTGGCTAGATTTCCAGTCAGATAGACCCCAGATTTCACAACTGTAGAGGGCTATGGGTTTTATTGTCGCATCAAACAATTTGAGTATAGATTTGACATTTAAATTTCGTTTTGATGACAATCGTAGGCCGAAGAAGGCTTTTAGTGCCTTGTGAGCAAGTCTCTGTTTGGATTTTTGAAATGAACCAGATTTGGTGAACAGTTTGCCAAGGTAGCAATATACAGTGAAATTTTCTATTTTTGTATCATAAATAGTGACATTTGCAGTTAGTTCTTTGCAATTGAACACCACTATTTTTGTTTTGTTAAGGTTTATTTCTAGTTGCCTCGATGGCAGTCAATGATGTTTGTAAACCATTTTGTTTTGCTTATTACTACAACATCATCAGCATACAGTAGGCTACTTATTTTGGTGCCTCCAAAGTTAATGGGGTCATTGTTTAAGTTTGAGAGAATTCCAGGGAGATCATTTAAGTGTGTATTGAATAGGGATGGGCGAGTTCCAATCACACATGGAAAGTATTCAGTGTATCCGGTTGGATCGGAAATTTTTACTCTAGATTAGATTTTACTGTACAATTTTTTTATTAGGTTTATAAATTTCGTGCTTATATTGTAAGAGTAGAGTTTGTAAAGTAGACCAGTATGCCACACCTGGTCAAATGATTTCTTCATGTCAATGAAGCAGGCATATAACGGTTTTTTGAATTTCTTGGCATAGTATACAATAAATTTTAGTACAAAAATATGGTCATATATATATCATTATATGTCCCATATAAGTAAATCGCCGTCCGAGCGGGGCCAACCAGCATGTGTGCGTGATGATGCAATACCGCATTAGCAGCGTTGTCTGGTGTGTTTTGCCAAGAAACATAGCAGTCTGTAATACACAAATTGCGAAACAAAAATCGTAACATGGACTTTTCTACAGTCAACAATTCCAATATTTGTGTATTAATATCCATTCGTGCTGTAAATCTGCACAAACAGCCAAAATGTTAGCCCTACAAGACGTCTGCGTAGACGTCTTACCTTTTTTCGAAAAAACGCAATGCGAATATTTTTAGATCGATTCAGACAACTACCAAGCACAAAACATACACAAGTGATGGAGTTATAGAATGCAATGATGTTTTACGGACGATTTTATCCCTTTTCGGCGGGGGATTTCATCCATGGTAATTATTTATAGTTCGATCAATTTGGGAAGCGGTAAAAAGTCAGAAACACAGCAACATGTTTGTTTACAAGTTCAAGACCACATGCGTTGCCCATGCGCAGAATGACGAAGTCTAATGCTAAGCCCGGGGGGGCACTTAAGTGTAATGATATAGTATACATGTGCCGCACGAAGGGGGTGGTTTTTTGACATCTCGACTTTTACGACGGGTTAGACAATCGCATAATACCTTGTACGATGGAGTATACTTTTTCTCATTCTCAACGAGTTCAACGGGTACGGGATTTCGCGGTCCCGCGGCACACCCCTATCCGAGTTAGGGTAAGTGCCCCCCACTTGGGATGCTAAGGCAATGCGGGAAATCGCGAGAATTAATAGTTTCCAAAATGGCAGACTTCGTATCGCGATTTGTTCGGAAACGAACTATCGATGGCATTTATTGAAGAATAGCGTCGAGTGGTGGTAAGTTTTTTGGAGCGAAAGGTCTATTTTTTGTAAAGGCTCTTGATATATGTTATTTTCTAGGTGCGAAATGTAGCCCTTCGCGAGATATAGTCCAAACTAAATATCGCGGACTGTGTTTTGACTAACTGTTCGTAACGGTATAAATTCGTGTTACCGTTACACCGGAGCTACCAAAATGTCTGCTTCATGTTTTGCCACGCGACCAGTTGAATTTTAGGGCTTATTCTGAGGTAATTTCCATTCGTTTCTATTTATTGTCGTGATAAGTAGATCACAGTAGTCAAAATATGGTTCGATGAGACACTCTATGATAAGATAGACCCTGAATCCATTCATCACATTGCTTTTATCAACTCGCGAAAAGGTAAAATTGGCCAACTGCCATTTCTCGACTTCCAATCGTTTTCAGATACACTGGTAAACAGACGCACGTGAATCGCGATAGCCTACCGTAAATCACTTAATTAATACGATCTTGAGAGCCAATTATCACTCGAAAAGATAACTTAACATACCTATTCATTCAGTTATCCAGTTAAACTCGAACCGACAATTCACCAACTCGTATTCGAGAGAAAAACGTGCCTACTACCCACGTTTCCAGTCGATAATACTCGCATGCACCCACCGCGTAGCGAAAAATGCTTCCCACGTCAATCGCTTGTCATGTGACCTAAAATTGGACCAATGAGAACTTCCCGACTATCGTCTGGTCTGAACTGGCTCACCCGCATACAAATACTCCCACGCCCCTCGCAAGGATTTTACCCCTCCAATATATAGACTAACAAGAAATGATATACAGAGGCGCACTTTCATATATATATATATATATATATATATATATATATATATATATATATATATATATATATATATATATATATATATATATATATATATATATATATATATGTATGTATATATATATGTATATATGTATATATATATATATATATATATATATATAATTATATATATATAATTATATATTTACATATATTTATATAAATATATTGATCAGTCATTACAGTCAAGAAAACATGCAGCAGCCACAAAAAGGAAAGTGACGTTCACAACTCATTCTATGGGAGTTATTATCAAACTTAACAATGCACTTGTAAGGCCCAATTTAGAATACACAATTCAGGTTTGGTCACCCTTTCAACTTGACCTAGACAAATTAATAAGAATTCAGAGGCAAACCTCAAAGCTTGTATCAGTTACATCGGATTCAAGTTACGAAAAAAAATTTGCACTTGCTTGGACTGATATCACTTAAAACACGATATCTCCATTGGGATCTCTTACATGTTTCCATAAAGTTAAATAATTAAATCATAATGCTTGTGGTTTGATAATGTATTCGTCAACACCCTACGGCTCCAAGGGGTCGAAGGTCATGTTTGGCTGATTTTTAGTTTGCAAGGAGCATTTGTAGAGGGGTCAAGGTGTAATTTCGGGTTGTTACCTTGCTTAGTAAGTAAATGTGTCATAAAAAATTACTTCCCGTTGAGTTAACATAGTAAATGAGATTTTGTTTTTTAAAGTTTTGCAATAGTAATTCAGGGAGCAAAAGAGTAATTTGGGGCTGCTAGCATACTTCATAAGAAAACTTGCCATTAAAAATTATTCCCTATTGGGTTATCATACAAGTTTTTCAATAATGTTTCAGAGGTAAAAGGACATACAGGGCAGACGTTCAGTTTCCATGGTGCAATTGTCATGAAAGGTCCATGTGTAATTTGGGGCTGCTAGCTTGCTTCATAACAAAACATGCTGCCTAAACTTATGGACCAAATGGTCTTTTTTTTATTCCTGACCATCTATCAATATAAGATCATGGGAGCCCTACATAGTAAATCATATATATATATATATATATATATATATATATATATATATATATATATATATATATATATATATATATATATATATATATATATATATATATATATATATATATATATATATATATATATATATATATATATAACCTAAGGTACTCAAGTCTTATGCAGCTAAATATGTTAGCAGCATGCAAGGGAAATCACACACCAAGCACTTTGCACATACTCTTGTCCTCGTCCATGCTCATGACCTAGGGAAATTTAGTTTATTATGCCTAAACAAGTACATACAAGTTTTTGAAACAAAGATGATACTAAAATTTCAAACCACTATACAATAAGGGTATTTATATATAGTACAAACATGGAAATATTATTTAAAATACAACAATAAATCATAACAGTAGCATGCTATTGCTGTCATCACCAAATATACAAAAAAAACTAAATTACATATGATTGAAAGAACAGAGCATAAATATTACAATCACAAATATTACAAGGTTATGAAGGCAGATATATTGCAACAGTGCAGTTGATAACTAGAAGAATTCAAACAAGCTAATATATTGCGTTTCAGCACTACTGATATTTGTGGAAGTGAACAACTGAAATTTCCACTTAAAACATATTCATCACATCTGGAACATAACTAAATCATGAAATCTTGATTTTAAAGAATAACATATTCTCCCTTGGTGTAGACTACACCTTTATTGTTAAGTATCACAGATATTTCTTCAAAATATTTGCAATAAACCACTCCTCTGAGAACCTGAGATGGTCTCCTTCACAACCTAGAAGGTGAATTTTGCCTGCCTTGTCCATTTCTTTCAAACCAAGCTTGTCCTACCAAAACAGATGTCATAACTAATGTATCAACATAATCTCTGAAATGGCTAATTTGTTCTGCATAAACTTAGCTTACCTCTAGGTAAAGGTCAGTTTGCCGCATGGAAAGGACATCCACAGCCTGACCAGGCTTGTAAAATCCGAACCACTGACAAATCAAAAGCAAAAATATCAAAAGTGTCAATTAATTAGGAAATGTTAGAAGTACGATGTTGTTCAATAGAGTAACACGATAGCAGCCTCAGCAACACAGGAACTCATGACACATTCAGCTTCAATCATAGAACTTGAAGTGGACACAATTCAGTTTTCACAATATTGTAATACCTAATAACTACACAACTGGAGGAGAAACAGCTCTAGAAACTAGGAAAACTGAATGATTCCACAGGATAAACCTACCTCGCTCTCCTTGGGCAACACCATGGTGTCATTGAGGAATTTTACCAAAACAAGATTTTCCAGCTTCTGCAAGTTACTTTTGTAGGTCTCATTGATTTGCTACAAGACACAAACAAGACGTACTGATAGAGGCATGCCTTATAGATAGAACTTGACACCAACACACCATAAGGCACATTGCAGGACCTTATAAAAAGCCTCATAGTGAACTAAATAGAAAGTAAGTAAATATAGGGTTTAATGACACACCAACATACATAACATATTGAAACAATTATTCTTAACTCCAAGGACATCAATCATACTTTTTTTTACATGATCTACTCTCCTCTCTGACCAAATGCTTATTTGTCACAATCCAATCACACACAAACTCCACATATGGAGACAAATCAATCAACAAGATTCAGTGATAATTGAATTATGATAAATTTACAAAGTCACCTTCTCGTTATTGATGTCTGCCAGGAAGACACTCTTATCTTTGTACTCCTCTTCATTCAGTGGGTCATGCCAATACTCTGCTTGAACCACACTGGCAACAGCGCGTTATGAAAATTAAAGAAACGTTATGACAACCAACCTTAGAATTATTGACGTCATGAAACAGTGTCACTTGCCCACCAAAACCGTTTACTTCTGGTGCACCTTACATTCGTTACTGAAGGATTCATTTCATCTAAAATCCACGAAACCTTCAGCTATCAACTCCCTTTTACTTCTAGTAATGAGTTCGATTTGTGAACCTGTCTTTCTTTAAGACCAGATGGCTTATTTTTTTCACTTATGTTAAATCAAAATTGGTACATGGCAGATGCTTCTAGACATTAGAAAACATGGAATTATGGATGGGTAGTTACTCAACCCAATACCATCACTCATATGCACACTTTTAGAGGTTGTTATCAAGATAAATTATTGAAGATTTGGTGTTCCAAATACCCAGCAGGGATTACAATTAAGTCTGAAGTAGGCAAAACCGGACGCAAAATATAAGTAGCACAGAATCACCGAAAATTGCTCGATCAATTTGAGAATAAAGTTCCTTTACTGCTGGGTGTAAAATACTTGTACTCACTGGTCTTGGATAAAACTGAAATCAAACCAGGCAGACATGATTGATCAATACATTTTCGGGCAGCATTTGTCTAATTTGTTCAAGAAATGAATCTATGGACAAACGGAAAAATCGAGTATGAGTTGTAAAGAAGTGAAAATCTGGAAACAATATTTACCTGAGGTAAGCACCCATGTTTAAGAACTTCCTCACCATATCACACAGGGACTCATTCACACCTGCTGGGCAATGAGGGAGACCATAGACACCTGTTCACAGCATAGAAATATGTTTGACCAAAGTACAAGCCATTATCACATTAGCTTACTACTCCCAACCCAATGAGAAAAATGGAACTTTTAATATCAGACAGTTAAATCACAAGTGCAAATTATCTGTAGCAGACCAATCAGATGAATATTCAACCACTTTGCAATAAGTGATAGATGGTGTGAATAGACAATATTTTATCAACTATAACCTTTCAGGGTAATGGTCCTTCAAGGCATGAGATTATCAACCAACTCAGTTACCTTGGTGCTGGCCACCAAATGATATCAGATTCTTCATTGGAGGACTGGGACATCTCTGAGCGACTGCTCGACTGCAGATAGCAGATGAAATGCATAACAGGACATGAAGGCTCAGATAGCATACAGGGGTATGTTATACCAAAGCAATATAAATATTATATAGAAAGGAGTGGAAGCAGTCATGTATTTGGCCGCACTGAACATGATGACTACGTTTCCAACAGAGATAGTCCTTATTAAAACAATAAACATATCTATGTGAGAGTTAACTAGGGACTGCAGGAAAATGGTAAAAGTGATAGAGTAGTGGGGGGGGGGGGGGTCAAGGTGACGGAGATGACCCATACAAAAAGGACGGGTGACACACTCACAGGAACTGTCCCCCCTGAGAGAAGCCCATGGCATTGTAGCCACCACGTAATTGTGGATCGGTGCTGATCTTCTGACAAGCCATGTCCACCTGATCATTGACATTCATAAAGAAGCCATTGGTGGTATCCTGAAAGCATCAACATGAATGCATTTATGTCAACATCACATTCTGCAGTTCGATGATAGTGTTTATGGCTATGCTAAGAGGGTTCACTTAGACTGACAGTGCAGAAACCATTTCTTGGAGTCCACAGCTTCACGGATACCTAGCGGTGCTACCACTAAATAAACAAATGCCTGACAGCTCTCGTTAAGTGCGCCCACTTGACACAAACACTATGCCCAGATCGGGCTGAGAAACCAACTCCGCTGCACAGTAACTATGACCCGCCATGTTTGTTCCCGCATCCCTTTCAGTGATGGGACCATTGTTTAATGTGGTCATCTGAGATACGAAAAATCAGTCGGATTGGAATCAAACCCACAATAAGCTGGTCAAATGGCAATGCAGTGAGTGCGCCCTCTTAGCATTGCTTTAGGCATTCTGGTTATATGACTACTCTGATCGCTCAACAGCATTTTGCAGGCCTACATCATAATAACTGTCTATATTCATCCCTGAGTGAAGCTAATAGTGTCTCAAAATATCCATGAAAAGATTTCATAAATCCATCCTATTCTAGCTGCAAGGCAACTTCAAGTGGTTTATATAGAACTTCCACATAAAAATATTGTGAATTTCACATAAACTTACTGATATGAAGCTTTCTCCTATCTGTAGAGACCGGACATAGATGCCAGGTATTTTGCTGGTAATGAGGTTTTTGATTGATCCAAGACTCAAAGGATTACAGCAACTGTCACCTGGACACAGGGTTGGCACACCTTCGTGTGAAGTAAAGAGCAAAAATGGACAGATGCATGGGCTCTGTGGTTTGAGGTAGCATAGCCAACAAGATGTATCATGTATCACCCATAATGATATTCCTCCCATTTCACTTCTTCAAACACAACAAATTGAAGAAGAACCATTGCCTGCAGTTTCAGATTCAAATAAGTTTTTAAACATTCCTTGTCTGTGCACCATTTAGCGTTTATGATAATAATCAGCTACAACCTTTTAACAAGAAAGCTTAATTTATTTCTAGTAACAAACATTTTCCTCACATTCTTGCTACCGATAATAACCTGTTCAACTATCTACTGGACACATGAACCTGTAATTATGGAGTTTTGACTGGTCAGACTGGAATTTTACTGTGTTAGTCTATCTGAACCGTGTTTATGTAAAAGCTAAATACTTTGTTATAGCTGTATGGTGTACAATGAGACAAGTGGTGGAAAATTAACCTTTGCAGGTATTGACAGTGTTGAACATTAAGTACAAGAACTCAATAAGTCCCATCACTGCAGTGTACACCAAAGCCCTGGTGCAGACAAGGATTTCATTTCACAACTCTCTGCACACCTATCCACTGTACTGCATCTAATATCTTGGATGAATTAACATGAAATACATGGAATGATATTTTCAAAATCAAATATTATTTCAATGAACAGAAATCATCTTGAATAAATTATTCATCTAAGCTAATACTAAAATGTTGAGGGCAGGGTGGGTGAAACTTGTACATTCAGTAATTTTATTAGGACCAAGAACTGTTGGTTTTCAATTGCTAGGATGGCACTGAAATGACAGAGGGTTAACCGGAAGTATATTTCTTTACCACATAAAATCATATACTTGGACAAAACAATGGTCAAAACAATGGCATAAGTCCTACAATCTAGGCATCAGATCCAGTGATGCTAAAGTGCCATCTTATTTATTAATGCTTCTCTGTTTCTCATATGAATGCACTCTCAGTGCTGAGAATGTACAAAACACAAGTGAACAGAGGTTTGGTGATGAACAAACCTGGTTGTCTGACCACACGTGCAAGAGAGCCCAACTACATGCAGTGCACGTACAAGGTGGAGAGAAGTCTTAACTATGATGGCGTGCAGCATAAAAATAATTGATATGCAATTAATCAAGCACTGCTTGAAGTAGAATCTAGAAATTCAGAAGCATCAACAAGGTGCATGTTTCTGGCAAGATTGGAGCTGGATAAGCAAACTGATCAGCAGGGGCAAGCTACAATTCATTGTACTTTTATTGCAGCTGGCCGAGTATTGTGCTACGGAATCAATAGTAGGAGACACCCCACACAAGAACTTGGAAGCAAAACAAAATGCATTTGGGTCAACCAGTAAGGAATTTTGGTGGCCCTAGCATTGTTGAGCTGCCCAAACCCCATAAATGATCTATTTGTTGGCTGTATACATAAAGAGGCCAAAACAAAAAAAATTGCCACATGGCGAACCCCAAGTAGTTAATCAAATACATCTGGATGGACAATTTTCACCTTTACAGATATTATTCAAGGGCCTAACAAATCCCTGGACGCAAAGTGCATTTATGCATACTATTTGTACCATGATAGAGCCAAATGATTCTATAACGTGACTATAACTTATGCTTATGTGGGCTTAGCTGAATGCCACATGCTGAGATGTGAAGAAATTATTGTTGTTTTTGTCTTGTTTGACTCATCAAACATGACTCAAACTTCTACAGGGCAACAGAGTGATACTAGAAAACTACCAGACTGAACCTATCAAAGGGACTTCAGATGACTGGTATCTGGTATTTTAAAATGTTTCTAACTTATGAATCATCATTATGTTACAGCCCAGTAATTATCTAAATCACCATGCCTATTTGACATTCAACCGATATATGGTCACTGATATATTGTCCCAAGATGCAACTAGAATGCTACAGAACAAAATGTGTGAAAGAGCCAGTTATAGTCATTAACAGCGATGTGAACTCACACTTGGTAGTTCTATGAGCTATACAGATTGAGACAAGGTAACTGCAGTGGCCTTATACCAAACCAGGCACAGACATAAATCACACACATGGCATCTTAACTTCCTGACATGTTTAAGGCGTGCACCTCCTGGCGCTTCAGCCTTGAATATACCTGTATGATGTCCTATAATACAGAAAAATTACCTTTAAAAGTTTGCACAGACTGTTCTCTTGTTCCCAAATTAAATCAAAATTTCACCTCAGAGACTGACAGCATTTGTACTGTTAATCTCTCATGTTCGCACTGCTTATATGAGTAAGCAGAAAGTCAGCCAATGGGGACAAGGTAACTTGCCTATGAGCCGGTAAGGGATGGTTCGTCTTTGGATAATATTCACTCTTTTAGTGAGGTTATAAGGTTTGAAAGTCCACCAGTTTTTATTCTGGCACGTACACGGTACAGTACCAGACATAGTAACCTGGTAACAGGAAGAATACACCTGGTAGGTCTGGTACAGGGCTCATAATGATAGACCGGAAATCATCTACAGAGAGTTTTGAAGTAGTCAAAAGCGCAGTAGGCAAGGTGACTAGCCCCTGCAGTTTTGATGGTCTTGTGGAACATTGAAGATCGAGATCGAAAGTTTTGTCTATGTGAAGTGGCGATTTTTTTTTTACTTACAAAACAAATGCGCAGGATAACCACGCTGAAATCTTACCCATGCCATGCCACATTACAAGCGGTACGGTTTGGTTTTTCTGACCCAACACCACTACAATCAATGCATGACATGCAATAACAACCAGAGACGACTTCATTTTATCAATGTTGTTTGGATTTATCAGTGTTTATATGACCGCCGTTTGGCAACTACTTCCTTGAAAATCTAAGCAGTATCCGATGGGTGCTCATTTCCATAAGTTACGCAGGTCGGAGGGGTAACTTTATCCCTATGGTTCCCATACGGAGCCATTGTTTGCGTACTGTTTTACGAGGGTCACTGTATGTGATCTATGCAAATTGGATGGACTGATATTTCCTTCATTGCACCCTGGTAATAATTACAGGATTTTACCTTGTCAAATGGACATCGAAGTAATGCACCAACCACACCATATTCTTCATTACGTACAAGATGCTGAGACAGAAAAGCATATTTTTTTTTGTTTTCCACAGTGAGCAATATCTATTCATGGAAATCCATGATATGTTGAAGATATAGCGACCCTGCATAAGCAAACTAGTCATGTGTTTAAATGTTATTTTGGTAACTTGGCAATTCGTAAAGGAAAAAATACAAAATTACGTTTATTACATTTGGTAGCTGGTCCCAATGAACTTTGAAGCTTCTTTCCTTAAAGATATCGACAACAGAAGTACAATCGGAAAACAGATATATGCGGGTTTTTTTTACCCGTGCATCAAAATGGCTAAAAGATGGTTAGTATGTGACGTCACTGTGTTTAAGGAAGAAGGCGTAAATATTAATGCGATGATTGTGCATGTGCCTAAGAGATATGATATATGAAATTAGTGACGGCTGTGTGATGGGATGCCGTTTTTCATTGAGTGTCCGTCTTTGTTGTAAAGCCTAAAAAGTCCTTCTTGACGAGTGGCCCCTGCGATTGAGCTGGCCGCAGAACGCTGGACGCTGATTGGTCAAAACCACATTGACCAAGTTGATCGGCTGGCTGTTTCCAAACAACATTCCGCATGGTTGCCGTGCGAGAGTCAAACCTGTAAAACGCTTGGCTTAAGAACAGAGGAATATACCAGTGGTGAACCCAATTAACAGGACTCTAATCCCTCTTGCAGTGTAAACGAACAGAAGACGAATGTCAGGTATGAATGTATAAATCAAATTTAAAAGTATTGACTTTAAAATCTTACTTATTAAGTAGCGACTGGTACTTGTCATTGGTTGATTGAGTCTGAGTGTCTTAGAGAGTTAGATCCACTCAACATGACAAATGCCCGGCAGCCCAGATTATCATCAGCTGATCCGGGATCCGGTCACAAATTACGTTGTTATTAAATTGTTACATGTAAGGATATTTGTTTTCCCGATATGTTAAATGTTAACCGTGTCGACCCACCATGCTGATAGTATTTATAGAAACAGTTCAATTATGAACACCTCAATATTAGATGACCCGGGCCCTGGTCTAGCAGGATAGAGCTTGTATTAATTAAGATCTCTGACCAGGGCTAGATATATCAACCTGCAACATTCCGGGATGTTGACCTAACTTACATCGGAGTTAAACAGCTCAAGTCATCTGATAGGGGTGATTCAACAAATCCCTTTGCTAACTGATTATTCCATGGGTCTTGGTAAATTGGATAAGCTTTGACTGACTATATGAAGGAAATTCTAGAGAAAAATTATCGGTACATTTTTAAAACCCACGGTTAAGTCTAAGCATTAATATGGATTTGGGAACAGTTATTGTTTCCATGAATCAGACATTTTGTAGTTCTAACGCCAGTTCGAAATGTTGTCCGCTGTAAATTTATTGTTGTCAATGGGATCATGCTGCTTGGCAGAAAATAGCTTGAAAGTGTTTGACACAAATATGACCAATCACAGCCCTGCTCACTTATCATTTTACCATTCAGGAAGAAGTTTACAAAGTATACCCCCAGGTAAACAGATCAGTACGGAGATCTCTACAAGCTTATCAAAATAAAGCCCACGCACATAGATTTCTAAAAATGTCTTGTTATCTCAGTATGAGCCTGGACCTGGTAAGTCTGATATCCAACATGGACAGTATTTATTTACCATGTTGGTAAGATAAAAATGCATCTTGGTTCAATAGCACCAAATCAAGTGAAGCTAACCAAATAACAAGATAGTTGTATTTTGAGGTCTTTCGAAACCTGGGTAAACCCTTTTACCGGGTCTCAGTTTTGGTTGTGTACAATTGTGCATAATTTAACACATTGCCCAAGCCATTTTAATGTGGCACACATACCTATCTTATAATATTGGTATGTTGCTGAAAACCCTCAGCATCACCCTGCTGTACAATAAATCATTATAACCATCAAGCTAGTTGACTGAGTGGGAGTCCGCTCTAAATAAGCAGCAAACATTGTCCATGAATAGACAGTGTCTCTATTTGACCAGGTTTTAACTGCTCTTAATTTTATTTAACCTCTTTTGCTGTTTCAAATGAATTGCTCTCTATTTTACTAATTTTTATGTCCTCTTTGTCAAAGTAAAACTCATAAATTACTCCCAACTGTTAATTATCACAAAGAAAGATTACTTCAAACTTTCTGATCAGGATTGAATTATTTTTTTATTTGTAGGGGTCATTGCATTTTGTTTGTTTGATTAATCGTTTTAGCTCCAGACCGCCCCCCTCCTCCTATTGTGGGTAAGGTAACACACCACAACATTGAGCTATACTGGGAGGAGGCACTCTCCGAATGTAACAAGAAATCACAGAAAGGAGATGGGCGTACCAGGGTATGTGTCCAGGAACAAGACAAAACTGGTGGATGGGGAAATGTTTACACGTAAGTCTTCTTGGGAATATCTACAACATTCACATATATATTTACTTATTGAAATTGTTCTTTAAAGTACCCAGTTAATTAGGCCTTTACTTCATCACATTAATCTTTATTGACACTCTTACGATTTTCATGTGTAGCCAGAATTGTCTGATATGTGCAAGGCAGCTCCTCAAAACTAATCATACAGTGTGCTCTATTCTTAGGATTTTTTTAATGGTGGAAATCTATTAATCTCAAGTTTAGGCATATTTGTGTAAGTTTCTGTGATTTCTATCAACATTATCTTGTTCGCATGAGTAACTTTGAAATTTTTGGACTGGTGGTTTTTTTTATTTGACACAATTACCATGACCTTCAATGATGACTTCTTACTTCTCACCCTTTTGAAAAATAGAAGAGTTATAACTCTTATGTCAGTTATCATTTCATAGTGGTTTTTTTTCAAATATGGTGCTGATTTCCGATGGAATTTTTCATGCTTTTTCATCATCCAATGCAACGCCTTTGTCTGACCTCTATTACCGAGTAAGGAATTGAGAAGTCATTTAACTGGAACTTATGGTTGACCAACCAATATCAGTCATGAACTTGTTGTGTTATCTATTCCATTCATCACAATGAATTTCCAATCATGGTAATATCTGGCCAATAACGGTAATGGCCGCCTATTAAGCAAATAGTTGAGAGTACTAATTAGCGTATACACAGGGATCCTCTGTAGCCAAGTAAGACATCTTTGTTATATCAGCTTCCACTGTATAGATGATTTCACCGTATACTAGAATCCACATACAAAATATTGACTGCGTCAGTGCCAACTAGAAGATGCTGTAACTCCAACTGTCATGGCTTCCACCAAATTCATCGTGTCTGTCGAGAGTGTTGGCGGTCATAAACATTTAGGGGAAACAAAGGAACAAGCTGGATCAATGTCTGTCGTGAGTGTTGACGGTCATAAACACTCAGAGAAAACAAAGGGAACAAGCTAGATCAATGTTTGCTGAATTATCATGACATGCAATTGCAAATGGGGAGGGTTTGGTTCAAGTTGGCGCGGTGAGGATGAAAGGGGAGGGGATTACATTCAGTAGCACCACATTCCAGCCTCGGTACACCTCCACCCCAACCCCACCAACACACACACACCACCCCACTCGTCCTTGACAAAGAGCCGTGTATGGGTCTGATAGGGGTAAATCACCAGCATTATGGGTAAATGTGTTGCTATTGATGAATATCCCCTCTACTGAATCTTGATATCAGTTGTAAGCTTCCTATTTACACTTGGTAGACACTTCTCGCCAGGATGATAATGCTCCGTGTAGGGATGTAACGTTGGTGTGTAGGGTTAAGGTGCGGAGGAATGCACTTAGTATGGTCGTTCGAGTATTGGTAAATGGTAGTTTTCTTCCGGAGTAAGCATAGAGACCCAACATTGTCTCGATTCCTACCTCTGGACTTGATGCACAAGTCGTTACATGAATCATTGGTAATTGAACACCTTATTATTATTCCCCAGTGGACCCTCGTGTCCCCAGGCAACTACAAAAGCTGATTGAGACTTCATGCATTTTATATCAGGCCTCCTGTAACATCAACGACTGATGTTGCGCGCGTTAGATCGGAGATTGTCCCGCCATTAACGGCCCTCTCTATGCCTTCGCCTAGGGGTTTTTTTCATATACATTTTATGAATAAATCAAGAATGTCTACACTCGTGTACATTAGACAGGTAGGCTCTCGGTGTGGCTTGACTTATTATCTACTTATTACCAGATTGCTACTTCCCCATTGAACCCTGACCTAACACGTAGTTGAATTCTTCTCAGTCATATATGACGCTTTAACTCACATTGGAGGCTGAAACAAACAATATAACCGCTTGGTAATCAGTAATATGGTAATAAGCCAAATCCAATCATTTATTCATACTAACGACGTCATCTAAAACCATCCTACTAAGGGCAAACCTGGCGTGTAAGGTGATGGCGGGTGGGTGTATGGTGGGGGGTGGGTTTGGGTTCCTTGGGACCTGTATTTGCGACATAAAGGCTGTTGACTCTTGCAGCTGGTCTTAGCCACAGGCACTCAAGTCAATACCCCTGAGCGACTGTGACATGTATAATATATGCATATATATATATATGAGTCAGGCGAAATGTAAGACTGCCTAACGCGTTCGTTGAATTAATTGACTTGAGTGCCCGTGGTCTTAACGACTGCTCCATATCATAGCATCATAACCATGCATTTTCATAAAACCAACGTAGTCCGTCACAATCGTCCCCTTCATTTAAGATGTTAGTGTAACATGAATAACATTTGTGTCTGCTGCGGGTCAACTCCCCGGAAATTTCCGTGAAACAGTCAGCAAATGAACCATCGAGATTTGTACCAGTGTAATCTCATAGCCCCGCCTTACCGCCCCACATCGTGAGCGTCAATCTGTCGTAGAACAAATCAGGTATCTCTAATATCTCCGCATGCCGTGATTTAATAGGCGTATGATAGTTGATTATTGGCACGGAACGTGATTTGTCGGCACTATATAGACGGTTGAGTGGCGTGGCATATTGACATACGCTGTAGATACTTCGTCAAATGGACCGTCTGATATCCGGGGATATCTGGACCGGATGCTGTTGCGTGACCCCCATACCGTTACCTTTAACAGGACAAATTTAAGGTTCTCGATTGTCCGAGAGTCAGACAGCTATGCTTGTGAATCCTACCAATGTATTTCAATGTATACTGTAGCGGTCACAGTCACAATGTCTCCGCGGTACTGGTGTATGGACGGCTTCCATGTATATACTGTCATTGGATTGTGTACCCGGCCGTTAGTACACACACAGTCTCTGTGGGTTTAAGAAGAATGAAATTGACCATACATCTCTATTTATGTTATAAACCACACCATTACATGGTGAATTCGTTATTGATATTTTAGTCATCGCTTGAGGACGTCAGATGGGATATAGAGTATGTAATCCTTGTTTGTATCCACCGTACTTGAACATACTTACCATAGGATCATTATCTTTGGTTGTGAACCGCCGTGGATGTATTTATCGCTGTATAATGAACTTGTGTCACTGAGTTAGTGGTTTGTGCTGTTTGTAATCGCATGGTTCTTACTCTCTAATTGTTTTACTACATGACAAGCGAGAATGATATCACATACCCCGCAGTCTTGCGTTAGCGGCCTCGTGTGTTTTTCGGGTGGTGGCCTGAAACACCCATATCAGCGTCTAGTTGGCACATACACGGGGTAACTCATGGATCGGGTCAGTAACAAGTCCCTCTCACATTACCCTGCGTCCAATGAAGCAAATAAGGTTACATTTAAACCCTTTATTCCCCGCCCCGTCGGTAACAAAGGCTTTGATGCTTATCCGTAGAAGCGAAAACCAGTCAGCAAATAGCCGCCGACTTAAGCAGCAGACGAGTGCCATACGCAACGCCGCTTTCACTGTGAAACTGCGTCGTGGAAATGACCTATTATGAGACCCACCACGAACGGGACATCCCGGCGCCGCGTGTAATCTTGCAATAGTTGTTGCTATTGGCCATCTCTTCCGGTTCCACAGTGGTCCAGCGGTGATGTTACTTTTTGACCCACGTTCATGAAGGCGCTGTTTGATCTGCCTCTAAGGCTTCTGTAGTCACGTGCAGTTATAACCCAGCGTTTTCTTCTCTTGTGTTGGCTTTAAGTAGAGAGAGGGGTCTATTACCGTTGCAGACAAAACTAACCTGCCCGATCCAGTGCTACTTGACACAGCACATACACGTAATGTTGTTCATTGTCGTTCATGTGTTTATTGGCAAAGGTGTACAGAAGACTCGCTGGCAGTCTCGCTAAGATGACCCTTTCCCCCTTTTCATGATCCATTGAAAATCGCGAATAGACAACACGAGAGGTCCTTTTGTCTTGAGCGACGTGACACTGACAGTATATACTCTATAGAAACTCAGCTGATCGTCACGTCGTCACCCGCCATGTTAAGAGCTCTTGACAGTCTATAACTACATTTTTACTTATTCGTAATAAGACATCTTGATTCTGGTACTCTAACGCACACACTGGGTTGATTGTCATGGTGCGTACAAATACCCTGTATGCTTTGATTTGTGCTCGTTGCTGGAGGCACCCTAGAGTCTCCGGCATTCAGTTGATCGAGCCCTTCTCCGTAGCATACGGCTCGCAGGTTTGACGGCGAACTGTTAACAGGTTAAGCGATTGGGAACCTTGTTTGTTTACAACAACATCAATATTGTGACATCACCTTACCATCATCGTAATCATTCATTTCATAATGATTGCTGTTGTCGCCATTTTTTTTTTAATTATTTTATCATGTATATCCTCTCCAGGATTTTGTCTATTATTACAGGTGCAATTTCATCAAAAAATCTATAAAAAAATTCTGCAGTGAAGAAAAGTTTTGCTGACCCATCCCCATCACCTTTGTGAAATGATAGAAGTGAAGTGAAGTCCAATCAAGGATTTACAAATTGATGACTGGCTATATTGCTGGGGATTATGTATTGTTCGGTTTCTTACTTTTGACGGAACGTGATCAATAGTTCAAATAATGCACAGGGTAGACGTTATTATTTATTTGAAGCTAACAAAAATGACGGAGTGGGTGTGAGTTTGAGCGCTTACAGCATTGAATGATGGAATAGCGCATGCGTAGTTACTCAACCCGATCGCTGTTCATTTTGCATACTTTTTGTTTACATAATTTTGAGGCTGTTTCTAAGACGCCGCCATCCATAACATATTGATTATAATGTGTGCCCATTAATACGAAAGTCTTATGATTGACACATTTTAGCGATTCGACAAAAACAGAAACAATACAAATCGCACGAAAGCACAGGACAATGCATATTAAAAGAAGTCATCCTCGTCTTCGTCTTCACCGGCATTTCGACACATGCCTGGTTGTTGTCATCACAATCAGCGTTTCTGGGTGTTATCACCACCAACATCATCCTCACCACCAATATCATCCTCACCACCAACATCATTCTCACCACCAACATCATCCTCACCACCACATCACATCATCCTCACCACCAACATCATCCTCACCACCAATATCATCCTCACCACCAACATCATATCATCCTCACCACCAATATCATCCTCACCAACAATATCATCCTTACCACCAACATCACATCATCCTCACCACCAATATCATCCTCACCACCAACATCACATCATCCTCACCACCAATATCATCCTCACCACCAACATCATCCTCACCACCAACATCATATCATCCTCACCACCAACATCACATCATCCTCACCACCAATATCATCCTCACCACCAACATCACATCCATCAATCACCACCCAACATCACATCATCCTCACCACCAACACCACCAACATCATCCTCACCACCAACATCGTCCTCACCACTCATCATCCTCACCATCTCGCTGTCTCCAAGTCATTTTGGTTTGTTTTGTAAATTCACTTTCGTCTTCTGGCACACTTTTCAATATGGCCGTTCTTTGTGTACCAGCGGCTATGCCAAGAAACACATATTGGATGGGTTGGAGGTGTGGACGCAGTACAAATACCGACTGCGCTTCATGAACCAGCATGGCAACTCCGAATGGAGTCCTCTCATTACAGTCTCCACCACCAGTAAGTATGAATCCTTCCTGCCATCATCTCGCCCTGTTTAATGTGTATGACAAGTGCACTGTTCTATGACCAACACTGGTACCATTCATTGGTTATAATAAACATGATACATTATTTCACACCTTCCGCATTCATCTTGGCTAATCTTTTGTGAATACCATCATTTTCAGTGGTAGGCGTTGTTGATTTTGGTTGTCTTGTTCATTTAGGCTTATTTTTTCAACATAATGCTAGATGTGTGTATTAAAAATAGTTCAAGCCGACAGCGTGGGATCTATGAGGCTTGATCCTACTGCCAAGAGCGCGTCCTTGCGGATCCCTATTAGTCTCGAAGCTTCCATTGATTCCTTATCGCTAATTTCGGGACGGGCCTTACATCATAACTTAACTGAATGCGAAGAAAAATGAGGGCGGTACGAACATGGCCCTGCATTGCGCGAGATGGGGTCACGTGACATAGACGCTTTCTCGGCCGCCGGAAATGACGCAGCCGTTTGACTTGCGGTATCGGTTCCAATTGACCGAGGTTGGCTCCGTCTGACAGTGTGTCCCCGTTTGTCATATCGCTAGTGTTAATCGATAATGACATCAGGGGGCGCCCTCTTTCCACCCATCAACAGCTCACGATTGATGAAATGCTTTCGACCAATGGGGTCGTAATTTGCCAGGATCCCTCAACAGAAATATTCTTTCTGTTTCCGATGGCCACTTTGGGTTCATTTCCTAGACGCATGACAAGACTTCATTAGGACAGTAGTTAATGAAGCAGGTTGGAAGTAAATCATACACGCATGGGCGAAGACGTCACCGTTTGGCCTGCATTGACTCCATCTTGGTCACGATAGTTAGCGTCTTCTCTAGAGGAAACGTCAGCTCGAGAACCTGACCAATCCTCCACTGACCCTATTTGTCCAGGCTTATGCAATTCTCAGCTGCGTGTCAGAGCGCTGTCAATCTCGGCCTGCCATCGACCCCTATTATTGACGTGCGGCTTGTGAGGGAATGTTCTTAGCCTGGCAATAATGATTCAAAACAAAATTAACTCTTACACTTTATATCACGTAGTCTACTTTCCACTCATGGATTGCGTGACCACGAAAACTAGAGTTTCTCATTGGGGGAAAAAAACTTTGATAAATATCGGCAACTTTTTATGTCTGATTATTCATTGTAATTGTCTTAAGTTGTTTCAACAGAGAAACCTGATGTGTTTGAGGAAATTATGAATATGGAATACCAGTATAGGAAGTGATGTTGTGTTTGTTGATAAGTGAAGAAAGAGTGATTTTTTGTTGATAAGTAATGAAGCTTGATAAGACGTGAGGCAATGAGTGCTGTATGAGAGTTAATGACCGTGTGTGTGTTACAGAGGAACCTCTGAGCGGGGAACACATCCACCGAGCTATCTTGCTTCAAGACCTCTCCAACATGGAGAAGGTCCTCGATTCCGGGTGAGTTACAAATACCGCTCCTCGTCTGACGCGCTATAGCCCACGATGGATCGAATAAGCCTTGATAGATTGCTATTTCCATGTTGACCCGGTATACTTGCCACGTTGTTTTCATTATTAAGGGATTGGTGGTTCTTACCTGTAATTGATTAAACTGACAGTAATTAGGGCCAAGCTGTATCAGGGGCTTCTTGGACAAACAGCACCTTGTGCCGGCGATCCATCGCTACAAGGCAATCGATAATCGTCATGGTTACTCTTCAAAGTCGGGGTAATTACCAATCAAGCACTGATCGCTAAACCCTGTGATGTCTCTTGCCACCCCCACCCCCCCCCCCCCCCCCCCCCCCCCTTCCCGTATATAAATACTGCTTGAATAGTGCTGTTATAACGTAACATCCTGTTTTTGCTTCTTGATTCGACCGAATTCGCTGTTAATGTGGTGACAAGGCTGGATCTTGTTTTCGGTGGGACATGCTGGTGTGGTAAGTGGGCTTCAATTGGCATGAGTCCTGTTTTGTCACTGCTCCATTTGCAGTAAATCTTGTAGATAGACCATGACTCGACTCATCCCTACCCTTGCAAGTGAACTAGTATTGAAAATTCGACCAATTACATTACTGCTTAGAGTGGTTGGGAGACCATGAGGCATCTGAAGAAACCCATGTTTGGCCATTTCGTCCTGTATTCCTCTCTATTACCGTCATGTCTTGATGAATATCACTTAGTGTATCACTTTGTGTATCACTTTGTATATCACTTTGTGAATCACTTTGTGTATCACTTTGTGTATCACTTAGTGTATCACTTTGTGTATCACTTTTTGTATCACTTTGTGTATCACTTTGTGTATCACTTTGTATATCACTTTGTGAATCACTTTGTGTAGCACTTTGTGTATCACTTTGTGAATCACTTTGTGTATCACTTTGTGTATCACTTAGTGTATCACTCTCGCTCCACACATTAATGTCATGGCGGACGTTAAAGGGTCGATGACTATATATCAGTAGCCACTCCTCCGACCCCACCCTCATGCTTGAAAAACGGCTACTATAAGTGTTCAATAAATCACCAATTGTGGTCATATGGTATGAGGCGCGTATAGTGAAGCAGTACATGTAGGGTGGCATGAGGATGCACACACGCATACGGACACACACATACTCGAACACTCACGCAATCGGAAACGGACACACTCGCGTATCGACGCACGCATACGGACAGTCACGTACAAACACACGCCCTCTCTCTCTCTCTTTTTCTCTCTCTCACTCACACACACACATGCTCTACATCTTTTTTTTCTCTCTCTCAAACACACACATTTCACATGGACCTCTCTTATGATGATGGCTCCTTGCGAAAAATAACCAGTACCCACATGACCTTTGACCCCGTAGTTATAAGAGGAAACCTTAAAAAAGGTGGCAATTAAAAAATCAGCTCCCTGTGATCTTTGACCTCTGAGTTATTTGAGAGGAACTTGTAAAAAATATCCTTTACTATGTAAAACCAATGGAGGATAACTTTTGATGGCACATTTCCTCATAAAGCGCGCTAGCTGCCACACATTGATGATGATGCCGCCTTGCCATCTAAAGATCAGCACTGAATGACCTTTGTCCCATTTGAGAAAAAATCTCTCGTACATTGTAAATCCAATGGAGAATTACTTTTGATGGCTCGTTTTCTTAAAATAATGAGTGAGGTGACCAAAATTACTCATTGACACCTCATGTTGATGGCTTCTAGCAAACTTAATATCAACTCTGCATGACCTAAAACCTTTGAGTCATTAGATACCCAAGGACGAATAACTTTTCCAATACATTTTCCAATGTGGCAGTCTGAAATTACACATTGACCGCTCTGATGTTGATGGTCCATTGCAAACTTGCCCTGTATTGCATTCAAGCTCTTGAGTAATAAGTAAAAATAAATGTGAACCCAGTGGGGAATTATATTCAGCCAATCTTATCATATACCTTCATTCCAGCGTCGGTCAGTACGTCCTGTTCGTCAGGCCGTCCGTAAACTTTTTATGGCGAGATTTCTTATAAAGCGAGCTTGCTGCCCAAAAGAAGACCTGTTATGTTAATGCATGCTAAAAATCCGTTCTGCATGATCTTTGACTTCTGAGTTATATTGTAAACCTCATGGAACATTTAAACCTGAAGAAGCATCATGATCTAATCTTGTGATAACTTGTCTTTGAAAATCATGTCAAACGTTGCAGAGCTCTGAGCACTGTTGGCCTCTTGTTGTATTGACGAACGAGCGCTCCCTCTGGCGAGATGTGGCTGAGTGGCTCTTATTGAAGCTTATATGTTGTGCTTTGTTTCGGATAATCGACTTGTCGAAATCGGTTACCGGAAAACGACAACGTGGGAGTTTAAGTAATGTTGCATAGACAGACAAGCCCTAGCTGGTATCGTTCGGGTTTTCTGGAACTTACTCCTTAACTCAATTGAATTGGTCGTTTTCGAGCATTGTTGTCAGTGTAAACAATTTTATAAACCATAAATGACCGGAGACTGTATCACGTGGCTGGGGCGCGGATTACTGAGGCTTAGATCTACTTTTACTGACGGCTGACGCAATAATCAAGACAGGAGAGAATCGTCCTGTTCTTCCGGGAGGGCTGAGCTCAGTAAAGGAAGTAACGCAAAGCTATTAAATCCGTACATGGATGGGAAAGGGGTGTCAAGGAGCAGTGCCGTCTGCTATTGGATTATCATGGTATACATGTTGCCATTTAGAGGCGGGGCTGGGTCATGTGTACTTCCTTAGTGAGGGATTCAATGGTAGTATTCACATGATATTGTCACCAAGACAATGTACATTGTCGTGTGTGAGACTGCACGAGGCTGTGTGACATGCATGGGAGTTGCGCAAAGAGCTGCATGCGACTACGTGACCGTGTGGCGCTGTACTCGGGGCTGTGTTGCACCCCACAGGGCTGTGGGGAACTTCTTGAGGCTTTGGTGCTGTGTGAGATAACATCTGGGGTTGTGTGACAGATCATTCGGTTGTGTGACAGATCAATCGGTTGTGTGACAGGTCATTCAGTTGTGTAACAGATCATTCAGCTGTGTGACAGATCAATCGGTTAAGTGACAGATTTGGGCTGAGTGACGACCATGGGGCTGTGTGACATATCAGCTAGGGTTGTTTGACAGATTTTGGGCTGTGTGACGAAGGCATGTGGTTGTGTTTAGAAAGGTGCTGCTTACGCGTCATGTCTCATGTTACGACTCGCCGGGCAAGTCATCATGTTTGCATGAATTTATCCCCAGCATTCAACCTGCCTCTCGTCTATCGCTGTCCGTCACCAAGCCAACCACCTGGACCAACTGCTGAATCTCCCATCATCAATCTTCCTGTGATTTTACCTGTGTTAATCGTCTTCCACTCTCAGCCCCAGGCACCATCGTCCTTACGTCCCTACCAACGACTTATTTCATCAATCCTTAAGGCTTATGCTGGCCGCTCTGTAGTCCTGCAGTCCGACCGGGGCTAGCTTTCTCGGTGCGTACCCAAATTCTCCTCCTTTAGAGCATTCCTTGATGCTCGTCTGCACGTGGTGCCTCGTGTCTTTATGTTTCGCTCTTATAAACCAGTCTTTCGTCCGTGAAATATACACGAGGTGCAGTGTTTCAATCGGTGTGAATGGCCAATGCCTACATGGGATATCCTCGTTATTGTCCGGCACAGGGTTACAATCGGTCAATGTCTCTACGTGAGGATCCGTCTGCCTGAAGTTTGAGATTTGTCGCTTTTTACGGTCTCTGGCCGATGTCACGTCATTGAGCTTTCATTGTAAAGATCCACGTTGGACGTGTCAATATTTTGTTGTCTATTCCTTTCACTCGGTAATTAATTTATTCATGAAATGAAATACCAACTACAATTAACAAATGTTTGATTCACTTATACAAAGATTTGCCAAGTTGGCCACCCAAGACTGCATGGTGAAGGCAAAAAGTCTGTTAGCACCATACGTGCCCTGTAAATAGTTTACAAGAATTATTACAATATTCACTTTGTATTATACAGCACTGATTTCTTAAAGCATTACTTAAAACCGTTTTAATTCAAAATACATCGAGTTGGTTTTTAAAAGAGTTCAGTTTGCTGACTGAAACTATCTTGGCTGGTAAACTGATCCATAGGGTCACTCGATAGGAGCGCTATACCTTCTTGGGTTTTCTGGACTGCGAAGCTGAAAAAAAAAAAGAATCAACATTAATATTATCCGAGCTATTGAACATTTACGAGATACCTACGGTTGTGTGTGTGTGTGTGTGTGTGTGTGTGTGTGTGTGTGTGTGTGTGTGTGTGTGTTTGTCAGACTCCATATAACGGTATATATTGAACACAAGTGTGGGTTAATAGTGACAGGTGTCCGATTGTACAGTGACACCTCTCTGCTCTGTAAGGCTGGGCAGTCGGGGCTGATGCACACATGTCAGTTGTACGCGCATGTCTATCGCGCATATGTGTCCGTGATATGACGATATCGACTGTGTACTATGTATTTACGTATGTGTGTGTTGACAAGGCCACCATGGCGCTGTCGCGGCTGTCTGTGATTTAACATCCCCTTGACAAGTATGTTATTCATATCAAGCATGATGCTCCAGCTCTCTCATGTCTTGGCTTTTTATCTCAGAAGAAGTCAGATTCACTCGAGGCAACACACGCGTCTTTCCTCCGAACTTAAGAAGAACTGTCGGGCTAGTTGCGGAGGGTAGATGAAGGAGAGGGTGTCTATTGACTCCTGGCCGCATATAAGGACCTATGCATATAATTTTGTTGACGCAGACACTACGGGATGACACTTTCGTCCCTTAGTACGGCTCCTGATCACGTCCTAGAAGGTGGTGAAATATCACCTCAGGCGGTCTGGAGGAGGTCTTTGAACACTTGAGCGACCCTGCACACACGTTCACCAGCGCTTCTGTCGCAGTCACGTCAGTGACTAATCACTAATTGGCGTTACGAGCGCTCGGAACTGTAAGAACAAGTCTTCATGTCAATATTTGAGGCCAGCTGAACTTCTACTACTTCCGAGCGCATGTGTTTAGAGTCAGACTGTGTTGTAGTTATGTTCGGAGCTGTTGACCGCATCAAACGACCCAAAACCACGTTTGGTGTGTGTATGAGCAGGCAAATGTCTTGTTCTATTCCACTTGACGTCTCTGCAGTTTTTGATCTGAGAAATAAATAATGCTTAATGCTCCGTGGTCAGGCCACATAAACCCATGTTACATCAGTCATCAATTGACCCGACGTTCATGAATGATTCGTCCCATGTCATCGTGACCTTTAACGGTGCTATTTGATCTTGATTAACTTGAAACGAGTTGGGGATCAAGAGTGGCAGAAGTCAATAACCCTGTCCACGCTCGGTGTTATTTTGACTGACTTGAGGCCCCCCCCCCCCACCCCCCCACTCCAATACCCCCAGTATGCCTGCTTCATTTCACCTTCTTCCCATTACCTTGTGGGTAAGCTTACATTTCGCATGGTCAACAACAATTCGCTGGTTAATAGGGGTAATGGTGAAAACGCCAGTGTTAGTGGGTTTTATGGTTTGGTCAATCCGACTGGTTTTGGTTGAGATGAAGGAATAGTGGAATGCCAATATGTCAATTAGTGTTAACGCATGTGACGTTGGTGTGTTTGTGTGTTGATTTCAGTGATGTGAATGTGGATACTCCCAACAAGTATGGCAACACAGCCCTCATGGTGGCCTCCGAAAAAGGTTACATCGAGTGAGTCTCATTTCTCACACTACCCAACAGCTTTCATGGCAGCGCCTGATCATATATACCCCCTCCCCACCCTTCTATTTGTAGGGTTAAACGGTGACATATAGGACATTACAATGATTTGTACCATATTAGCGCAGAAACTTTGTGTACATTGGTAAATGTGCAGTTCTTCATACTGTTGATAAGGTTTCTGACAAGATTGAGATCAAGTTGGATTTTGGTTGATCGTTATTGTACTCATACCTGTGAATCATGCCTCATTCAATTTCATCATTGAATTTAAACTCACTGTGGCGCTTGATGTTATGTAGTGTATGCATACTGCTTGTGTATCTAGCTTCATTGAGAGCCTCATCAGTCACGGGGCAGATGTCAACTACCAAAATGATGCTGGCAAAACACCGTAAGAAATGATCCTACCTCGGATCCTATACGACCATTTACTACATCGATTCCTCCTCGTGATCTAGGGTTTTACATTTTTCTTGCTGATTAATTCAGCGCCACTGGTGTACTCTGTTACAGGATGATGTTGGCCTCCTACGCCGGTCAGACACAGGCAGTGAAGGAGCTGCGTCATCACGGGGCCAAGTACCAGCTGCAGGACCGCGGGGGGTCTACCGCTCTACACTGGGCCATGGATGGGGCTAAGTTGGAGCTGATTGACTGGATGTTAGAGGATGAGGCAGATATACGGTGTACAGATTACAATGGCTGGACTCCACTGCTCAGAGTCGGTGAGAATGTCATGCCACTCTTCTCTCGGTGGCGACATCTAGTGCCCTTAAGAGGAATGTGTTGGTTTCTATTTGTCTGGGGTGATTTAATGGGAGAGTTAGTCTCCACTGAATTATAGGTATCCTGCACTTATAGTTCACTATTTAACACATGTTTTAGCTTTCCACTAAACCCTATACTGAACTTACCTTGTTTAGTTGAGTGGGGAACTAATATAGTAAATAACAGCTGATGGTGATGATGACGACGAAGATGATGATATTGAAGCGTTGGAATATAATGAAGTGATGTTTTCCGTCATTCCTACTGAACGTTGACAGTGTGTTGCTATGACAGCGGCTGTTGGAGGAAACAAAGATGTGGCGGCTCTCTTGCTGCGGAGCAATGCTGATATCAACATCCGTGACAAGGATGGCAAGACCCCACTAATGATTGCTGTTGTCAATGGACACCTGGGCATGGTCGAGCTACTGCTGGAGAAAGGTGCTGACGTCTCCACCAAAAACGAGGTGTGATATCAGCAGCTTTAGAGCACATGTATCAATGATTTCTGCAAAATTGGCTGTTTTGTGTAATAAGTGTTGGTTGTTTTGCTATATTGCTGAGACTGTTATGTTTGATTGCAGTATGGAAAGTCAGCTTATGAGATGGCTCTAGCTATGGAGAGAAGGGTGAGCGATGTTAACCCAATCAGTCTTTATATCTGCCTATTCCAACGATCAATTTGGTCCAAATGAAAATATGATTTTCTGTTTTGATCTCTTTAATGTTCCAGCGAATTGTCAAGGCATTAGAAGATTTCATGGAAAAGCAAAATATCAAATTCCATCATTAAATATGGGCAAGAGACTGTGACACCCTTCTGTATCTCTGCTGATCTCTCTGTCACCTGAGCTAACCGTCGTCATAGTTTCCTTCCCGGTCAAGATGCACCAATGCTGCCAAATATAAAGACATATTAGCCCATTGTCATGGGAATGCACTGTTATACTTATAAGTAGTAAATTATTTGCACCAAACAAGCTTAGATTCTTTGCTATTGACCAAAATTTTCAGATGCTTACTGCAAGAGTTCTTGTTTTCTATTTGAGATTCTAGTGCCATTGTCACAGTTTTCCCATGGCCAAATATTTGTTTTGTAGGTGCAAAGTTTTTTTTCTACACCATGGCTGTGTTGAGCTGTAATATGACACTGAGTACTTATCAATGCTCTTTGGGTTACACTGCTGATTTTTGGAAATTGTTTATCACCTCGGGGCTGTGAGAAGAATCATTATCAGCTTGGTACCGGGCACAATCTTTTTGCAAATTTTCATCTGTACATGTTGGAAGTAAATTCATCAGGTACCATTAAATCACATTTTAAAATCCCACTGGGATGTATGGATTATTCCACATCCCAGTGGATATTGTCTATGCTTTGTGTGAATGTACTCAACTTCACTGTCTATGACGTTGATTTGATTGTTGTTGCATAAAGAGTTACACAGTCAGGTCACTCTTATGTTACCATCCCATTGTGTGCAGCTATATTGAAAGTAGTACAATAAGCAGTTTTTGTGAGAGCATTTACTCAGTTGCACGTGTAACATATCTTGATACCAACCATAGGCTGACATACACTGATTTGGGGTAATCCCATCTGGTATAGGAAATTGTTAATTGAGGTATATAGTGCAGTTATTACTGAGTGTTATTTTGAGTTTTGGGAAGGTTAAACAATCCGTCCAATATGATTGCCGTCCATTTTAATTCATGATGATATGCACAGGTTTTGTTTAGTATAAAAATGAATTTTGTACTTGTATGGTTAAATTGATTCACTTGTTAATTTTAATCACTACAAATAGACAACCCTAGTTTCCAACATGTTGAATGTGGAGTGCTTCCCTTCATTTGTAGATACATGCATGCACAATTTGAAGCCCCATCATTCGGTGATCTTAATGGTCTCCCAATTTGTGATTGAAACTTCTATTGATTATGTTTTTTATTTTCATGTTAAAAAAAACCTTCTGTGCATAATATTATACTCCAGTGACCAATTACTTGTAAGTGATGGATCATCAGTTTAACCATATCAAGTAGGTTCCATTTATAAACCTATACAATGGGAAGGCACCTAACAATAACTTACAGCTACCATAAAGATCTCTCACCATTAAAAACCTGAGGTTTTAGCTTGTGGACTTTTTTTTTTATCTGGAATATATAGTCAAATTGTCATGTGGTCGATTGTTTTCGTAATAAACTGTTTACTTGTAAGTTTTAGTGATTACATTGCATAGCGACAACTATAAGTGAGTCAATTACGTTTGTTCTACCTAAATATAATTGGATAACGATTTGTCATGAGGTGTTTGATTATAATTTACAGGAAAGATCTTTTAAATTCATTTGTTATTAGCATCTTCGCTAATATGTCCCAATTTTGCAAACCAAATGAATATAGCTGTTGCAGTATTGGAACCACCATTTCTATTTCAATAAGATAGATATTAGCATTTCCGATGTTGTTTGCTCTATCAATACAAATGTTCACACAGTGACGAGCTGGTTCTGTCGAGGGACGGAAGCTCACGAAACGTTTGTGGGACGATCATGAGCGGGATAGATTGATATATATCGTCTGCAAACCATTTTACCGCTTACAAATAATCAATTTATATATACAACGACATATGAGGTTTGTTGTCTTCATGTATGAGGAATTTAACTTAATCCAATTAAAAATTCATCAATCATATAACCTAAATTTTCCTATCATTACCCGCTCAACGAGTAATCTGTAATGACATCTATACATTGGGCGATATTAAATGGAAATATGACAAGTAGAACATTGACACTTGCCGTAGCCCAATAGACCTGCGTCAGGTTCTATTTATCACCTTGCATGCAGCACTCCCTTACTTAGTTCGAAAGAGCTACGCCCTACACTTGGTATCAATCAAATAATTCTGTGATAACGGATAACGGTGAATCTGACGGCTACCCTAGCTTTATTAGGGATGTCAGGAAAAACGTCATCTGCGCACTGGCTATTGTGCTATAATGGGGATACCTGTTTTTTTCATCACCTCAGAAAAGGGCTTTATATTTATCAAATCTGGATGATATATATCATACGAAAGATCAAATGTTATATTTTTTTAATGGGCATAAAGCCTTTATGAGTTTATCGCCTGATTAGGCACTGTTGCCAAGAGTTGGCTGCCTAATCTTCCACTTTTCAGAAACATTTTATTACTAGTTTGTTGGGATTTTAAATAAAGTGTGCAAAATGTAGCTGGGTTTCATCGTAATCGATTGACAGCTTTGTGTTGTGTGCATTAGGTTCTGCCACAATTTATTGAGAGCCTTGAGAGTATGCTTTGTGACTTAAATTAGCATCTTTCCTCAACGGAAATTCTGGTACCATGGCCTTGACTTAGGTCTTGCAATTATGCAGGATGAAAAATGTTGACAGCAGCTTATAAAAAACTTGATCAATTTGGGTATGCAATTCTTATAAACCTATTGACATCTGCATCATAGAATGCACTTGGTAATCCATTTATCAACTTACTCATCATTGAACCAACGGTAAATTTGGATTTGTCTTGTACAAATATTTGTCTTTTACAAATAAATTCAACATGCATCAAAGTTACTTCCTGGTGAAGTACACAACAATTAGTCAGTTGACAGTTACTCTTGTTATTTTATAAACCAAATGCAACCTTGTTCATATCGCTTATGACCAGTAAGCAGTTAATATACAATACCATTTGTACACAGCAGAGCATTTAGGAGGAATGCTTCCAATAGCATAGCTTATAACGGTCAAATCAGTCAGTCTGCCTGGAGATCTTCAGTACACATGGATTTCATATATGAGAGATGATACCATTCATCAGATTGTTATGCATGTGGACTTTTATAGACTGTAATAGCTAATGTGTTACAGAGCATATGGGAGATGATATCTGTTGTTGTTGAAATTTGACAAAAAGCATCCTCTTTCCTATTGAAGTTATTGGCTTGGATTAATGATGATAAATGGTCTGGAATGCGCAAAACTTCATTTTTAAGGGAGAATAATCAAGAAGCATGTGTACAGTAATGTACGTTACCATGTTTGAGTAAAAGTTGACCCTAGCACCTAAATTAAAAACTTCCTTGTCAGGTAGAACTCCAGCTGATGCTTGCTGTTGAACTTTGACAAGTATTGAGATTTGATGCTCAGTGTCATCACACCACCATCTTTGAAAGCACCAAGATAGGACTCGCCTGTTTGTATGTACTGAACAGGTTAGTAAGTTAGATTCTTGGGTGAATCTAACATGAATTGGTTAGCTGAGGATTCACTTAGAAGCAAATACCCAAGTCATTTGAGGCAATGGCAGCTCTAGATTGATTCAATGTAATCTGAAACCAAGCATGACATACCAAGATGAATGAGATCATAGAAACACCATTGCGAACGCTTAGTACTACAACTACAGTTGTCTGAATTGGTTAGTTTTTTATTGTCATGTACATTCTGAAGCATGAAGTACGGATATGCACATGGATTTTGATTGACAGATTAAGTTTGGGTTAAAGGATGGACATGTTTACAACTGACTGATATATTGACTAGCCTTTGATCTCCTCGGCAGGATGTGTTCAAATCAGTATTACAGGGGGAATTCCATGGATGTAGTTCACAGAATAAACACACTTCTTCCATTGTGACTGAGTTTGTATTCAAATGTCAACAAACAAGGTCTTGCAGGGTGGGGGTAATTCAGGTTCCTTCACATGAATCACTCTGTTTTATGCTGTTTGCACTGAGCCATTTGGTTTGAAACAAAAAAAGCCCTTGAGATTTTAACGAAAATGTCCAGCTTAAACAATCTGTATGAACCTCATGTAACTCCTCCTATGATAAGTGTGCCTGACCAGGTTCTGATGTTCAACTTAGATCTTCCATTACTTGGGAGAATATTCTAGATGGTAGAAACTATTAACGAGAATTACTGTCATAGACTTTTTATTGTCAATTAGCCACATATATAAGTTAAATATTTGTTTTTCTGTGATATTTGTTGATATGGATATATACTGCGTCATGCACTGTGGTAGCGCAGGCTGATCTGTGATTCCTTGTACACCTCTCTTGTTTCAGATGCAGATCAATAAAGAGTCTAAGATCTCAAAACTTGTGGCTCAAAACTTGAATATTTTTGAAGAATGCATGGAGTTGAGGGATCAGAAAAAAATCCCCGTCCGATATGTTCAGATGTCGATTGACTGTTTGGATAGACATGGAAAGACGTCTTTATTCCATGCCATCAGTAACAAGCAGATTGACAAAGTCAATGGCCTGATACAATGTGGTGCCAATTTGGAGAAGCCAAGCTTCGTGTCTTTCCGAAAGGAGCGATTAATTTCCTGCAGCGAGACACCACTATTGACAGCTGCAAGGCTGGGATGTGTTGACATCATGGAAGTGTTGTTATCAGCTGGTTGTGATGTCAATAGTCAGAGCTACTTCCACGCTCAGCTCGGCAGTAAACAGGAGGCTGATCGTACAGCTCTACATGTGGCCTGTGAAGATTGCAACTTGGCCATGATAAAGTTGCTGCTTCAATTCGGAGCCAGGGTAGATATGGTGGATCGCAAGCAGGAGCTGCCGATACACCTCGCCTCCCGCTGTCAACCCAAGATTCACACTCATACACAGTCCGACATGATGAAGCTTCTGTGTCAACACGGATCTTCTGTCAATGCCAAGACTAAGATTGATTGCACCCCGCTCTATCTAGCCGTGTTTTACAAATGTATTGACACCTTTAAGGTGTTGCTCGACTATGGTGCTGATGTTAATTGTGTGGTATCATCTCTCCACAATCATCTAAGTACCGCTCTGCATGTGGCTGCTTTCAATGATTGTCTGACTACATCAGAGATGCTCATCACTTGCAATGCACAGATCAGCTTCAAAACTTGTGAAGAAGGCTACAGTCCAATACAACTCAACCTCAAATCTCATTCACAAAGCAGAGTTGTATGGCTTCTCCTGTACCATGGTGCTGATTTAGCTGTCAAAGACAAGTTCAACTTCACATTGATGACGTACTGTGTGAAGGACATGAGATTAGATTGTGAAGCTCTTTCACGTATGCTTGTGTATGCTGGTTACCAACTAAACCAAGACCACTGGTTGATGCCCGAGTTTGGCTGGGCCACAGATGTAGAAGAAGGATGCCGCAAACCTACCTTTTCTACAGCTGCTAATCCTGAGAGCAGGATGTACAAGCTGGTTGTATGGTTGAGGAAGCGTCTGACTAGCGCTAGTGGTCTGCAGGAGATGTGTCGGGTTAAGGTGAGGTCACAGATCCAGAGGGTGGCTGATGGCTGCAGTATAGTTGGAGCGATCTCAAGCCTACCCGTGCCTGCTGCTGTGAAGCACTACCTCCTTCTCCACGATGTTATATACATGCTTGAGAACTTGTATGATTGGCTGAATCTGAACTGGCTACCAGTGTGTAATGGTGACTGACAACTGACATGATCAGCCAGACTTACTATTGCAGACTTTGTGCTGTGTGAGGCAGTTCAAGTGGACGGTACCTCTGATCTCTAAGATGGCGTTTTTTTAGGCATTTTATTTTGCTAGTGTGTTCATAATATCACATTAATTGAGACATTTGGGGGCTTTTTTGCTGATTTTGACTTATTTGCAATATTATCCTTTTTTTTAGTGATTTTTCACTGTGCGATTATTTATCATTAACTTTCAGTGATGGAAGTTTATATAGATTTATCATAATTTGTGTCTTAATTGTATTATTATTTTATTTTATTCAGTTCTTCAGGCCTATTTTTTAATATGCTTTTGTTTGGTAATAATTTATACATTAGTTGTTATATATTTCTTTTTATTGTTTTTGTGTTTCCCTATACAATCATCATTTTGTTTATTTCTGTTTTTTTGTCTCCCTTTTTATGTCTATTTAAGCTGTCCATGATGTAATCCTATATGGAATAAGTATTCTTAATTTTGAGTTTATGTGTTTATTATTAACTGAGCCATAAACCAAAAGTGCCATTGTAAAATTCACATGCTTTAGGCTATGATTTGTCATAATTTTGGTGTGTGATTTTTTTTTCGATTTTGCCGTTTGCTCATTTTTGCTTCTTTACGATAACCAGACTTTCATGTTAAAGTATGAAATAAATAACTTAAAGAGGCTGTTCAGCCTCATATAAGGCAATCAGGGATCATTTGGTAAATACATTACTACGCTCGATGCGGTTACGAAATAATGCCGTCGTTTATTTGGTGCGTCAAATTTTACTTCATCCAAAATTATGCTGGTAATTTTTAAACATATTTGTTTCACTGGAAATCCAAAAGATGTACAGAAGAAGGCTATTTCATTTAGCTGTGTCAGTCCATCGATAACGATACCTCCCTAAAACCATCAGCCGCTCGTTTGTCGGCTGTAAATCACTACGCGCGCCTTATAACTACCTCGCTACGGATGTGTATATTTCGGCTCAAGTTTCAAAATGTAGTTTTCTTCAAATCAAGGTTGTGGGCAACCCTAACACGATAAATAGTAACTTTTGTCCTACCATATGGTACGTTTTATCATACAATGGAATTAAGCACACTGTATTCGTCATCATCTAACACCGAAAAATTTCCCGCCGACGCTCGCTGGAGATTGAAACTGAAACCTCACTGTCGTTCGTCCGCAAACACAACTCAGCTGCGATGTTTATGAAGTTTTCATTGAAGGGAGGTCCGGTCACCGTTAGCCCTGCCGATCAAAATGGATCCAAAACGTTTGCCTCATTAATAAATCCGGCGTTCGAAACTTCGAGGGTTCCATATTGTACTCGGGAGGTACTCAATGAACAATTGCCCATTCAGTCTGCGTAGGCTGCAGATTACGAGAGACTTGAGACCCCAAGCGGTTCCACTTCCAAAACCCATTTACCCGTTGCGGTGATATTGGAGGGACTGGCCAGTGGAGGTTAAGTGCTACAAGAGATACCCCCTCGCAAGCGTAATTTCTCACAACAACAACAAAACTGCAGACGGCGGGAGTTAGGATCTACTTTCAAAGACCGCAGCGCTGCGTAGCGAGTGAAAGTCTGAAAATGTAACATTTTTGGTTTCCAAGGTGCTGTTACCAAGCAGCTTGCTAGGCAACCACTTTCCTTATATGGGGCTGAACAGTCTCTTTAAGCTTTAAGCTTGTTGAAGTTCATTTAATTTAAATTATTTGCTTTTTTTATCTTTTTTATGAGGTGATGGTAATCGCATTAACCCCCGAGATAACTTTGCTCATTTAGAATATACATGTTTCTAATTCCTGAGATTTAAATTTATCACAGTACAAAGTCACCAGAATACACAAGATATTTGATTCAACGACTTTTACTATATCGAAAGTCATAACGTTTTCCTTGCGAAGTAAAACTGTTTTGACACCAATTGGATAGCTGCTAGAGCCTATCAGTAGGTTGATATGTGTGCAAGCATGGCCACGAAAAAGAGACGGCAAGATGAACCTATGAATGACGAAGAGGATGACAGTTACGACGAAGAATTAGCTGGCGGTGACCAGGAGGAAGACAGTGATAGTGAAGAAATGGACATAACCGGCACGGTACTGAAATAAATGGTCGAGTGTCTAGTGAACTGTTACTTTGCCGAGCGATAATATCGATGATTATCGTGTTTATTGACCTGCGGCTGCAGACAAATAAGTTGGTGTTTGACACAATGCAATTTGGTTCGAAAGAGCTATGTTTGACGGATTATAAATCACTCTTTAAAACACATTAAGATATCATTTTGGGGGATAATGTGGCTTTGCAACCCTGAATAAAAGCATGGCAATGCTGGTAATCTGTTATTTCACAATCCTACACACATATTGCACAATATTAGGCTAATATTTTGCCATATGTGTGTTGGACAGCATGTTACTATCGGATCTTATTCGATACTTACTTCCATAACTAATATTCCTTTCTCTGAACCACCTAGCTCAACCTTGGCATAAAACTTTTATGCACCTATTGAACTGTTGAAAGCTTAATCATTTTCAGTATTTGCTGTGATACCAACATATCAATGAATCAACAATGAATCTCAGTGTACCTCATGTATTTGAGTTTTTTTTAGAACAATTTAGGATTTATTTACAATTATTGAAGGTCCACACCAACTGGTGATACCCAATAAATGCAGAGAACTAGAACTTGTGGAAAAACAAATTTATATTTGTAATGTTATATTACAGACTGTGCAGGTTGAGTTTGAAGCCAGGAATGCAGAGGACTGCGATTTTCATGGGATACGAAAACTTCTACAACAGGTTGGTAGAAGCATTATGTCACACTGCATCAGGCTGATGGAATCATAATGTCTCACCACAGAATTTATAATGTGATTATAGTATTAGATACTGGTTTTACCTTGATGAATTTTCATCTTATAATTATTTTCCATGTTTAGCTGTTTCTAAAGGCCAATGTGAACCTGTCTGAAATGACGGACACCATAATCTCACAAAACTACATCGGCAGTGTCATCAAGGTAAGCGGTATCCTTCACCAGAAATATTTGTTCTAGTCGTCCTCTATGTAGGAAACAGAACAGCTAGGTAATTATTCAGATTTGTATTTATTTGCACTTGTATTGATGAAATCATATTCTTTAGGTTAGTTTTAATTTAGCTTTTTTTGTTTCTTTATTTCATCTTTGTGTGTTCAGCAATCTGACATGCCTGAGGATGATGAGAGTGACGATGATGATGGGGATGTGTTTGGGGTCATCTCCGTCATCAACATGTCGGAGAAAAAGGTACAATCTAAGCTTTGACTAGGTGTTCAGAGTAATCCTGTTGTCCCAAACATCTACTTGTCTGCGGTCCAACAATCACACAAATTCCAATGTCCAAGCATCCATTAAGTGGCAGTCATCACAATAAATATTCAGCACTACTGCCTTTCTGTGTTGTCTTCGTCGACTGTTGATTTGATTCACCTCACCCGCGTCTATTCACCTCACCCACATCTATTCACCTTACTCGCGTCTATTCACCTCAACCGCATCTGTTGGGACCTGTGTTAGGACATGGACTGTATACAACAGCTGTGTGGGATGCTGCTGGAGAGGTGTGCTGCCTGCGACAGTAAGCAAGGCGGGGGTAAAGCAGGTTGCTCCGCCCTCACTGCCCTCCTAGACAACCCCGCCAACCAAGTGGGTCTGCTCCTTAACGAACGCTTCATCAACATCCCTCCACAAATAGCACTGCCCTCATTTGAGGCGCTATGGTAAACTGAGCTTCTCAAGTCGTATTATATTGCTGTAAGCACTACTTTATTAGTTTATGATGCGACTTGCGATGTGGTTGTGTGTGTATTGTGACCAGGAAGGAGGTTGACCATGCAGTGAGGAAGAAAATGAAGTATGACTTCACCCACGTTTTGATGGTGTGTAAGACGTACAAATCCCAGGCCGGTCCTGTCTTCGTCAACGCAGAGGAGGAGCTCTTTGTCAAGGTCAGTGAAGCATGGGGTTGCTGGGGAAGATTATCTTAGTACAAGGTGATTAAGTAAGCACATGACGTAGGAAGTAGTTGTCTCATGCAGGTATCTTCATCATCTATCTTCTATAAATCCACCAGGGCTCTTGTTCTTCTGTATTAATTGTTATCTCTGACTTGCCACAAGCTCTTAGTTGCAGTTATCGAAACCCCTTCCTAGACAACTTCTTGTTATTTTACATGTCATGTGCGCTCCGCACCCTGTCCTACTTCAATGGGGATTAGGGCGAACATGCTAGGTACGTTGTATTGATTACTGCATCATGTGCCACTATTATCAGTTTCCCTGTGTACATTATAGGAGAACTGCCTGCAGTTTGAGTACAGTGTGGCGTCTGAGCGTGACACCGTTGTTGGGGGTAAGTGGGATGATGAGGAAGAGGAGATGGAGCCGTGTCGTTGTGTGGTGGTTGTCCCGCGCCCACGTGTCCCTGTGATCATGTCGGGCATGCGAGACCTCCTCTCCCTCCCACCCACATAGACACGGGGCTGAAATACGTTAATGAGTGTATATTTCCAGATTTTATTGAATATTATCTACTGCTGCAATAAAATGAAATTAAAACCCTACTTATGTTTTATTATTTATCAATAACTAACTAACCAATTTTTGTCAATGAATGTTCTCTCTGGTCTGTTCTATTCAGACTAAGCTATCGTGAGTTCACATATATTATGATTACTCATGGCAATGGAGATAACGACTCTCCCGCCAAGTGTACCTCACATGCTCAGGTGTGACACGATATCGACTTCCTGGGTGCAGAAATTGGGGATGTATTGGAGAAAAGAGCCATCTCCATTAATTAACATTTTAGGAAGACATTGACTGTTGAAGGAAACGTTGTTATCATAACTTTATTTTCTATCGAATGATCGGTAACAAAAATTCATAAATGTAAATCAATATCAATAAATTTGATTTATATTGGTTTGCTGATATTAGTTTACGAGGTTATTACATTTTAAGTCTTGTTCTACATGACTAATAATGCCCAGGTGATTATTTTTTTTTTTTTTTATGAGTAGAATCATGATAGGTAATGAAATAATGCAGGTTCCCATCTCTCTTCTTAGCCACATGTTGCTCCAAAATATACACCATCACACTTAATAATATTGTACACAGAGGTTAATTCAATCTAGCTCACAACCATTAAATATTTGTTTTAATTATTGATAAATCTATTGAATGTAAATCAATACACCTAAAATATAATAACACCTCTGAAATAATTGATTAGTTGTAATGACTTATTTAATACATTTTAACTATCACTTGCTGATCTCTGATAAAAAATAAATAATTTATGTTGGTCAAGAAAAAGTTGAATAATTTAACATTGGATGATGAACAAGACAACTTAAATAATAGAAATTAACAATAAATTACATGCAGCCTCCTATATCCCCTCACATTCCTCTCCAAACAAAAATCACGCTTAAAGAAGGTACAGCGGCAGATTCAATTTCCTTCAGAACCATCAATATGATCTACAATAATTAACTTTGGTCTGTTGTATAATTGTATTGTTTTTAACATCTTTAGAAATCAATGCATGCATAATATTTATTTATTTAGGCTTTGTACATTGGTATGGTATTGTACTGTTATGAGGAAACCATATTATAGTGATGGTAATGATTAGTAATGGTATTTCTCACAGGTACTGCTGTGTTCACCATCAAACAGACAGACTATTTCAAAGAAGCTTGATAATTGATGATGGCAGTCCATTGTGGCTGACGTTGATGTCATGACACTGTACGAGTGCCCCACCCCCTGACACACAGGCTCGCTCAGACACTGTACGAGTGCCCCACCCCCTGACACACAGGCTCGCTCAGACACTGTACGAGTGCCCCACCCCTGACACACAGGCTCGCTCAGACACTGTACGAGTGCCCCACCCTGACCCTGACACACAGGCTCGCTCAGACACTGTACGAGTGCCCCACCCCCTGACATACAGGCTCGCTCAGACACCTACGAGTGCCACACCCCAGACACACAGGCTCGCTCAGACACTACGAGTGCGCCTGACACACAGGCTCGCTCAGACACTGTACGAGTGCCACATCCCCTGACACACTGGCTCGCTCAGACACTACGAGTGCCCACCCCCTGACACACAGGCTCGCTCAGACACCGTACGAGTGCCCCACCCCCTGACACACAGGCTCGCTCAGACACTACGAGTGCCACACCCCCTGACACACAGGCTCGCTCAGACATTGTACGAGTGCCCCACCCCCTGACACCAGGCTTGCTCAGACACTACGAGTGCCACACCCCCTGACACACAGGCTCGCTCAGGCACTGTACAAGTGCCACACCCCCTGACACACAGGCTCGCTCAGACACTGTACGAGTGCCACACCCCCTGACACACAGGCTCTCTCAGACACTGTACGAGTGCCCCACCCCATGACACACGGGCTCGCTCAGACACTGGGTCGGCTATCAGTACCCAGACCCCTCTCTCTCCCAGCAATGCGTCTCTCATCACGATCTGATATCTCACAATTGTCCACTCCCCTTTGGATTGCAGAAGTTTAGTGACATGGTTTGAAGTGAGTCTAACGTCAGAGAATAGGACTCGTCTTCAAATGTGTTCTGTACCCTTTTTCGAGTTAAACTGCAACATAATTGTGAGGTATTGTCAACAGCTTGGTCCTCTCTTTCCACAAACGTGTCCACGCTGCTGGAATGATGCGCAGGTAACGCAGAGTCCGTTTGATAATTCTCTGTCAAGGTTGCAGCTGGAGATTGAACAGCTCATAATGCAGATGGCTGTGTCAACATTCTTTAATGTATAGATAGACAGATCAGGCAGATGATGTCAAGTCAAACTGCCTTGCTAATGGGGCAGGACAATTTGCGAGGTCTTGCAGGTCTGTCCCAGGCGAACATGAAAGGATTCATTGAACATTTGTAGAATTGACGAAATGGATAACAAAGCCAACAACAACAGCTGCTTTATGTACCTCGTCGGCCATGCCTCTCGGCAACATGACGTATCCAGCATCAGTAACATGTCTAGTGTCAGCAGTAATGTCAGTATTGCCATCAATTCGGTTCAATCCCATTAGTGTACATTCTAGTATCTGGCAGGGAATCCTGTAGGAAATGGTCATCACACAAAGGCTGCTCTTGTGGTTTTTTTCAGCTGTGAATTTGAAGACATTTGTGGATGTCTTTCCATCTCGCCTCACATAACGTTATTTCCAGCCAAACAAACATCATGCAGAACAGTTGTGTATACACAGTAGATTCAGTTTGGTTAAGAGCCATGCAATAGAAGTGGTATCCTAATCTGATCAAGGATAGCCTCCTTACACACTAGATTTCAGTGCACACCTGTTATTAACTGTTATTACAGAGGTGTGTAGTTGAAACAAAATGACCACTTAAGTGATTGCACCTGAAACAATATTAGCAAATAATGAAGTAATGAATGATACAAAACCTGGCCACAAGTAAACGTACTAACAAGTCGTTATCGCGTGATGTCACATAATATAAAGTGAGAAAGAAAACAACCAGTTTGCCACAAAAACAAATGGCGAAATAGTATAATTACAGAAAAATACAACATATGGGTACACTGAATAATGGCTTCTACTCTTCCGATTGCCATCCTTTAAACGATTGTAATGCAAGAGGATGACTTATCGGATAAACAATACGACCAAATATTATTTGTACAGACTGATAAATCAATACACACAGCCTCCCATCTCCCTTCACAACCGACCTCAAATTAGGCAATCGGGTGAACACTGAGCGCTGGCTAAGAATCAACAATGTTTTTATCCATTTGAATTCCAGCTTGATATAAAGAATCATTTTCTAACAATAACAAGCTCTCAAAGCATCCCTTTTAAAGATCCACCAATACAACTATGAGGTTGGATGATCAACTTAAATACAACAGAAAGAGAAATCTTACCAAAAGTGCAACCTGATGCCCATTCGTCTGAAAGAGAAATCTTACCTTAACTAGAAACAGATGCCAAGACGTCTAAAGAGAAATCTTACCTTAACTTGATACAGATGCCCAGTCGTCTGAAAGAGAAATCTTACCTAAACTGGAAACAGATGCCCAGTTGTCTGAAGGAGAAATTTTACCTAAACTGGAAAAATATGCCAACTCGTCTGAAAGAGAAATCTTACCTAAACTTGAAACAGATGCCCAGTCGTCTAAAGGAGAAGTCTTACCTTAACTGAAATCAGATGCCCAGTCGTTTGAACGAGAAATTTTACTTAAAAGTGCAACCAGATGACCAGTTGGCGCCGCTCTGATGGTGATGAGGAATACTATCTGTCTGTCTAGATCATCAGGTCCATTGATGATCGCACACAGCAGACTGGTTTAAAATAAAACATTTCGAGAATGAATGCTGCAAATGTCATTACATTTTATTTACCCGAATAAATTGCATGTTCAGTGCATTTGTCATTCGATCCATTATATAAATTTTCTCGGACCTGGCCGGAAAAGAAAGCTTTCCTCGTGTAAAAGCTAAATATGAAGTGTAAAAAACGGGTTGACTGAACCAGGCCGTTCCAGGCTCTCGTCTAGGTGAAATCCGGGCCATAGCGCGTGGTTGAAGATATCTCCCTCGCAAGGACCACACCTTTCAAACACCTGCATCCCATTGCCCACTGATACGAGTCGCAACCCACGGCCAACAGGTTGCCCCCTTTTAGTCGACTCTTATTACATGCAGAAGGATACAGTGGACCTATTCTATCCGTAGCCACAGGGGTACTGCCACCAAATCCATCGAATTGCGAAGATAAATTTGAACATTGCGCTTTCAGAAATAAATAGAAATAAAAGCTTGACTATTTATTAGGTTATGTTGAGCAAAGCAACAAAAGGTATGGTGTTGACATTTAGTTGTAAAAGACGATATATATTTTTGTAAAGCATTAGTTTGTTGCGTAATAAAGTTGATGTGCATTTCTCCGAGGCGTATTGGCACATCCAACGGAGGGTATTTTTCACTGCCTGTTGACCCGAGCACCATTTCGGTGATGGTCATTCTGAAAATCACAAGTTACATACCCGACTTTCCATGGTAAGTATTTATTAATAGCATAAGAATGTAAATGAATGATAACTATGTTTTGCCAGAGTTTTACAAGGAAGACTATTTCATTTCAATAGATTTTATCATATAAACCTTCGATAAAACTTCGTTTGGCTGAACACCATTCACATATGAATAAACGCGTTCTTCAACGCGCAATAAGTTACCATTTTCTCAAAGATTAACAGCATAACTGATAAATTTGACCCGCGCCTGAAATGCTATAAAGGAATTGTTTTAACTTAACAGAAATACATATTAACTCTCAACTCTAAATATATTAGGTCAACGTCGGTTGAAATTAGCATGAATGCGCAATCATGTCATTCATTGTTGTTATTTCCCTTATGCTTTGGTGAATCAACAGTCTCGTTCCAACTGAGAACCAGCTCGGGCGCTGAGATGAAATCAGCGTCGTCTAAAAGGGTCATTGAAAGTCACGGTCAGCAGTGGTCTTGAATGTAATTGATGTCCAGGACAACTGGCCCATTATCCGTGCTGTTCAGCTTCGGGATTGTCTTTATTTAGCTCTGTACATCATGCTGTAACATGGTGGTTTTCGTTTGAATCTGGCAAATGAACGCCTACTTGCTGGCAATTAATGGCCGCGAATTAAATTACGTATATATGCTTATGGGATTATGATTTGTACTGTCAGCGGAAAGATTGTACCTCATTATTCTTCGATTTTACCGTTTTTTTTTTGTGAGACACTGTGCGAATGTACACACGACATGACTCAATATTTCACATTCCAAGTATGCATAACATGTTTATCATTCGTTTTTCTTCTTTGCGAAATGCGTCGTGAAATTTAGAATTTTGATCTTGTGTGTGATTTGAAGCTCTGGTGCTGCTCCGATGTTACGCGTGTGTTATGATAAACCCAACCCTTTAAAGCGACCCATATATGGCGCGACCGTCTAAATTAACTCGCTTGAGGCAACATTGTGCCTATCAATGCAAATACCTTTTCATATGCATGGATAGGCTTAGTAAATACACATATGACATCGGATATTTTGTGATTTGAACCCCATTCGAGTATGTTTAAACATCCGTACTTTTAACTCGCGCGTCTCACACTTCTTTTTATTCAGCACCCCCCTGTGGGCCTACTGTATACGTCTGCATGTCTTAAGAGGCGACTAATAGGGGGCAACCTGTTGGCCGTGGGTTGCGACTCGTGTCGATGGACAATGGGATCCAGGTGGTTGAGTGGAAAGGTCCTTACGAGGGCTTTATATGCAACACACCATTATGGCCCGGATTTCACCTAGACGAGAGGCTGGAATGGCCTGGTCCAGTCAACCGGCTAGTGGTGTCTTGCCCAAGGATAATCGTTTCCATTTTTATCTTTTCCATCTCCATTTTCATTTTTCCTAGAAGGCGACTGCTTAATCAGGTCAATGTTATCTATTAACCTTCCTTGGCACCGTATAACACAAGAATGTTGGTGTGCCGTTAAACCCTATACTTACCTTACTTAACCTATACGTTCCATCCCCACCCGCCTACTGTCCCTTGTCCCTACCCATACGTACCAACCCCAACCCCTTACAATTTATGGAAGTTGGTTCAGGAATATTCGAATGATTTGCCGAGAAAAATCACAGATAATTTCAGATAAAACAATCTAACTTCGAACAAGTGTCATTGGCTTTATATTCCAAAAAGTTTTAGGCAAAGAACGCTTGTACATTTGTAGGGTTTTTTTCGCAGGCGTGTTGCTATTTATTATTAAATTGACGGTGTGCACTATATACAATCGAAAACTCTTCCACTCCAATCAAATACGACTCATACAAGAAATATAGGAATTAAAAGACCATTTGGCTGATTGCGCTCCCACTTTCTGCCGCATCCACGCTGCTTATGACGTCACGACTATGCGTTGTTAACAAAACGCATGTGTCATTTTTCCATCGCCATGTGCCCATGTTTGTAAACACGGATTTAAATGCGGTTTTATCTACGATTTAGTGTTGAACGTGTCCGCAAAATGGTTTATTTGGGTTCCAAAATAGTTGTGCTGTTAAATGGATAAGAAAAAATGCATAATATTTTTTTGGCAAAAATGCATCTTCCACATAAATAAACTACCTCCTCCCATATTGAACAATAGAATTAATAGAAGGGAAATATTACCCCTATAATGTCATAGATTACTTCACCATGTTCCCATAACAAGTGCTAGAAGATACGAGAGCTCAGTCTTGCGTGTGTTCGTTGGTAATATTCAAACCAACATGCATCTGTCCACGGCAGACATGTTTGACGCTATGCTAACATAATAACGAATCCTAGCCTGCGCAGAAGCCGATGCGCAGGAGATCGGCATCTCCGTCATGATGCGCGCGGAAACGTCTTCTGCGTTATGACACGATTGAGTCATAATGTAATCAATAAACTCATGGTGAATGAGAATACGAAAAAAAGAATGCTGGGGTTTTACCGGCGTTGGATGAGGATTAGGTATAGCCCCTTTCAGAGATAATCTTTACCACATAACACGATCGACGGTGTCACGGTGGATTCGCCGTCCCCGTTGTTACCGGTAGAGTTGACAAGACTTGACATTTAATCATGCTTCCGACACCGATGGGTATCATCATGAAACTGGGGTATCACCTGGTACAGATATCAATTGAATTACATTCCAAATTATAGGTTTGGTTAATTACAAAGCAGGCTGTGCACAATGACAATGATGGTGGTGGAGGAGTAACTTTGGGCAGGCAGGGGAATGTTCCATATACCTTCAATAGTTGAATACTGTACCTGGTTGGCTTGAGTCTACTTACTGAGAAATATTCCCAGTTAGTGAAACTAGTCCATTATCATAGGTCAACCAAGGTAAAAATTGCATGAGCGCGGCTGGATGTATCCTGGTGTGGAGTATGTTGTGTAGGGTTCATGATAACCAAACACACGATACGCTATCAAACGTCGTTTTATAAGGCGTCACAGTCGATCAGAGTGTTGTTGTGTTGTGGAAAAGAAAACCACATCCGCGAGTCAATAAAGGGCGTGTCAATATCAATAACGGGCGTGTCAATAACGTGCATGTCCATTGAGAGGCTTATTGTGATAATGCTTATGTACAAAATAAATTAAAGGAGGCTGTTCAGCCCATATCGTTCACTAAGGGATCATTTTGTTAATGCATTAGTACGTTTTACGCAGACATAAATAATGCCATCTTTTAATTTGTGCCGCAAAGTTTACTTTATCGAAAACCATGCTCATAAATTTTTGACATTATTATTGACAAGAAATACTCATGATGTACAGTAGAAATCTGTTTTATTTAGTTTTATTTACGGTGCCTCCTGTTTCTTTTGCCCAGTCTGTGTCATATTCAGTATGTAAACCAGTCGGTAGGCTAGATACTTAAATAATCTGAAGCAATATGTATAAAAAAAAAACATTGTCATTTGTCAACCATTCCCTCACTTTGTAATTTTATTGTAAGCTCTGCTTCTGGATTTCATGTTATTGTTTTTGTTTTTTATTCATGGTTATGTGAAATATATTGTAGTTTATCAATATGAACACAGCGGGATTGATGTTCCCTCGGCAATAATTATGATTGTTCAACCTCAAACTGACCTTTTTGGTAGCAATAGTGGCTAACTTACTCATTGGTAGGGACCTCATCTCCAACAGGTCCATACATTTGAATAAATTCAAATATGGACACTTCCAGCACACCCCGGAACCCGGGATGCTTGGTGATGCATGGCTATTCCTCCATTATCGCCATCACTCTCTAAACGTCTGCAGCACACACTCTCTCTGGTTGTGTTCAATTGGGATGCAGTGTTGACAGCTACACCTAAGTTAGAGAAATAATTAAAGATAAGACAGGCATTGTAATTCTATATTTGCGGAACAATGAATGAATGTAAAAGAAAAGTACTGCATGCAAAAATCCGTCCTCAATATTAAATGTGCTGAGGGTACAATGACAAAAGTACATTTACTAGCCAAGTACTTTTTGTTGTAGTAGTTAGGTCTGCCATTATACCATCTTCAACTTACAGAATGTGTAAATTTATTGGGTAACTTATACTAACGATTATTTTTCCCCAGTTAACATAGTTCCTGCTGTCATTTCCGAGTCTGCCCGAATTGGCTCAAATAAATATCCATGGACATAATTTGCTCCAATGCTTTCTAATGGGGTCTCGTAGTCTTCATCAGAAGACGACATGGCTTGATGTAAATACGGTGTACTCTTAAAACCCCCCAAATCGCTCTTCGCTCGCTGTTTAATCATCTTTGAGGCCGTGCAGCAAGTGTGACGTCACGCAACCTGTCCCTAGCGGCCAACTGAGGCAAAATGAAATTTAGAAGATTGCTTCGTATTTTCTTCCGTGCGGGACCTTATCGATGGTTTTTAAGCGCTTATGCATGTCGGTGCAGTGAATTACGGGGCTCCGTTGGTTAATGAGTTATTATTCTCCATTTTGAAACACATAATAACGAAATGATGAAAATCGTTGTACTTGACCTTTAAGCAATGTAGACATATAGAAGTATTGCCTACGGATAAGGGGTTCAGCGGAAGTGAATGTTACGTCTGAATAAACAAAATAGGGCTAGGGAAGACACAGGGTAAAATATTAATACATTGGAATTATTAAATTGCAAATAAATCAAATGGTTTGACGACAAAATCATTTTATTTATTGTAATTTGAGCAACGATACATTTAAATAACTCGTCCGTAATGAGTTTTTGACCGAAAATACCCTGATCTTTCCCAATTCCATGGGCGTATATTTTGTTACAGTGTTCCTCCTGGGGCAATGTTGAGAGTATGCTGCAGTGTATTTGAGATGTATTGTTCCGCAGGAATACATAAATATCCAACCTTGAATTGCTTTGGTAACTGTGTGCTATTGAATGTGATTATTATGGTCACTATGGAAACTCTTTCGTTGTCCTTTGTGACCATCATACAGCGTACGTCAGTGACCAACAGCGACATCTCTACACATGACCAACCTCTGGTCGTGACAGGAGAAGATGGATGCCGTCCTGCAACTAGCACAGGGGCCCTTGGCCTAGAATATATTCAATCTCGACACATCTAAGGGCTTCACGCGACCCGGCGTTCAGCACTGCATTGGCAGCATTCAGACAGATGCATGGGCTGCTTGGGGAATAGGCTCGCATCCTGTGTACTGGAACTAAGTTTGGCTCCGTGAAGCAGTTCTTGGCGAACGTCGAAGAACCTGTCGTGATTAAGCTGCACCAGGATACCCTGAAGTGTGCAGCGACTCTAGAATCGGCCTCAACATGGCACCAAGCTCATACAGTTACGACAACCTAGTTACCATGGTGGAAGACCAGCAGCAGCTTGGCGCCAACACAGATGTCAACGTGACGGAGCGGTCCCATGAAGCAAGCTTTGATACTAACGAGCCACACGACCTGGATTCAGCAGCAATCGCTGAGTCTGCGCCCAAGGAAAAGGCTGCGACAACAGCGCATTAAGACGGATGAAAAATATTCTCCCTTGAGGCTATGTTGCGTTAAATGCGCATATATGTATTTATTATGTTAGCTTTATCTCTAATTGGGCGTTTTTTAGCATCATATGCTAACTGGGAGTGGGTTCACCTAGTGCTGGCAGTGAGTCTTAGCTAGAAGGGCGGGCAATATTTGTCGTGTACTTTTCTGCACGTGGCAAAGTCTATGCTGTACCCTCGCCACACTACAATCAAGACATTCGCTATGCGTCCCTAGCTCGCACTTGCTGCAGGGGTGCTTTAATGTGACTCACATGTGCTCAGTAAGCCTAATAAATGCACAGTAAGCCTCATAGGTGCACAGTAAGCCTCATAGGTGCACAATAAGCCCCGCATTGGATGTTGAGTTAAATTGGATTTGGAGCCGGTCCTCGTGGTTGTTGTGGTTTACTGCTTCGCCTTTGGACCAACGGGTTGTTAGTTCGATACCGAGGTGTGAAAACCTGACTAGTTACTAGTGACTCAGACGATCACGGCTTGGGTTTCGCAGCCCGATTCTGGGCGACGGATTTGTGCCAATAGAGCATCACAATCATCCTCATCCATCACCGTCACGATATCACCTCCTTCTTGACCCCAATATTACCTTCATCATTATATTGCATGCATGCATTTTGTGAGTCGTACATTTCCACCACAAATTGTCCTCGTTTATTTTTGTACAACTTCTATTAAGATCCACTTTTTAATTACATAACAGACACCCATCCAGTCTTAAATTAAGGCATGTTTTAATTTTGTGGTGTCTGACAGTGACTATAAAGAGTTTTTGACCTAAAGCTGTGCGCAAGAAGTAAACTTGTGACTCGTGACAACAAATTCCTTCGGGTTGATTTCATTTCGATGCTAAAATAGGCTGGAAAGGTTTAAACTGGGTGACTCATCGCATGGCAATCGACGGTGGTCCGAACAACTCTCTATTAAACTTAAAACCTTAAGGCCACATCCGGATTTGAGTCCCTGCCCGGTCACTATGAGTGTCTGTCGACATTCACACATTCATATTTACTCTCTGCATATCAAATTACGTCAAGCTCGTTTCTTTTCGTTGACCAGGGATTCGCATACGTCTTAACGATATTTAACCTGTTTATTATATTGATGCCATATCACCAATAGTTACATTTCTTAAGTACATAGTTTGTACAACATTTCCAATCGTATATGAGCAGCTATAACAGTGAATAAAGGCGGTCATTCAAATCACCATTTTCATGTTAACTTAACAACACCGTTGACTAGTTGAAGAAGATGACTTACTATAAGATATATCAATTTCATCAATGATGAATAATAATTATTTATACATATCATCATAGAAAGTATCCGTGAATTTCATCGATATTGAAAGCTGCACGGAAAAAAAATCTCATGCAACATAACATATGTTCGTCTGCACAGCAGTTCCATGTTACTTATCCATCACAGTATTGCAAAGTATTGCGCAATGCAGTCTGCGCAGTAGGGACTATGCGCAGGCAATGATCCCGCTGCACGAGCACGTGGTCCAGTGTCTCCAATCACACACCCGTATGTTTGTTATCCACAACGCTCAGGACGCCGATCCATTGCGAGACGAGCCCACTAATTCGGGTTTCTTCGCCATAAGGCACAGAGAGGCACGATTGGTAATTTGGCAGAGAGTTGGTGTGGTAATGTAGCAGCATACCGTACATGGAATCGAATTGACGGGCGCTGGAGGCCGCCGATAGCGCGTATTTGTTATCCTAACACACAACAATGCACAGCAACTAGTATTACAAATATTAATGAGAACCATTCGCACGAATCAAATATGTTACCTTTCACATTCAGAACACACATATTGGTTACCTTTGGGATGATTTTGAACTGCTTGACCTCCCCCTCGATAAGCACACACAGCACCTGATAACCCGACCAACAACCAGTTCAGTCAGCTTATCTGAAGAAAACCTACTAGTATCTGATTGGTTTTAGCATTGAATGTTCATAGTTGTGAGGTTCGGTTGGATTATAAAGAAACTCACATCCAAACACCTACACTTGGATGGTGACCAACAAGTCAAGTGGGATATGTAGTCAGGTAATCGACAAGAGTAGAATACCTGGGCGTGATGAATATATAAGTTTTACCTGATCCGCAGGGTTTTGTGCACTGGGTCGTATGAGATAAACGCCTTCTTTTCTGATGCTGCATAATACACTGGCCCATCACATACACACATGTCGATTTATAAGGCATAAACACCATACAATGACAATGTTCAGGTTGCTTTGCTTAAACATAACATTTGACTCAATTGAAAACAGCAGAACAGGACAAGCATTGGCTTTACCCTGCTCGTTATCTCTAGTTATATAAACGACAATACAGTGAGAGGCTATCGGAGGGCTAGGATTGGTACTGACTTTTTAGGAGTTGGTTGTTTCCTGCAGTAACGAGTGTTGACCATGTGAATATTCCTTTGCTGAACACAAGCACATTGTGGTTAATTATGGTCATAGCAACCACACCACTGCCCCACCTAGTTTGAATTATGAATTTTATGTTAAACATACGACCGTTTAAACATGTTCCAGGAAGTTAATGGATTATGTGTCATAATAAAATGCCTATTTATTAAAATGCAATGGCTTTCGTCGTCATACAGTCAATTTCGTGATTTGACCATGTAAATATTGCCTCACAGCGTGGTGCCTGAGGCTACTTAAGGATATTCCTTCACTTTGCATAGATATGGGCTGATTAATTACTTTCTATCCCCTGTCATATCTCTCTCTCTCTCTCTCTCTCTCTCTCTCTCTCTCTCTCTCTCTCTCTCTCTCTCTCTCTCTCTCTTCTTTATCAACAGCAGAGATAAAAGCTTTGAAATGTTACGAACCTCCGTCCAAGAGAGAGGGTTCTATTATGGTGAGAACCGGCAGTTAGAGGTAAACAAAAGACAGCACCACAGGATAAAACAGTACAATTAGTGAGTTGAAACATATTGTACATACAAAGTGTGAATGTACATGAAAGAAATGTATAACAATCTTAATTAAAACATGATGTAGCTTTATACAAAGAAAAGCGTTGTATATAAGGTATAGGTGACTTGTACCTGGTAGCCTTTAGCGATGTCCTTTGGGGTAGGGTCGTCCTGGCCCTGAGGTACCGGTCTGATTTTATCATGTGTACACAGCAAGAATAGAATAATTAATTACAGGATATATGCTAACGACATGTACAATGCAAATGAAATACCCACGCGCCCTATACCCCCAGAACTCCCACATGACTCCGTAAATACCCTCATCCCAACCTCCTCGCCACCCCCCCTACCCCCCACCCCCTACCCCCCACCCCCCCACACACACACACACTCTCTCTCTCTCTCTCTCTCTCTATTCCCAACACACCCCTTTTATCCTCATCACAATCCCATGACACAACACTGTCACTGCTTGACTGCTGTGATTGTCTGATCTGGTATATCTTGCCACATAGATCACCATACATATATATATTCGTGGCAGCTGGAGAATAGTTACCTGGCGGGGAGAGGGAGTGGTGTCGGGTTCGAAGGTGAAGGATGCCACGGTGAGGGTACACGGGACACATCAGGAGATACAGGCTGCGGTCGTGAGTGCATAGGTAAAATAGAGAAAGCTCCAGGAGGAAGACTGAAGGGCGCTGAAAACCCCCAAAAGCCCGCAATGCCGTTAGCGGGAGAAAGTGAGTGAGGTATATGACGACGTTATGCTGGCTACACAGATGATGCATGCTGAATTGTGATAAACCTTTCGTCACGAATTCTTAAATTGATCCAATTGACACTTACGTTTTTGGGGCGTTGTGGGGGTTTCGGGTAACGGAGGAAGGGGGTTCCTGGGGGCCCTACTGTCATCTCGCTCGGAGCGTTTGGGCCAATGTGGTTTTACATTTTGCGGCGGTGGTGTTGGTGCCTGCTTTTTGGAGAAGGATGGCAAAGGAGGGGGTTTCTGGCGAGTAGAGGGCGGTGATGGATTGATATGCTTGTGGTCTGAAAGGATCCAAGTATACACAGTTATACCACCGAGTGCCCGGAGACCAAGGTATTATAGGTTTTTTTTAAATTTAATTATAATATATATGACCACAGCAGTATGAGGCAGTTCAACAAATATGTAAAAATAATTCATAGCACGCAGCACATGCAGTTTAAATGTCAAATAGTTTATAGACCATGTGCTGCCATAACGTAAAGTCAGTAAAAGGCGCTTGAAAATATATATAGCCAAGTGGGGTGTTACCCTCGGATTGGTTCAAGTCAGGGTCAACAGGTATCACGGAGTACACTGCAAAAAGCAGACAGGAATAGCAACTCTTACGGTGATGGTTCTAACAATAATAATTATCATGACTATAGTTTAAATGCAAAAATGTTTGCCGTTTTAACAATTCCAAACGAACTTTCATGCAACCTTGAGCTTGACCACGAGCATATAATGGTTGAATTCAAAACTAGACAATCCATGGAGAAGTGAATCGACTGGATAGCCTGCCACCATAAAGCCCCTATTATCATCATTTTTTTAACAACGTACTGACAGAAATACCTTTTTCAATGACTGAAATCGCTACATTTTCAACCATCGTTGCTATGTTAGTTTTTTGTGACGTCACTAATGGGTGTTTGCAGTAGTTGTGACAGCTGATCAACACATGCAATATGGAAAGAGGCAGCAGGCTATAACCCCACGTTGCGAAAACCGTCCGACCAGCCCTAACAACAGGGGTTGGGGGTGGCGATTGGGGGGAGATTTTGCATAGCAGCAAACGTTGAATCATCCTTATGTGACAGCCATTTATCAAATTACCATGTAAATTTGATATTTGTGATATTCGTGGTCGCAGAGATATCGACTCCAAGGCATGACAAGAATGTTACAGAACAAAATTGTGAAATAGGCAGTGAACACGGTTATCAGCGAATGTACAAAACCGGATATGGGGTATAAAGCTGAACCCTACTGACTGGAAATGAACAGATATTTCAGTCCCCTTTTAATCTAGAAACAACTTTTCACGACAATACAGTTAACGATTATCAAGTTGCTCCTCAGGCACCCGTGAGTTGCCTGTGAGTTGCTCCATCCATTTAAAGCCTAGCAATACACACGAAGTTCATCAACTAATCAATATTACCTTCGTCGTCGGGCTTATTACTTAACGTCCGCATGAACGCCTCCAGTAGCGGGGCCGGAGCTTCAATCGTCGTCCCCTGACAATAACTCTCTCCACCGGGAGTTCGGGGCCGCCCCTCCCTGCGCAAACATCAATCATACGCCGGCTAGTTGTCATGGTGCAACGGGCCAACAACCCGGTGATGATAAGCAGTGACTTTTATAAATAAATGTCTGCATTTGGACGGCGTTATTGAGGCCTGGTCTCTTACCTAGTAGACGCACCATTCGCGCTTTCGCTCTCTTTCTTAAAGGCGTTCATCCAGCCCTATAAACAACACACCGTGTTATCAGCTTGGTATGTCTATCACAGCAATCATATTGGTGTTCATTATTCTGATGGCCGTGACCTTACTGTTGTTTATGGTAACGATGTTGATAACGGATGTAGTGGTTATGACGAAAATAATGATGATGATGGTGAATATTATCACATGGTGACGATTCACATCAGTGATATAACCACGCTGATTAACCCTGTCAAATTGACATGATGAACCAGCCCAATTGTAACCTTTTAGGGTTAGGTGTCGGTTATGGATATAACGTAACCTGCATTTCTTCTTCCGACACGGCCGCGAAGTAGTAAGATACCAAGTTCTCTTGTGTGTTATTCACGATCTTAAAGGTCCATTGCTGCTCGGATGACGTCACTTCCCCAGCTCGTATAACCCTGATACAGCCACCAAATATATAACATAACACGACTGGATGCGTTCGTAACTCACACAAAGTAAGGAATTTGAAGGTCACAGTTAATTTGACCCTCTCCCTTGGAAGCAATCGAAAATGTATCGCTCTCCCTCAACTGACAGCAGCAATATCTGACTCTCGCACCAACTAACTTCCAAGTATTTAACAAAAAGTTTGTTGCTGGCGTTGACGATAAATTTGGATGTGGGCTTTAAGAAAACTCAACCCTACCCTTTACTAGTTTGAAACACATGATACCCTTTCCTTATCGAACCCCACAACCCAATCCAACCCACCCGGACACCCAGCAGGCCAGAACACAATCCCACCCATCCGGACACCCAGCAGGCCAGAACACAATCCCACCCACCCGGACACCCAGCAGGCCAGAACACAATCCCACCCCACCCGGACACCCAGCAGGCCAGAACACAATCCCACCCACCCGGACACCCAGCAGGCCAGAACACCCAATCCCACCCACCCCCACACCCCAGCAGGCCAGAACACAATCCCACCCACCCGGACACACAGCAGGCCAGAACACAATGATGAAGGTTCACACGGACAAGGACAGAAGTGGGAATTTAAGCATGTCGCATCGCTACAATATGATTCGGTATTTGAGTACAATTTTCAAACACAAACATAAGACTCACTGGAAAAACCCGTAGAGTGATATCCGCTTGGTGGCTTTCTTTGAGTTCTCCCTGTCGTAGATATACACACAGCCCGCGTGAAGCACGATAAACGACTGCGGCCCTGAACCAATCAGCAAGTTGACTATAACAGGTGGCGCACGTGGAGCGGGAAGTACAAGTTGCATTTCATTCAAAAATTCTGCTAAGAGAAACCAGATCAACTAGATCCCGACAATGACACAGAGATCCGCAAAAATAACAACACCAAACCGATAACAATGCTGATACTTAAGACGTTCGTAAATGCTAAATACTTAAATTATATGGTAATGTCACGTTTAAATGGCCAAATAGCGCATGCGAATTCGTTCAAATCATTCACTTTTTGTTGGCATGTTTTTATAATTTAAGTTCGAAGGCTGTTTGAAAGAGAAAACTGAATCGCTCCCCATTTAACGGAAAACGAGTCGTTAAACCTACACACAACCCATTCTACATTCAACCCAATCTATACACACAACCCAATCTACACATAACCCAACCTACACACAACCCAATCTACACATAACCCAACCTACACACACAACCCAATCTACACACAACCTAATCTACACACAACCCAACCTACATACACAACCCAATCTACACACAACCCAATCTACACAACCCAATCTACATTCAACCCAATCTACACATAACACACACCAATCTTCACACAACCCAACCTACACATTCAACTCATCCTACACACACAACCAAACCTATAGACACAATGCAACCTACGAACAACCTAACACACACACACACACACACACACACACACACACACACACACACACACACACACACACACACACACACACAAACAAACCTACACACAAAGCAACACCCCCCCCCCCCCCCCCTTCCCCCTCACATCACAAATCCAAATGTTTGAAATGCAGTCTATACCCACAAAATACAAACTTACAAGAACGTATGGCTCTGAGGATGCCTGGCGGTGTCCGTAGGAATCCTACCTTGGACGGTCTGGACTTCAGCAGCTCCTGGCACTCTGCATAGGAAACCTTATAAGTAGACTATCACACTAGACATAAGTTAAGATGAGCATACACACATGGCGACGCGTCCACTTACCGACAGACAGCAGCTGGGGCGGAGATAACATCGCCATCGTAGCGCGTTACATCTATCACACAGATATGTCAGATATATTAATCGTGAGTTAGACACAGCGCTCAGGGTTATTTTTAGGTTCGTTTCATCATTTGGTCGTGAAAACAAAACTTCACTGACTGATTCTCTTTAACTTCTGGAACTGATATTCTGAAAGCAAACCGTTGACAATTGTGAAGGCGGACGGGACGTGAAGAATATACCGATTATGCCACACGGTTAACACTATTAGAAATATTGGTATGCATGGTTTCCTTCCGAGCCTCACATGGCATTTCTTGACTTAGTCTTGAATAATCATCAATACTATGATAGAACGCATGTCGTGCAATTTCTGCAGTGACCTAATTATCTCAATCGACATGGCCCGCGATTTGCATTCCTCCCAGGTTATTGCCTGTATCACCCACGCTGCACTGATTTAATCATTGTCTTCATCCCGACACTCGACTTCTGATTCATGTCAACTCGGTATATATCAAACACCCATCCTTGGCATAAGCTTCCTTTTGTTGTCATCAATGTACCCTTTTGTAACCTCTGTGGTGAATCGGGAGATATTGAGGAAAATACGTCAAATCCGACTACCTAGTGACGTCAGCTCAACCGAGAGACGCTCAACGAGTCGCTTGTTTGTAATGAACGGAACGAAT